>CM055405.1:42369075-42394940 GCA_029228625.1 Pseudolycoriella hygida | reverse complement strand
ACCGCCTGACTACAAGCCCTGTAAGCTCCTTTCTTCTCATCCGTTTTATCCTGTAACCAAACCAAATAAAGCTTTCTTCTCTCCAACACAGCCTTTTTGATATCGGCGTTCCACCAACCCGTCCTTTTGTTCCTACCTCCGCTAGAGACACTACCCAGACATTCCTCAGCTGCACTCAAAACAAATTCCTTAAAATTTGCCCACTCAGCCCCGATGTCCCCACAGTCCGAAGGAAGCCCCTCAAAACCTTCTGTGAACTTTGCCATGAAACGCGCCCTAACTTCCTCCTCCTTGAACTTCCCTACGCGAAATCTGCGAACTACCTTTTTCTTCCTTTTAGCCTGACAGAGTTTACCAACCGACAGATGTGCACCCAAAAGATAGTGGTCCGAGCCGAAGGTGAAACCCCTGAAAACACGCGTGTCACATATTTCCTGCCTCTTGTCCTGTTCTATAATTACGAAATCAATTATTGACTTATGATCCCAACTTTCATTGACGTAAGTGTACCGGTGGATCCATTTGTGCTTAAAGAAAGAGCTGGTTACTGCTAACCCATTGAAATCACAGAAATCTAACAACCGCTTCCCATTTGAGTCCCCCGAATTCCCCGAATTTGCCTACCACCCTTTCATAACCTGCATTGGTTTTACTGTTTCCTATCCTCGCATTAAAATCGCCCAACAAAACCACACACTCACTTCGCCTTTTTGCCACAACATCTCCTAACTGCTCGTAAAAGGCGTCGAGGTCGCCAGCATTGCTACCCTCGCATGGGCTATAAACACTAACCAGCCGATAAATACCCCCAGCTAACTTAATAGATATCCACATAATCCTTTCATTTACGCAGCGAACATTCAAGACAAATTTTTCCTAATTCCTGCTTGATAGCCATTCCAACTCCCCAGTTTGCCCTACCAGACTGAACGCCAGACAAAAACACTTTATAGCCGCCCACCTGCTCTTCTTGCTGTCCCTTAGTTCTAATGTCGCTCAATGCTAAGATATCTACACCGTAATCCTCAGCCAATTCTACCATTTCATTCTTGCGACACCGAAAACCCCCATTCACGTTTAGACTTCCAATAAACAAACCACCAACCTTTTTACATTGCCTGATCGGCAACGAAGGGGTACCTGTTATGTCCTGTGCTGGTCGTACCCCGTGACCAACACTCGTCCGAGGCTGAGCCAAATTATTTTTACCGCTTGTGAATACAGTGGGACGGCCTGGTAAGCCGAACCGCACCGGAAGTACAAGCCTCAATGGGGACTTTAACATACGTGCCTAAAGTGCTATGCGCAAGCTCATCCATATTTTGCCAAAGCGATAGCTATGCGAATAGCGAAGCCCGTATCCGTAATTATAAATCACATTGACTTGAAATTGCATTTCAAAATAACAAACAACGAAAACAACAAAACACCGATTGCTTCACATTAGAACAACATAACATCCGAAAAACGCGGCAGCATTGAGGTTATGTCACCATTACGATGTTTGAAAATGAGAATGAAAACTTTAATTGAGACGCAAACCTGATAAAATATTGTTGGGGCAGTGGGAAGCCCTATGGTAACCATAATATAAGCGATGATATCCAATAGAGGTTTAAAAAAAACGAAACAAAAACAATCGGAACTGAGAATTTTGTGGAATTGAAAAATTGAGATATTCCTTGAGCAAATCTGTGTAGCTCGAAAGATTATGGCAACAACATACCTTAATTTATATTGCATCTTAGAAATTATGAACCGAAACGATATTTTTACCATTTTTATATGGAAATTGGTCATCTTTGATTGGCGATATCTCGGCGAGTGTGATGAGGCTCGTTGGAAAGCTGCTGCGACGTAGTTTTTTTTAAATAATTTGGAGGGGTGGGAGGCGAGGGCAAAAAACTCAAAAGTTCGCCTATACATCGTGTCTTGTCCCAAAGGTTTCTGTATGGAGTTTTTTTGGGTTTGTGGACGTTTTGGGGTGTAGGGACTGCGTCACGCTCTCCGCTATCGCTCCGAGCATGATTGCTCTACACAAGCACGAACTCAAAGAAAGTAGCGACTGTATAAGCGCGATGAACTGCTCGCAATACTGAACAATACTGAACTGCGGCAATACGCACACATTTAAAACTGCCGTGCCGATGCGTCGCTCAAATTCTCACAGCAGACTCTAGTGCCGGAGATGTACTGGGCCCTTTCAAAAGAATTACTACTAAACAACAGATATTGAACCAATGCAGCACCTTTATGGGGTAACTGAAGGTTTGATGGGGTTGTAACGTGACGGCGGGGGGGGGGGAAGATCTTCTCTGACGAGGATCTTAAATTAAACATTACCTTTTTACTTTCGACCGTCCTGGGAGACGGAAGTATCATTTTAAGCTCTTAGTTTCGCTTTCGAATATCAAAGAAGATAAAAGTATTTTTATTAAATTAAATATCATCATCACGCTTATAGACGGAAAGCATAGAATCATTCAAGTTTAAATCGTTGTAAATAAAATCAAATCAATTGCAAGCTGTTAATACATTTACGATAAATAAATTCATCGATAAATCATAAGAAGAAGCGTCTGGCTTATTATTACAAATACATTCGAGTGGCGTTGGTAAGACTCAATCATAATTACGATCGAAACCGTTGGAACCCTTTTGTGGACTGATCATACGCATTTCGAACCTTTTTGCCAAACTCACCATCAGATGTTTCCCATGTTCACATTGCTATCACTGGAAGTTTCCGTTTCGTCGCTTGGTACTCAATTTGCACACGAATCATAGGAAGAAGAGTAGTATTTTAAGGAGAAACCGTGAGTCTTTTATATTGAGAAATAGCCATTCAGATCATAAAAAGTGTATATAATTGTTGTGAAGTGTGGACAACGTCATAGATAATATTATCATTCCATTCTTCATATATTTTGTCACATATTTCTAAGGATTGTTATACCCATTCACTTGGATATCACAATTCATTGTCAACGCTCCCTCCTTTCTGTCGAGCCAGGAAAGGATCAAAAGGGAACGGTTGCAGGGTAACGAACTTTTGTGCCGGTTTCATACTCAAGGTATTGCAGGAAGTGTTTTTCTTGCTTGTTTTTTGAGAATTTTCTTGCTTGTGTTTTTCAAGGGTTTTTCAAGATATTTCCTACTTAAGGTCATTACAAGACTACGTGTCAAAATTTCTAATTACATCAAAACTAAGCATTTGATTCAATTTGTTTTTGGTGTTGCTGTCTTGTGACGGGGGATAACAGAACAACTGACGACTTTTGGCCGCTGTTATCATAACCCCAAGGCCGAAACAGCTTGTCTTTGTTCGATAGCGTGAGCTATAAAATTTCATTTAACGTGAAATCAATTAGGGTTTTGTGGGTAAGGGAAGAGAATTTTTCTCTGTTAATTGTGAAAAAGTTTTTATAAGTTTTTATTCATTTTTTGAAATTGAGTAGATGAACCGAAAAGTGAACAAGGAAGGGGGTATGATTGAAAGACATTAACGAAAAAGAAACGAAACGAAAAGAGAACGGAGAAAATTGAGGCGATATGGAGCTTGGAGCATAAAGGTGCTGCATTGGTTCAATATCTGTTGTTTAGTAGTAATTCATTTGGATACCTTATCTGCCGTAATTTGCATAAGAAACTTAGTGATGACATTTTAAGAGAGAATTTCATATATTTTCTCTCTCAAAATGACGTCACTAATTTTCTTATGCAAATTATGGCAGTTATATGATTCTCTCAATCATTCAATGTTAGTGTGAAAGTGACAAACATGGTAGCATGTCTAGTTTCATATGAATACATCCTGTATTGTAGAAAAAATTCAAGTTTCTGTTTACGTGGTGGATACGGGCTATTATAGGAATTCAGGTGAAGAGAGTTGAAGGATTATTTTGATTCAAGGCGACATGAGTAAACGCCCAACTCATTATCGATCGCCCGAAAAATTTTGCGAACGGTATTGAGCTGGGAGATAATTCACTTTACCTCCTTGAATGTCGAAATGTAGAAATAAAACCACCGTCGTCATGCTTTTTTACATTTAATATTACATCAATTAACCTCCTCATTGGATCGCTTAGCATTACTAGCTAGATCATCCAAAATCTCTCTGAATACGAACGGATTTAAGTTACGCCCGAGTAAATACAGAATAAACCAGTCACCAATATGGTCTCCCAACAAAACTAATTCCAATTGGTTTTTCGTCAATGGCACCGACGACTTTGCTAATGATCGAATCATTTTAAGACGAATGCACGGCGTTATCAATATTATGATGCGAATTATTAAGTTACATATCGACACAACGACCAGTAAGCTGAACCAAACATAAAGAAATGCGAATATTTTGTCATTCAAAATATTCAATGAAAGCAGACAAAGTGCGTCATGTGTTTGCTGGGAGCCTGACGGACCAAAATCGTAGTATATGCATTTTGCTAGTTTGGGGAATAGCTCAGTGGAGAGATTTGAAAAGGATTCGCCATCTGTTGAAAATAATGACGAGACGACCGGAAAATATCGCATCCAGAAATTGTCAAAGATGCCGTTCAGAATACTCATGTTAATAATCTGAAACAAGAGGATTGTTACACATTAAAAACGGATATCCGAAACACGAAAGACCCGTACGCAATCCTGATAGGTAATGTATATACTTTACGCTGATTACTTTCAGTTATCGTGGCGAATGCCGGACGCACATAAGAAGTAAATTCTAGATTTGGATTATCAAAATGTTCTGAATTTTCGAAAATGTTTTGAAGTAAAAATTTTTGAAAACATTTTCAATTTTCAAAGTTCCGGGAAAACTTTGAATATGAAAAAATCTCTTAGGAATAAATTTTTTAAATTTCGAAAATGATATCGAATTGTGGCTAAAAGGATTGAACACAACGGCTCTCTACACATGCCTTATTTTCACGAGTTTAGTGCGACATGACTTCTGTCAAAGTATAGTGTATATCTCATGATGATATGCGTGCAGTTCATACGAGTAAAATTTAAATTCATCATGAAATTCACTGTACTTTGACAGAAGCCCATGACGCACTAAACTCGTGGATGGTGAGGGTGGTCATTTTCTTAGATGTAACGAAGCTGCCCCTAAAGATTCTAAATGTACTAATCTTTAAGATAAGTTTGCCAACGACATTGATTATGGTCACATATGACAAAATCCACAAGCCAAATCATGATATGGGTGATCCATTATTCAACGCGAAAGTAAAAGCCGAAGTACTTTCCTTCCTGAAAATGCCTAGCTCGCCTTCTACGACACATGAACCCCTTTTGACGGATTACGAAAAAAACACTCAAAAACAAAAAATCGAATGGCCCTGACTCAATCCCAAGCATTGTTCTGAAAAAACTTCCAAATTCGTGTGCTGAGAATTTTTGGCCAAATTGATAAATCACATCCTGAGTAGGGCGTACTTCCCAAAATCGTGGAAAATGGCGCATGTGACACCTATTCCTAACCCTGGTAAACCAGCTAACGACGCTAAAAACTTCGGACCTATTAGTCGTCTTAAAAACCTGATTAAAATACTTGAAAAGGTCTTACATAGCAGAATATTGAATTTCTGCGAAGAGTCAAATCTGCTCCCCGATAACCAATTCGGAATCAGAACTAAACTTTCAGCAATACATGCACTCATTAGATTGTATGAAGAAAGTGTTTCGGGAGTCAATAAGGTCACAGTGGGTGCCTTCCTCGATGTAGAAAAAGCATTTGATACAATGTGGGTAGAGGGATTGATTTACAAAATGATTCACATGAAATTCCCAAATTATCTGATAAAGATAACTGTGTCCTCCTTCGAAACAGAGAGACCTATCGGACCCTATCATAGTGAATGATGGAGTCCCACAAGGCTTCATATTGGGACCTCTTCTGTTCGTCACATTCATAGCCGATCTAGTCATGCACACCCGCACCACACAATCTATATTTTTCGATGACACGAATACATTCTCCAGCAGACTAGAACCACTCAGAGCTAAAGTAAATTTTCATAGCCATCTGCACAAGGTCTCAGATCATTACGAAAAGTGGAAAATTGAAGTCAATGCGATCAATGCCGAAGCGCTCTTGATTCAAGGATAAGAAATTGCCTAACTTAGAGATCAATGGTGAAAAGATTTAAGGAAAGCGTTCGATACATCGGTTACCATGTTCCACCGAATCTGAAACACAATGAGCATTTTGACAGAATGCTGCTCAAGGCTTATTCTGGACTGCACAGACTCTATCCAATTAAGAGAGTGAATAGCGGAACCTCAAAAATCGTATATACGACCATTTTGAGGTCAGTACTTACGTATGGATTTGAGTAAAGGCATAAGTCCTGATAGAATGGCACCAATATTTTTGCGCGAATGTGCTGATATTTTGTCTATGCCCCTTGCAACAATCTACTCGAAGTCACTGCTGGAAGAATATTATCCAGATCTCTGGAAGATTGGTAACCTGACTCCAGTTTTTAAATCCGGTAAGAAATTAGAACTCACTAACTACCGTGGCGTGTGTGTCTCACCAAACCTTGCGAAAGTGTTTGAAATAATTGTTTTCGAGCAGCTTAGGTACAACATCTATCCGCATTCATCACCTAGTTCACAAGGCTCGTTTCGACTCATTATGAATTACTTTAACGTTTACAACTGATTTCGACAAGATTCTGACGAAAATATGGAAAATATATTTTTTTGAGGTTATGTATGGGGAGAAATCAAACCTGTCACTTTGTCTAACAACCTTACGACTATTAATCTGCGGCCTACATGCACAAATATTTTTCCCGACATTTTTGAACATTCTTAAATCACGTTTTAAGAATTCTTACATTTAAATTATGAATATATCACGAGATATAGATTTTTGAACATGAATATAACGGATTAGCCTACTGTGCGACGCCTACGGCTCAACTTGACGACTCCTTCTTGGTGGACTTAATTATTATACTTAGTGTCGTTTATTTATTTATTTATCTTATTTATTTATTTCACCTTTGACGCAGCTTTTTGCGAAATACTTTTTATTTTTGCTTTAAATTTTATGACCAAGCTCTTTGAGTGCTTTTTATTTACAATTTTAATTTTGACTACATAGTTTTTCTTTCTCTTTGTTATTATTATTGTTTGTTTTGACTTCTTTCTGTTTTGTGATTTTATTTTTTATTTTTTATTTTGTGATTTTTGTCTGTGATAATGTTATTGTACTTTAAGAGTATTATTTGTAACGTTTTCATGGTTTTTTAACGAGGGTTATGACAATAGTCATAGCCACTCTTTTTCCATGTCAGCTTGAGAAAAGTAGACAATAAAATTAATATTCATGTAGTTGCGGTATGGCATAATCTGCCAAAATACTTGATAAGAAAAATGAAAATTTTTGAAAACAAGTGCCGTCGCATGGAAATCAACCATCGAAGTACACGTGTTAATTTTTCCTCCACTGAGGAATTGTACAAAATCACCAAAACCTACCTACATGAGAATCCGATAGTTAGTGATCTTGGTAGTTGCGCAAATGAAATGAATTTTGATCTTACACACAAACCTCCTCACTACTTGCTTTGGAGTCTCGATTTTAAACTGTTACCATAGATAAAGGCGCTACCTGACTTACCTACCTAAAGTCAAAATCGACTAATAAAATCGGCCAATAAAAAGGACATGACAGCATTAGGTTAAGCTAATAAAATTAATATAAAAAATTATTCGCCGTTTTCGGGTCAGAGGCTACAGGCTAGAGCATTTTATTTTACTAGTTCCGCAATATTTGTGAGCTTTCGCTCATTTGGATTCTTCTTAGAGATCCTTTCGTTACCGAAGGTTTTAATGTGTCAGTGGTAATTTTCACAAAAACCTAGTGCCATCTATGATGTTCTTGGTGCGGAAACTAGTAGGGCTTGGAACGCCGGTTCGCTCCATCAATGTGTTTTACGAAGAGGAATCGGAGGAGGCTCAACAGATCCTAAAGGCTGGCAAGTATAAGAGTAGCGAGCGCATACCGAACGATATCTCTAGAAGCAGTCATAGCCGGGACGATGCCAATATACATGACGCTGATGGATGACGGCGAATGTCATAGAAAGAAGAGAAGCGAGGGTCAAACTACCGAAACAGTTAGGACGAAATAAAGAGCCGAATAACTGAGACAATAACAGCAAGAGTGGGACTCCTCGGACAAGAGAAGGTGGACCCATGGACTCATACCAAACATACCGACATGGGAAATAGAGGAACTTCCAACTGACACAGTTTCTGTCGTGCCACGGGTGCCCAGGTTTGGATTCGTGGAGTCACCTTTCTTCACGACATGCGAGAGAGAAGAAGAGACTGCGGAGCAAGTACTATTTGTCTGCCCTCGCTTCGAACAAGAGCGAGGTAAGCTGATGACGGCGAGTAGTTCAGCAGTAAATACCGAAAACATAATATCGGAGATGTGCCGCGATGAGGAGATGTGGTAAGTAGCGGATAATGTAGTTGCAAAAATAATGGGGAAGCTGCAAAGTGCATGGAGAGACGATCAAAGGAGACTGTCAGTTGATCTGAGAGAGTAGGTGCGGAAGCACAGCGGTCCCGTTGAGAAGAGATCATAAGGATAAGGAAGGAGGTTTCAGTTGGTAGGTCATTGAAGAATGGAATCCAGTACTACCTTTGTCCAGGAGGACCGGGTGTCTGTTAAAATTTCCTTACCCTTAATAAAAAAGAGAGAAATTTTTTCATATAAATTTGGTAAAACCAATTTTTTGGGCTTTATGCAAAAAATTAAATTTCTAAAAATTTTTATAAAATTAATGAAATTAATAAATAAAATAATAAAAAAAGTACATTCAGAACCTTCAGAATAGCTTCGTTCTAAAAGTTCTAAATCTACTAATCTTTGACATAAGCTTGCCAACGACATTGATCTATTATGGTCAATGTCGTTGGCAAAATTATCGTAGAGATCAGTTCATTTAGAACCTTTATAACAGCTTCGTTGCATCTATTTGCATTCGCGCGAGCTTTATTGTTATTGACATAACATTCATAAAATAATAGTTAAGTTTTGTTCCAGAGCACATTTTACGGTGTTCTAAAAGTCGATCGTAGCGCTGTGGTGGCCAATATACTTTATAGGGAAACGTACGGGTCTGCGTAACTTTAGTTAAAGATGTCACGGAAAATAGTGAACAGGCTAGACTCCATTGGCCAAAAATTCTGTGACATTTTTTCATCAATATATACTTACAACGATAACGAAGTTCATCGTTTCGCAAATAACAAAACGTAAAATGTACAAATTATGTACTCGTCTGTGATCGACCCGTAAATACCCAATGATGTGGTTCTTCTCTTTGTGATATTCCCCAGGAATGACTGGTGAGCCTGAAACGCAACAAATGGTTAATGCAATGCAGAAAGTGCGCTTTTAATGCAACGAACTCAAATTACTACACAACTTCATGAGTCGTTCACGTTCCCAAATTTTCCAAAGATACGCAGGAGCATAGAAGAGCAAAGCTTGTAACAGTAGAACAATTGAGATCCATGGATAGTATTTTTGAAATTCGGGTACTTCCTCCCAGTATTCAAGACCATTTATTGCTAAAAAAAAGGCATGAGACAGATTGAAAAAATGAAATATGTATTTATTCCATCGTTTCTCATTTGACATTCTCAGTAGTTCTATTGTACTTTTGTCGAATGGGAAACCGTTGAATGTTGATTGAAGAGCGTCTTACTCTTGGTAACATTTCGGTAGATGAACGTTCCATTTATCCAACAAAAATTTTCTGCAAATGACTGAATCGAAATTTCGGCTTCGTTTATAATACAATTAACAGGCTTCCCGAAGTATTCATGAGCAGAAACTAAAACATTTGACTGTTATTTTCGACAGAAATTTCACAAAAAGAGTTTAGAAAACACATGCCGAGAATAGAAAAGATTAAGAGAAAAAAAACTGTCAATTTCGTGTGCATTGAAAAAACGTTGTCGTAAATGTTGACGCTTTTTACTTTAAGCATCGAGCCGAAAGGCTTTACCAATTGAACGATCATTTTTCATCAGATTTCTTTTGACTTAACCACTTTTAATAAGATTCTCCATCGGATTCAGACTCTGCTGATTAGAAATTGTGTTTACACAATGCGAACAACCGCTTGACTTTACCGTGTGACATTTTTGTTGTTAGGGTTGACAAAATCTGAGTCTTTTTATTTTGTGACTAAAAATTTTGACGTTTCAAAAATTTTCTAATTTGCAACCTCGGGCTTGGTCATAGATATGAAATTTCATGATTAAGTAACATAACCTGACAATCACACCACTTTTTGTCGCTTGAGATGGTCTTGTTAGGCGATATTTTCAATTTTGTGATAGAATCGCTGAAATATAAATGTGAAAAAGAGATGTCTCTAGTATAGCTGTCTCTTTTTCGCCTGTGAAATTCTGGGATGCCTTATAAAGTCATTCTCAACGAAAAGTGCGACATCTATTATTCTCGTAACGTCGATATCATGAACCAAAGGCAGTCTGCTCCAAATGTCAAAATTCTCAAATAAGCCACTCTGCTTCAAATGTCCTATGTATACCCAAATAACCAAATTCTTCCGGTGTTAAAAATCTGATGTCTTTTGGACATTTTTTAAACAAACGACAACATAAGTACTTCCTTTGGAAATGTCCGAACGACATCATTTTTCTAACACAGGAAGAATTTGGTTATGTGGGATAGAATGTGGAGCCATCTATTTTCGTTAAGAACTGCCTTTACTTCGAGTTGTATCGAAGAAATATAAAGGCGAAAAAGAGAAGGCTCAATTGCACTCTGAGACGAGCCTCAGCAAACAACACGCTTATGTTGCTGGCAAATCAGTGGAATAGGCGGCTCACAGCTCACAGTGAGTAAAATTGAGAAAGCTCTTGCGTATAAACAGCATGCTCTTGGTGCATTTCTGGATATTGTTCGGGCTTTCAATATGGCTGCGAGTCGATAAAAAAAGCCGCTAGGAACTACAATGTTGACACTTGTGTTATCAAGTGGATTGATTTTATGCTGCTCAAGCTGTAAAGGAGTTGTAGATAGGGTATGTTCGCCAATTGTTGCCAATTCTATGGAATATGGTGATGGATAGCCTCCTGCGGCAGCCTAATAAAACAGGGAAAAATGCTGAGGGCTTTGCTGATGATCTAGTCATTTGATCGTTGGGAAATTTGAAAGTATCCTCTCATCGTTGATGACCACAGCTCTGAAGATAGTCAGCAAGTGGTGTGTGGAAAACGGGTTAGCAGTAAACCCGCAGAAAACTAATCTAGTGTTATTCTCAAACAATATTGGAAAGAGCCGAAGCTGAATAGCGTGCAGCTAAAATCAGTCGAAGAATTCCGGAAGAATTCCTGGGTGTCATTTTGGATAAGGAGCTGAAATTCAAAAAACACATTGAGGAGAGAGTTAAAAAAGCTACCAAGATTTATTGGCAATGCAAGGCTGCCTTTGGGAAAACTTGTAGCCTGAAACCAAAAGTGGGCCACTGGTTGTATACTCCTATCATAAGATTAATTTTGTTCTATGGATGCCATTTGTGGTATCAAAAGATGAGATCAGGAAAAATAAAATCCGAAGTGGAACATTTTCACAGTATGATCCTGATGGGGGTCAAAGGAGTTATGAAGTATACCTCTACTATAGAACATTGGAGATTCTTACTGACACTCTCCCAGTAGATTTATATGGAGAGCAAGAAGCATTGGTCACGGCGAGAAAACTTACCAATGTCAATTGTTGGAACGACTCTCAGCATGGTCATGCGAAAATTCTTAAAGAATGTTGTAACAAGGATTACAGTATTGAAAATGCATTCAGACAAATGTAGCTCAGAGTACTTTTTTGATAGGAAGTTTAAGGTTTCTTTTCCTAACAGGGAATCTTGACTAACAATCAAAAATCAAGGTAACACTCTTCCGGATGTGGAAGTAAATGTGTTTACTTACGGATCGAAAATGAATGGGGGGTATCTACTACGATCTCCGTTTATTGAAGAATCAAAACCCTTAGACCGATTTGCCACAATTTTGCAAACTAAAACGCTTGTGAAATTCTTTTCTCGAAAGGAATCAGAGGAAGTACCATTTTTTATATTCTTAGACAGCCGATGCGTTTAATACGCTGTCCTCAGAAAGCCAAGTTGAACTGTTTTGAGTTACTGGACACTGCGGTATTGGAGGAAACAAGAAAGCTGACCAGAAGTTAAGGCACTGCTTATGGCCCTAACCCTTCAGTGCGAATTTCGTACTCCACTCAGAGGGAGAAGATAAAAGAAGCTTTCAAAGCCGAGCATAATTAACGTTGGAGAAACTTACATAAGTGTAAGCACAGCAGAACCATTATCGATGGTCGTAGTGCTTGGGACACCAACTTCTTGATGAATAGATCCAGAAAGGACCTTAGATTGTTGATTAGAGTCATCACAGGACACTGCACTTACAATAGTCACCTACATAAAAAGGGTTTGGCAGAAACTGCATCGTGTAGGATATGTGGTGCCGCCACGTCGGAGTCACCAATTATGTGGGAAACTGATCAAAACAAATTCATGTTACCAATTTGAATCCATATATTTGAGTGAATTATTTAATACAAAATGTACTGTATTTATAGCCACTTATTGGCAACTCGATTCAATTTAATTTAATTTGATTCCAAATGATAACTTGATTCATGTGTGTACCACAGTGTTGAAGAGGAGACCCCGATACAATTTATAACAACATGTTCCGCGTTGTTTAGACATCGGATCAAACACTTTCAAAGATATACCATGTCAGTAAGAGACCTGATAGGCTTGAAGCTGGATAATATCCTTAAGTACTTCAATGAAACTCAATGATTGAACACATTTGAATATTGGATATAGGCAGGCCCAACTGAGAGACCTAGTTGTAAGATCATTTTCATTATTATTATTATCATGCGGAGAGCGTGACGCAGTCCCCACACCAAAAAAAAAAACGTACACAAACCCAAAAAACTCCATACAAAAACCTTTGGGACAAAACACGATGTATAGGCGAACTTTTGAGTTTTTCCCTTCGCCCCCCTCCCACTCCAAATTATTTGGAAAAAACTACGTCGCAGCAGTTTTTCAACGATCCCACACTCATCAAAATCGGTTGAAAACGAGCCGAGATATCGCCAATCAAAGATAACCAATTTCAATATAATAATGGTAAAATTATCTTTGAAGATAATCAAAATTTTATTCCTGTGTTGTGTGTCAACGATCTATGTATCTATCTACTTTTTTTCTCGAGAACCGTCCGAGCGATTTCCTTAAAATTTTCAGGGAACGTCAGTCTCGGCCCGAAATGAAAAATTTCATATGCCGCTTTTCCGGGAAAAGGCGTCAATTTTGAGGGTTTTTTAGGTAATGCTCGGAGTTTTCGAATTTTAGCTCCGGAGTGACAATAGCTACAGAGTTGGCTTCTTTGGGATAGTTATAGAGTTTGATCAGGAGAATTTTTTGGGACCTTAAGAAAATGGCTGCCAGCAGTCAAACCGGCGCCGTATTGAATTTTCCCAAGCAATAAATTAGGTTTTTTTTGGTTTTCGAATTTTAGCTTCGGAATAACAATACTTAGAGAGTTGGTTTCTTCGGGAAAGTTATAGAGTTTGATCAGGAAAATTTTTTGGGATTTTCATAAATCTGCCAAAGTGACGCCATCTTGGATTTTTGTTAGGTATAAATTTTGCTTCGTTGGGTTTTCGATTTTTAGCTCCGGAATAACACTACTTAGAGAGATGGTTTCTTCTAGAAAGTTATAGAGTTTGGTCAGGAGAATTTTTTAGCATTTTAAAAAAATGGCTGCCAACTGTCAAAGTGACACCATCTTGGATTTTTTGCTGAATTCTGAATAAAAATACCTAGACAGTTGGTTTCTTCAGGAAAGTTATATGAATCACTGAGAAGAATTGGTGACACGAAGTGTTCCGAAGGTAGCCGAAGGTGACACGAAGCGTTGTGAAGGTAGCCGAAGGTGATATGTTCCGATGGTAGCCTAAGGTGTAGGAGAACAATTTTTTTCGGAAAAGAAATTTTTTTCGGAGAAAAATTTTTTGGAGAAAAATTTTTTTGGTGAAAATTTTTTTTGGAGAAAATTTTTTTGGGAAAATTTTTTGGAGACAATTTTTTTGGAGAAAAATTTTTTTTGGAGGACTTTTTTTTGAATATAAATTTTTTCTGAGAAACTTTTTTTTGGAGAAAACTTTTTTTGGAGATACATTTTTTCGTAGAAAAAATTTTTTGGAGAAGAAAAACTATTTTTTGAAAAAAAAAAAATTTTTTAGGAGAAAATGTTTTTAAAGGAAAAATTTGGAGAAAATTTTTTTCAAAGACAATTTTTTGGAGAAAATTTTTTTGGAGAAAATTTTTTTTTGGAGGACATTTTTTTTGAATATAATTTTTTTTGAGAAAATTTTTTTTTGGAGAAAAACTTTTTTTGGTAGATACATTTTTTCTTAGAAAAAATTTTTTGGAGAAACTATTTTTTGAAAAAAAAAAATTTTTTAGGAGAAAATGTTTTAAAGGAAAAAATTTGGAGAAAATTTTTTTCAAAGACAATTTTTTTCGGCGATTTTTTTTTTTTTTTAATTTTTGTTTTCTGAGAAAATTTTTTTTTCGGAGAAAACTTTTTTCAAAAAATAGAAATTTTTTCAACAACTCAAAACTTCCAAAACGACTGATATCACAACAAAAACCTCTTTAAAGTTAGGGTGTGACGCAGTCCGTAAGTCCGCTTCCAAAATTAATGATATCGCTTGAGGTGACGCTATCGCTGATAATACGCAGAATTTTGTTTGAATGGAACCTTGTGTTCAAAGTTTTGATTTCCTGAAAAAATTACAGCGCTTTCTTTAAAACAACATTACGTTGTGTTGAAAACATTGCGTAACAAATGCCGGATCCACCAGCGGAATAATTTCTCTGTACTTTCAGTTTTTACACGCAAAAATTTAAATTTACCTAAAACAATCTAAGAAACAAAATTCAAATTTTTGCAGCACAAAAACTGAAAGTACAGAAAAATTATTTCGTTGTTGGGTCCAGCATTTGTGACGCAATTTGTTCAACACAACGTAATCTTGTTTTAAAGAAAGCGCTGTAATTTTTTCAGGACATCAAAATTTTGAACACAAGGTCCCATTCAAACAAACTCCTGCATATTATCAGCGATAGCGTCACCTTAAGCGATGTCTTTAATTTTGGAAGCGGGCTTACGGACTGCGTCACACTCTACCTTTAAAAAAGTTTTCGTTGTGATTATTGTAATATGAGATGTACCAATAAAATAAACGTATCTAACTAACTGCACTCTCAAAGGTAAAAATACAGCTAACACCAACGTCAATGGAATTTAGGTTTCTTCCAGCAATCTAGGGTCTAAAAAATTTTTGATTGTTCAGAAAGTCTAGATGTCTTGTCGTTTCGTATATTTTTCAGAATTGGGCTTTTCACGCAACAATTTAAAGCCGTGAAAATATCTCCTAATAATTAAAGATTTATGACGAAACGATCAACTAGTCTCAATTTGTGGTATTTGATTTAAGATAAGACATTTTGTTACAAACTTAATAAAGCCTACAGTCCCCCACCCAAATAAAGTAATTATAAATACAGAAACACAAACCGTGCGTAGAACAAGGGCTAAAGTAAATAATGAAATTTCTCCCAATTTGACTTTCAAATAGAATTGTCAGCGAACACATAAATTTCGTATCATACACGTATTGCACTGCGTGATGTAACCACTCTCATTCTGTGTGTAATGTGGAGATTAACGACCGAAATTTACAACATTTGCATACACGGATTGAATGACAAGTATTTCAATTAGGGGTGGCTTTTTAAACGATTTTTAATGGCTTTGAATTTGAAAGCATGATGCCGCGTCGTAACATGGTACTTTAACAAAGTTTTTCTTTTTGTTCTCATAAAGCGTATTCAACGTAAAGTTGGCGAATGGAATGACAGAGACGAGAAAGGGAGTTATGTTTTTTTATAAACATTAAAGAGAATGATTAATCGATTTCCGTTTTCGATGACAAATTAATTTTAGACCGAAAAGGTATATTTATTTGTTCGCCGACCTGTGTACTTATTCCAAATGTTATTTTTATATTTAGTTGAGATCAGATTACCCAAAAGAGGTACTAACTTTGCTTTCATCTCCAGGATTAAATTTACGATGACAATTTGAAATATACATACAAAATAAAGAGTTTTAAATTTACTTTTCTAAAATTAAATTGGATTGCTTATCAAATTTCTTTGGTATATTTATAAAGCAGATAGAAGGAAGGGTGATTTTTAGATTTAATGAACGGTGGACGGCATATGCAAAGACCCATACGTTCCTGTATCAAATTAATCCGTTAATGTTGTCCTCAGAGTCCTGTCTTAAAATAAAGTTTAATTTCTTAGGCTGTCCATTGTTTCCTTACCTGACCTCTGCAACTCAAAACTTCATGGGTGGAAATGTTCACTCAACTTGCTGCTAAATTTGCCTTTGTGAGCGAGTCTTTAAATCTATTATATCAGAGACCTACGTTATAAATAACTCAGTCGAAAGAAATATGTACAAATTCGGTACAATATAAGTCACAATAGAAATCGAGAAGTTATAACGAATGCCCGCTCCACAAAAGCAACTTTCGGACACATATTCAACATTTCCTCGAAACAGCTCTAAGATGTCGCACATCGTACAAGTACCTTTCAGCTTGAAAAAAGGACGGACAAGTTTAGCGACGGACAAATATTATTTTTTTTTAATTTGTGACATCTCCAGCCGACAATTTATGCTTTCCCATTTCTCCCTTTTTGATCCGACTCACGTAACTGACATTTAAAAATTAAAAAAATGATGAGCAGTAACACATCATTGACTGTTTACTGCTCCAAAAAACAACACTCACCTTTTCCTATCAGTCCTACAAATCAGTATCCATTGAGAACGTATGCTTGTAGGAAAGTCTATGGTTAGCCCGGTTAGAGGTGAGCAAGCATACCTGATTTTGAAGCCCGCCCGCCCGATACCCGCCGTAACAAAAATAAAAAAAAGCCCGCCCGTCCTGTCCGATTAAAAAAAGCCGACCCGCCCGATGCCCGAAGATTTTTTTCGTGGATGTCCATTGTCCAATGTCCGCCCGATATGAAGCAATCTACATTGTGTATGACGGTACAGTATAGTGACACGCACACGTACCGCTACACTACACGCACAATCAGTTTGCATTTATCGGTATCGGTGAGAAAAAAAGAGAGAGTGATAGGATTGGCTTAAATTAATTTAAAAGCAACTCATAATTCTTAATCACTTGCAATTGTTTAACAAAAATCGAAAAACTAAAAGTGCTGATTTCGTCGTTCACGACTCATCAGTACACCTTGTCTTAAGACCATGTGTATATCAGCACCGATGGACATAGAATGATACTCAGACTATGTCAACTCGCTTTTTATACAATCCAGATCCAGTTGACATAGTTTGAGTATCATTCTATGGCCATCGTTGCTGATATACGCATGGTCTTAAGACAAGGTGTACTGATGAGTCGTAAACGACGAAATCAGCACTTTTAGTTTTTCGATTTTTGTTAAACAATTGGAAGTAGGATTAAGAATTGTGAGTGGCTTTTAAATGTTGATTCAAGCGGGTGGACTTGAAATCTGCCGAAGATACAGCAGCCATAGTAAAATATTACTTCTATGGGTGTAATTGTACCAAAACGAGAATTTTCTCAATTTTTACCTTAAATTAATTGATTTAGCACAATGTTTTCTTTTGCATTCAGCTCCAATCTCGCCCGAAGATTTTTCAAATGCCCAGAAAAATGATGCCCGCCTGCACTTCGTACGGTCGGGCGCGGGCGGGCATCGGGCGGCCCGCTCACCTCTAAGCCCGGTTAGCCAAAATCTTTAGAGAGTACATGATGGGTCCGTGTGTCGTTACTTTTGTGCTCCCCCACCAATGAACAGTATTCTAAAATTAGATCGCATCGTGCGAGTCTGATGAAGTATGACATGTGATATGCAAACATTGTAGAGAGAATTAGAAGTAATTATCAATGCGTCAGCCACGTACCATGGGTATGTGGTTACAAGTGTAAACATAAATTCAATACCAAGGTCATATGCTTTAATCCCAAAGGGCGAATGTTTAAAGGTGTGAGATACCAGATCAAATACGACTATGGAATATCTGAAGACGAAAATAAACCTGATACGCGCGAGAATACAACACATTCATTTTAAAGTTTGATTTTGTATATGAATTGAAGGAATTTTGAACGACATCCGTAGGTTATTAGGTGGAAAGAAATATTTTTACTAAGTAGACGGGGCATTTGTCACGGCACTTGTAAGAGCTTCTCACGTGTTCAGACTTTGGCCCAAATAGGGGAAATTGTAAAACAGATTTTCCTCGTCCATCTTTCTGTTTGTCAACACGATAACTCGAACTTACGGCGAGTTCTTCAGCATATATGAAGATTTTGAGTTGAAGGTTCATAACCTGAGACGTTAGCTAGTTGCAAGTTTTCTCAAAAATCATGCACCGTATGTCATAAATTTGATGACTTAATAAAGTATCACATCGGTCTCTGATCTACTTGTGAAGTCAGAAAACGTTGCTATGCTACAAAAAAAGAGCTCAGACAGAAAAGTTTAGATGAAAAAAAATGTAGAAATTTTATGAAAAGTTTCATAAATAAATTTGGGATATTATAAAGCAACAACTTTCATAGCTTTGTGAACGTATACAATTTCATAATTTTTTATTAATTAACCGTTGATTCCACTCTCGATTGTTTGCATGTCTCAAAGGATAAAAATGGCACAATTTGCTTAGTGAATCGTAGAAAATTTTAAGAATTTCATTTTAGATTCTTCAGAGACGAAACTGGGACTTTTTTTCAATTTCATCTTTTTGCGTGTAGACTTGTATACATGTCTGCCTTGGATATTTGATTTTGAATCTTCCCTTCGACAGACACGTAAACAACTATTGTAGTTCGCAATGAACTTACATTCCTTTTTAAATTCTTTTTTTGCGGATTCTGAGCAAAAGTATGCAGAGATGAAAGAAAGAAGTCACTACTTATTAGGGTGCGTCGATTTAAAAAAAAAATTTTTTGCCAGATTTTGAACCCCCCTGGTTCGATGTAGGGCTCGGTAGCGATAAATTATTTATAAATGAAAATGTTTTTTTATAGTGAAATAAGCTTGCGCCCTGACATTTTATGCGAAATGACGAGTTTTCAAAAATGTCTGCATATTCGGTGCCACCAAAATGATACTAATAATGTTTTGTAGTGGGGTTTCTTTTTAAAACACTCTGCTAGGTCTAATTTAGGTGTAAAAAATACAAAAGAGTTGAAATAACTTTAATTATAAGTTTTTGTATGGCAAAAGTTTTCACGAATGTCCATTTCTATGACTTTTTTTGGTCGTTTGAGGTCGTTTCTGGCACAAATAAATATCCAAATTTTACTGGTGACGTGTCATTTGAAAGATATTTTGTCTAAGAATGAGAGGAATTTTTTTTTAAATCGACCTAAGTTTGCTGGAGATATTGATTTTCAAGTGTTCGAAAACATGGAAAAATTCTCAGTGTTCCAAATTTTGTCTTCTTCTAGTAGCTCTTAATTTAATTTATTGTCGCTGAAAGTGACCAATTAGCCAACAAAAATACAAACCAAGGTAAAATACCTCGTTTATTCGCTATATTTTGTAAGAAAATTTTGGGAAAACTGAGAATTTTTCCATGTTTTCGAACACTTGATAATCAATATCTCCAACAAACTTAGGTCGATTTTCAAAAAAAAAAAAAAAATTCCTCCGATTCTTAGACAAAATATCTTTCAAATGACACGTCCGTCACCAGTAAAATTTGGATATTTATTTGTGCCAGAAACGACCTCAAACGACCAAAAAAAGTCATAGAAATGGACATTCGTGAAAACTTTTGCCCTACAAAAACGTATAATTACGTACTCTTTTGTATTTTTACACCTAAATTAGACCTAGCAGAGTGCTTTAAAAAGAAACCCCACTACAAAACATTATTAATATCATTTTGGTGGCACTAAATATGCAGACATATTCGAAAACTCGTCATTTCGCATAAAATGTCAGGGCGCAAGCTTATTTCACTATAAAAAAACATTTTCATTTTTATAAATAATTTATCGTTACCGAGCCCTGCATCGAACCAGGGGGGTTCAAATTCTGGCAAAATTTTTTTTTTTAAATCGACGCACCCTACTACTTATCGTTCGCTGTGAACAACGCTGATATTTTTAATTAAATAAAATCAAATCGACATTTTACGGTTGAAGAGAGTTTATCTCCGGTTTGTAGAACTTGGCTGACTAAAATTTCCACATAGAATTCAAAATTATTAAAAAAAAGTGTAAATTTCTTCGGCCTTCGCAGATTTATTAGAAGTTTTGTGGAAATATCAAACCAGTAATTTTGTTAAATAAAAAGTTTCAATGCGATTCACGTAAATCGATAAAATTTAACATTATATCGTTGAAGACTATCAGCCATAATAAATTCAAAAAGTGAACATCAGATAAGATAAAATATACGAGAGAAAAGGATTTACCTGTAAAATCGAGCCTCCATTACTTGAATTAATTTCACTTGACTTATGAGATATCAAAAAGAGATTGATAAAGACGGAAGATGGGTTTTCACTTTACTCTATGTGGTTAAGTGAGGCTGCTATGTCCAATATCGTATTGACGTCGCAGTTACCGTGTGGGAGGAGTTTTAAGAGTCAATCTGCGAATTCTTCGACCAATTTCAAAACAACCCATCTCCTATTTTTGCTATCTACGAGGCTATCTATGGCTTATTCGATTCTTTGGATCTATAGGAGAAATTCGTAGAAGAACATTTGTCTCGAAAAAGTATAGCTTCAGCAGAGGAACTTCTGAGAAAATGATTTGCACTGGATAGTCGAAAATCGGTTTTCATCAATAGCTTTAACAAGATCGAATGCATTGGGGCGGGTGGTCCAGTGGTGAACGCACTGGACTATCACCAAGAACGCCCGGGTTCGATCCCCGGAACAAGAGAATTTTTCTCTTAGAAATTATAGACTGTACAGTGTACAACGTCCCTAAGTTGACCCAAGTTTCAGAAATTGGGTAGTTACGGTGTTCCATGCGCGAAAAAATTTTACTCGTCACATATGATATCAGTCATAGATGGAGCCAATGTCAGAATAAGTACTGTGAATGATGACAGCCCAGCAGTCCGAAAAAATGTTATCACCTGGTGGCCGAACTGTTGGTATCATAACCTTCCTCCCGGCCGATTACATGGAAACTGCATGACAACATATGCCTAGGAAAAGAACTAAGGCTACTAGATGTTTGAACATAGGATAAAAATGTTAAGTGTAATGAACTGGAGAACGAAATGTAAAAACTGAAATGTAGACAATACGAAATAATAATGATAATAATTGGTCTAACTTTTGAAGTTAGTAGCCCTCATAAAGACGAATGTTTTGAGTATCCACTTGTCCGCAAGTTATGAGTGTGTAGGGTGGTATAACTACTTTTCTTTGAAAAAATGGACTTTTTAGAAGTCGATCTAAAAAACATATGCAAGGGACCCGTACGTATCAGAATAGATGTGGCAAACAGAGTTGATGCTGCGAAAAGACTCGAATGTATTTAAGTAAATATTGCCTTAACTCTTAAGTGTATGGAATTACGTCCACATTAAATTGTATTAGAAATTGCCGAGAGGGCAATATTGAAAAACCCGTCCGAAGAAACAGTGTAAAAAAGGCCTTCCGAAAGTACAAAATTGATCCCCTAACGGACAAAAATGTTCGTCTCCATTTTTTCTACAACATAAGAAAAAACATTTTTTTGTCTAGGGCCGTTTTAGGACCGACCAAGTGTCCTCAATAGAGGCCTCGGACAAATACTTACATAGACAAAAATATTTCTCTGCATTTTCTCTATAACGTAGCGAAAAACAATTTTTTTGTGTAGGGCAGACCTTAGGACCGACATAAGGAAATGCCTTGGACACATAATTCGATAGATAAAAATGTTTACCTCAATCTGCTCTGCAATATAGCAAAACAAATTTTTTTTTCTAGGGCCGACCTTAGGACAGACCTGAGACCCACTTCAGCCCTAAGCACAGGCACCGGGTCCAAATTTGTTTTTGAATATAATTCGGTACTCGACTACCTCTCAAATAGAGAAAGAATCAACGAAATCAGTTAGAATTTATCCTACTTATGTAAACAAACACGTTGGGCCCTAGTAGAAACTCAGTTTTAGGGTCCGGACTGAGTTCAAGAATTTCTAATCAAAAAATTTTCTTCCATAAAACGGAAGACAGTTCTAGACCTTTCGATAAAAAAAATTTTGAAAACCGGAAAACATTTACTCGAGGTATGTACAAGAAACATGTAGAACGCTAGCAGAAACTCGTTTTTAGTGCCCTAGCTATATCCCAAAAAAGTTTCTTGTGACAATCTCTACTTAATCTTTACTCAATCAATCTGACAATCTATGACAATCGGAAAAGATTTACTTGAACTATGTACAAAAAACGCCAGACGAGTATTTGGAGGACAACGATGACTATGAACCTCCCGAAAAACAACACATGGTACCCGAAGACGATGGCACATTTCAAAATTTAGACAATATTTGCGATGACGTGCTGGGTCATCTTGAATGTTCCGATGTTGAAGACTTTATTGGCTTCGATTCAAATAATTTGAAAAGCCATTTGTAAGTTGAAAAAAACTTTAATTTTAGTTTAATATTTATCGAAATTATGATAAGTAATACAATTTTTGTCGACGCAAAACTTGGTGGTAATTTCTGCGTAAGAGTAAATTCAGATTGTTTCACTTTTTGACTCGGCGAAAACGGATTCTTCCACAAATAAATTACTATGGGGTGTCCTTAGAATGCTGCGGGAGCCATTTTCTAAAAAATAGTGTTTCTAGATCATTTCAGTAAGTCACGAAAGCAGACGAACTCGAAAAATCTTCCGGCTGTTTTACTTTTTGACAAAATCTGACTCACTCCAGCGCTGGCCACCCCACTCATAACTTCCGGGCAAGTGGATACTCAGAACATTCGTCCCTATGAAGGCTACTAACCTGAAAAGTTTCAGACCAATGCATTCGATCTTGTTGAAGCTATTGATCAAAAACGATTTTCGACTATCCAGTGCAGACCATTTTCTCAGAAGTTCCACTGCTAAAGCTATATCCGATCCAATTTAAGTGCGGAGTCTGTCAAGGCGCACCGCTATCACCGATTCTATTTAATATCGCAATTGACTACTTGTACGAAGAACTGTGTGAGCCACAATACGCTCAAAACAATGGCTTCCGACTCAATGACGATTACGATCCCCTGTGTCTAACTGGCTTTGCTGACGACCAGGCAGTGACGGCTGAATCAGAAAGTCAAGCAATCCGGTCAATAGAGTTGGTGAAAAGTTTGCTACTGAAAATTGGATTAAAAATCAACGCGGCCAAAAGTCAGGCAATCATCATCAGAGACGGCAAACTAATGGAAGATTCATTAAAATTATGTGACGGAAGTGAAATTGTTGGAGTTAAACCGAGCGAGAGAATTAAATACCTCGAATGTTCATACAATTCAGAATTGTTATTTGACAACTCATGCATCGGGGAGCTCAATACGAAACTGAATATGCTATCGACGTCGCCACTTCTGAAACCCGACCAAAAGCTAAACGTCATCAATCAATACATCTTCCCGACGTTAATATACCCATTGCAAGCAGCTCCACTCAACAAAATTCCAACGTATGTCACAGACGGTCTGGATGTGATGATACGAAGAACAGTTAAAGAAATAATCGGACTGCCAATGCGAACAAACGACCATATGTTTTACGCACCAAGGAGGCTTCGCGGACTTGGACTATTCCGATCAGCATGGGAAGTTTTCCTTCAACACTTTGCAATCGCTAACAAACTGAGCCAGGCGAACGATGGACTGTTCCAAAGCATATCGGACTGCGCCCAAGAAATGGATGACTGCGTCAAAAAATTGAACGTAACGGGTACTTCATCGAAAGCTCTTCGGACATCACTTCGAGAAGAGGCATTCGAACAATGGTGCAAGCTAAAGTACCAGGGTTCAGGAGTGAAGAATTTCAAAAATCACACCGCAAGCAACGACTTCATATATAATAAGAATACTCTATCGTCATCGGAATGGGTATCTGCAATCAAGCTAAACTACAATTACGCTGCTCTCAACGCGGTACCAGGAGTTGTCAGCGCTTCCAACCTCTGCCGTAAATGCGGCAGAGAGAGTGAAACAATCGCACACGTTACCGGAAGTTGCTCACACAACAACCTGCTCATCACAGCGAGACACCACAGCGTCAAACATGCCATTACCGACCTGTCAAAAGGAAAGGGTTTCACTTGTTTCGAAGAAGTTCACGCTACAGATACCAACGGCCAATCACGATTCAGTGACATTGTGGCATTCCACCCGAAACTACCGAATGCGTACATTGTCGATCCAACAATACGATACGAAACAAGTAGCTCGCATCAGGACGAGGAGGTTCAAAACGAAAAGGCAGAAATCTACGAAAAATGCATTCCATTTTACGAGGAAAAATATGTCAACGAATGCGGAAATGGTCAGTCCATGGATTATGGTTCGGCAGTAGAGGATCATTTGGAGCCAGTGTAATAAAGTTCTTTGACGATATGATGCTAGACAAGTCACGATTGAAAGATTTATCTGAAGACATTTTAATTAAAACGATACATATAATAACGAATCACATATACAATTGACGAAAGTGTTTAAATACTTAAATTTCATTATTTTAAAAATTTTTGACGAAGAATGATCTCAACAAAATGTTAGTTTTAAGATTGTCTTGTAATGATAGATCGATATGCTGTGTGATATTAGGCAACTTACTATAAGTAGGCAGCACAATTTATTCATTTAAATAAATTTATTCTCTTCTCTTATTGCCAGTCTGATTTTCCACCATATTTTTAAAACGTTCAAATATTGTTGTTGTTGTTGTTGTTGTTTTATTGTTATTATATGCATAAGGCCTTATGACCTTTTAAGTTACACATAATTTGCGGAAAAAGCAACGCGTTAACATATTCAATAATTAGCGACAGAAAAAGTGTCTCAAAAAAGTGAAAAAATGTCTCACGAATGTCAGTCTTTCTTTCCAGAAAATACACAAACACATATCCTCGTAAAGTCGTCAATAAATGTGATAAAATACCGAGCGCCTCCCATCGATGTTGTCTCCATCGGTCCACACAGATCTGAATGTATTAGTTCCAATACTTTCGACGCTCTCGAACCATTTTTCGGGAAAGAAAAACGCGATTGAAACACGTGTTCGCTTATATTTAATTCTCTACAACTTTGCTTTTGACAGTAAATCTCCATATTGCATAGTTGAGGAAATATAGATGAGCTAGTAAATACCCCCGCCCCTAAGGGCTACGCGGACATTAGGCATTCATGCAGTGGTGTGCAATTTTCTCCGTACTACCGTTTCCCCGTGCAAACGTTACCACCGTGCTACTTTTTCTTCGTACAACCGTTTCTCCCGTCCTACAATTTCCCCGTACTACCATTTCACCGTTCTAACATTTCCCCCGTACTACCATTTTCCCGTACAAACGTTATCATCGTGCTACTACTTCCCCGTACAACCGTTTCTCCCGTCCTACAATTTCCTCCTCATTACTGTTTTCCCCGTACTACCATTTCACCG
>CM055405.1:42345057-42362834 GCA_029228625.1 Pseudolycoriella hygida | reverse complement strand
AGGACGGTGGGGGAGGGGGGGGGGGGTTATGAGGAACGTGACGTCCGGTTGAGAATTTGTGGTTTTGTCAAACTTTGTCATAACTTATAACTGGGAGCATGTTTGTCGAGAGAGAAACGCAGACTTTTCCTGTAGTTTCTTTGACAGTTTGTTAGCAGAAAAATGTACATAAAAATGGCAAAAGTATTCATTCCACAATAAAAAAATATGTTTTTTTGTGAACTCAAATTTGGGGGGGGGGGGGTCGGAAAATTGTCAAAATAACCGGACGTCATTTGTGAATGGCCCCTTATGAGTTTACCACGACTTTTGTAACCAGTCGAATTTCGACCCGGGAGTAGGGGGGAGGAGATCGATCATAGTCTTTATATGCCGAAAAAAAATTTTGTCCGTCCGTTCGTCACCGCGATAACTCGAGTAATACTTGACTGATTTTCAAAAACTATTTTTTTCCCTGAAAGGTAATCAGAAAATCTTTTATGGCATTGAATTTGGGCATTGTCAGTGGTTTTTGGTCTTTTGTACATAACTCAAGTAAATCTTCCCCGATTTTCATAATTCTGTTTGAAATGTCCGGCCATACCCAACATTTTATGCAAGAAACTTTTTTAATTTTGAGCCTTTGGACTCAACTACCGCCCTAAAACTGAGTCTCTTTTAGTGTCCATGTGTCCAACGTCTTTTTTCTACATAAATCGGGTGAATCTTATCCGATTTTCAAAAACTGTTTTTTCCTGAAAGATAACCAGAAAATAAATTACAAGAATGAATTTAAGCAAAATCGTTCGAAAACTTTCGAAGTTAGGGTCGAAAAAGTAATCGAAAACGTAGTTTTTTGAAGATCGGTGAAACTTCTTGGCTTATATCTCTGCGAAATTAGTACAGAAATCGCTCTTTAAGGTTTTGAATGAAAGATGTGAACTTCCAGAGAAAAAAAAATAGTGAAAGTCTCCTGACTGATTCAGGCTGTAGAGTCCTTTGAACATCAAAAAATCACGAAAATCTGTTGAGAGGTCTGGGCTGTAGTATCTTTGGGCCCAACTCACGCTACGCGACACAACACGATACTTTGTGGTTTTTCGAATATTCCTTTAATGACGTGAATTTAAAACAAGTCTTTTGAAATGTTGCGAATGATTTTGGGGTCAAATTTTCATAATAAATTTTCGTTGAAATCTTAGACTTAAGTGGGAGAAACTGTTTTTGTTATTTTGCAAACATTTTGTTATATCTAAAAAAGTTAGATGTTTCGAAATTTCGAACATATAGTTTTCTTTGATTACATTTTGAAATTTTTTCACAAATTTTAATTCTACACCATTTTTTTTCGGACGGGTTTTTCAATAGTGCCTTCTGGGCAATTTCCAATCCAATTTAATGTGGACGTAATTTCGTACACTTGAGAGTTAAGGCAATATTTACTTAGATTGAGTCTTTTTGCAATATCTATTCTGTTTGCCACATCTATTCTGATGCGTACGGGTCTCTTGCATATGTTATATGTTGAGATTTGTGTACACGGTATTTACCAGCTTCACAGCACAAAACTTTATTGATTAAACTTACGCGTCGTCGGCTAATGTCAAAGTATACGAAATTTCATAATAAAATTGACAAGCACATCATTTTTCGTAGGTTGACATGTGATGTTTTTCGTCAGGACATACTATATACTTTGACATAAGCCGACGCCGCGGACGTAGTACCCAGTGATTTTGAGTTTACAAAGATCGGATGAGCGTTCACTCTCAGACAATTTCACCCCACCATCAATTTCAGTTTTGCCTCGACCGCTCCACCTACCTGATACCGTACTGTAATTTTTGTGTTGATTTTTTCTCATTACTTTCGAGCCTCGTGATTTAAATATTTTATGTATATTTCATTGAAAATTACGTTGAAACGTTGATACTGTAAAGTTACTTCAACACCCACATTCAATCATGCGTGTATAGAAGGTTATGCTTAAAAGCTTTTTTAATTAAAATTGACTCGAAGCGGAAAAAGTAAGTTTTTAATGGAAATACAACTTACGTGATGCTAAAAAAAAATTATGCAGCCAAATTTTAATTAATCAGTGGAAATGAGGTAGAAGTATATACTTGATATTGTAAAGATCCCATTAGAAAATAACCGAAAGAGTTTATTTTTTTTTCCTTGAATGTACCGTTAAAAGTTTGAAAGTTAAAACTTTGTGCTGAGAAAGAAAATTTTTCAGAATTGTTTACTGTTACGACGAATACTTTAAGCAATGCTTTTTCAATTATGTCACTTTAATTTTGCTCATTATTTTTATTTTATCAAAAAGTTGAAAATGCTTCGAACGTCATATTGAAATTGTTAACGTAACAAGGGATGTATTTGGAGAGTACTGAAATATTTCGAAAGATACAATGGAGAGTCGGTGTGCTGCAGCGTTCGAAACTCCCTATATTGTGTTATAATACACTTGACGTCTGTAATATACGTATTTAGACCCGAGTGTTTTAATGTGATAATAACACCTTAATGATCTCGTAATGTAAGCTACTATACATCACGGTTTTTTAGGGGAGGGAAATTGTTAGTGAAATCTAAGTCGCCAATTTGAAGGTTTTGGCGAGTACTTCATTACACAATACAAAAGACTTAGAAGAGCTTAGTGCTAAAGAGAAGAGGAAATCGTACCTATTGCCCAACTATTTTTAATTTAACAACATAAGCAAATACCCGTACGTATCAGAATAGATGTGGCAAACAGAATAGATGTTGCAAAAAGACTCGAACGTATCTAAAAATAGAAATGAGCAAACAATCCAGTGTTTTGTTCACTTTTATAACTATAAGACCTTCAAAGATGCATAGAAATTACATAAGGTAATGTCAAAGACCCTACCGAAGTACATATGTGAGACCATTGATTTTGAGATATCACAACAAAAACCTCTTAAAAGAGTGTGACGCAGTCTGTAAGTCCGCTAAGAAAAAATTTTTTTGGAGAAAATTTTTTTTGGAAAGAAATTTTTTTGTAGAAAATTTTTTTTGGAGAAAAACTTTTTCTTTAGCAAAATTTTTTTCGGAGACAATTTTTTTTCGAAGACAATTTTTTTTCGGAGAAAATTTTTTTTTGGAGAAACATTTTTTTAAAAATAGAAAATTTTTCACATGAATCTCACTGATTCATATAACTTTCCTGAAGAAACCAACTCTATGTATTCTTATTCAGAATTTAGCAAAATATCCAAGACATTTTGACAGTTTATTCTTAAAATGCTAAAAAATTCTCCTGACCAAATTCTATAACTTTCTAGAAGAAACCATCTCTCTAAGTAGTGTCGAAATTCGAAAACCGAAAAAGCATAAACGAAAATCCAAGATGGCGCCACTATGACAGTTGTCAGCCATTTTCTTATGACCTCAAAAAATTCACCTGATGAAACTTTATAACTTTCCCGAAGAAACCAACTCTCTAAGTATTGTCATTCCGAAGCTAAAATTCGAAAACCAAAAAAAACCTAATTTATTGCTTGGGAAAATTCAAGATGGCGCCGGTTGGACTGCTGGCAGCCATTTTCTTAAGATCCCAAAAAATTCTCCTGACCAAACTCTATAACTCTCCCGAAGAAACCAACTCTCTAGCTATTGTCACCCCGGAGCTAATATTACCTTAAAAACCCTCAAAATTGACCACTTTTCCACATGCCGGAAAAGTGGCCTGTGAAATTTTTCATTTGGGGCTGAGACTGACGTTGTCTGAAAATTTCAGGAAGATCGACTGTCTAGTTCTCGAGATCGAAAATTATTAATAGATAGGTAGATGGAACATAGATAGATAGAAACCCACAGATCAGAAAAAAAGTTTTCATAATGATGAGAATAATAGAAAAATCGAAATCCCACACAAAAATGTCATTTTCAAACCTCGATATCTTAGCCAATTTTCAACCGATTTTGATGAGTGTGGTCTCGTTGGAAAGCTGCTGCGACGTAGTTTTTTAAATAATTTGGAGGGGGAGAGGGGCGAGGGGAAAAAACTCAAAAGTTCGCGTATATATGGCTCCTTGTCCCAAAGGTTTTTGTATGGAGTTTTTTGGGTTTGTGGAAGTTTTTTTTTGGGTGTGGGGACTGCGTGACACCCTCCGCTATCGCTGCGGGCATGATGCGTCATCACAATTCTGGAAGTTGCGTTATTCCGGGATTTGGTGATTTTTCTCTAAAACTCTGAAACACGCGTTCTCGAAAAGTTTATTCTCTACACCTACCTTTGCCTTTGACAGAAAATATCGTATTCCATCGTTGAAAAAATATACACGAAAAACCATCCGTTTTATTATATGACTAAATTTCGTCTATTCCATTGGTCCCAGTGCCCAGACCACTGACCCGATTTCCACAAAAAACAATTTCCCAGTTTTCTCAGATCAAATGTTTTAATTTGAAACCAAAATGAACGATTTCCGTGCGCTACTTGCTGAGATATTTGCGCAAAAGTTTCACCGACGCGACGCTCGAAAATCCATGTTCGACCTTCACTTCTTCGACCATATCCTCGGAACTTCACCGATTTTACTCATCTTCAAACTTTAATCATGGGAGGCATGTACCTTTCAGGGAGAAAAAGTAGGGTGATCGGTCGAGCCGTTTGTGGAAAAATTGGAGACGGATGGACGGACATTTTTTTTATTGCTGATTCGACATCCCCTACCTCCCACCTCGATTAACCCCATGTTACAATAAAGATGTTTGAATTAAACGTATAGAACCTTTGTACTTCGCATTCAGCTGAAGAATATTGATCTGAATCTTTTAGCGTATTCTCTTTGAACCGACTGCCATCTCCATTTTCAGTTCTAGAGCTCAAGGAAACTAAAATTATTGTCTATTGAAGTACTCGCTATTAGCCCCACTTTGAGAATGTAGATTTTAACTAATTGCACGTCGTTTTTTTTAGTATTCGTACCGAAGGAAGATATAAAAAAATGATGTTATGCAGTAGTTAAAAGATCAGTCTACTCTTAAGGGCTGTTCACAAATGACGCCACGCTCTAGGGAGGAGGGTGTCTTGGAAAACGTGACGGTCTATAGAAATTTGGATCATATTTAACCCAGGGGGGTTAAGAAGGTTATACGTCACTAGCCCAAGAGTTTTCTCGAGATCTTTTCGAAAGTCGAGCGTCAGTGAACGGGAAGCTCTGCATTTTTCATTCAGGATGGGGCTTAGCACAACCTAGCTCCTTAGTAGCTACGACCCTGCACCATAATGTAGCGATTGTAAGCCGGTTTTCAATACAATAATTGAACGTTCTTCTGAACTTTGGGTTGTATTGATTTCATAAAATCGTAACGAGATTAAACATTTAAAGATACACCAACATTCAATCAATGAAGCTTTAGTTTCTGATGGTTCGTAGTATTCTAACTGAACTCCACATATGTCACCGTGTGTGGAACGAACAAAAGAAAATAGAGCACTTATACCTTTCACTTAAAACAAACATTTCTGTCACTTAATAGGATTGCCACCAGAGTTTTGGAGAAACAAACTAATATATATATGTCACTAGAATGAATTAAACATTGATTCTGAGTTTATGTTATCCATGTCGGGGTCTTAGCATACACAGCAGAGATGAAATTCGGTAAGCTCCCTAAAAGTTTACTTGAAATGTGTGAGGCAAGCGAATTGATTTTACCATATAAATTCAAGTAAAATATTTGTGAATGGAAAAAGAAGAGTTTCAGAAGCTTTTGAATTACGACTAAATTAATTTATTAACATTTTTGTAAAATGGAAAATATATACCTGAAAGTGAAGGTATAATCAAACTTTTTACACTGTTAATCATCATGACCGTTTTATTTACGATTTGCAATCCCGCAATTCAACATTTTCCAACATTTTCTTTTGCTTTTATATTTCTTAAGAAATGGTGACCTAGTGATTAATGCATTTTATTATTTCAGTGTTCAAACATTTAGAATTAATAAAGAATAAAGGTAAAGTTTGGAAGTTTACATTTTCGTAATGGTGGAAAGTTGAGGGAAAACATGTCGATTGTGCCAAAGTTAATTGAAGTTTATGTACAGACCGATTAGTGTTAGATTTTAATATTTTCTAAAAATTTCTATAACATACAGCACAGCGGGATGCAGAAAACAAGTCACACAACCTAGAAATTTCTTTATGGAAAACATAGAACTGAAAAAATCGACTTTTCACACAAGAATAGCAGATTTCAATATACCCTAATACACACGAGATGTGTACGTACGTAAAGTACACATCGAATGTGTTTAAGGTAATTTGAGAGCTATTTTTTTTTGTAATAGGTGAGAGTGTTTTGGTGCACTTTTCGCTCTCATTCTGCCGTGCAATGCATAAAAACCTTGGTGATGTCATAAGACGAGAGAATTTCATGCATTTTCTCTGTCGAAATCCCCTCCAAGGTTTTTGTGCTTTGCAAAGTGATGGGAATAGTATATTTTGTAACGAGTGATGAAAAGTTGAATTTTTTGGCACTAGTCATAAGTTTGTCCTAACGAAGCGATAGGACAAACTTACCAACGTGTCCCAAAAAATTCCACTTTCATCACGAGTTACAAATAACGTTTTTTGCTCCGTTATGATCATAATGAGACGAAATCACATAAACGAACATACTGAAATCACTCTACAACAATTTCATACACACTTGATTGTGACCGAAAAATCATATTTGAAATTTCTTTTTCTGAATACGTGAGAGTGTATTGGTTGTGACGGAAAATATTTTCCCATCACTTGGGACGAAAAGTTGCTTTGCGTGGTATGCGTACCAACACACTGTCACTATTACAGAAAAATATCTTTCATAATATGTTGAAATATACTAGTAGTAGAAAAGTACTTTTCCGTTCTCAAACAACACTAGAAAAACTTTAAGTTTTCGATCGTTGCCGTAACGAAAAACGTCGAATTATGGTCATTAGGAGCAAAATAGTATCTTTCAACCAACATACCCCAATACACACGAGTTGTATACGTACGCGCGGGCGAAGCCCAAGCGAAAAGTACACATCGAGTGTCAGGGCCGAACTGGCTATCAAAACACGCAGGTGTGCGACTAGTCGAAAGGCGCTTACGTGAACAACAAGATCTATTGTAAATTTAAAAACTTATATTTCTACTACCGGTGAAAGCCCCTGGTTGCCGAAATTGAGTTTGTGTTAGCACGAGAATGTGAACATTATGTAAGATGATTGTCGCGAGCGTGCCGAGCGAATTTTTTTTATGTGTAAATTTCCTCATTATAAAAAAATTGAACAGTGACTAGCCTCAGTTTAATCTAATTTTATACAAAATTAAAATTCGTTGTATAGCAAATAAAAAGTGGCGCCGCAAGCGAAATTTTTTTGTTTTTGAAGCCAAAACCCTTAGAAGTTTAGGTAATTCTTTTTTAGGATTTCGGCTAGAAAAAATGTGAAATTTCTTAATAAAAGCGTAACAAACTGAATAATCGCTCTTCTCTCACAAAGCTGAAAGAAAAGAAGGTCGTATTAACACGTTAGTAGTTGTAGAGACACCATTGTACTAAAGAGAGCACGTGCATCGACGTGCAGCATTCAAAACTCTCTAAATTCTAGATTACTTGATGGAGACTTTTTTCAACAAAAAAGTGCATCACTGTACTTACGATGAACCCAAAGTCCACATCAAAGGCGTCTGACAAAAGCGCTATCGACATAATATCGACTTTCGATAGTGACGATTTTGTATTATTTTTTCAAAAACTCGCAAAAACGGCAAAAGGCGCGGGTATGATTTGCCACCCTGGCCATATGGCCAGTCCGGCCCTGTCGAGTGTGTATTGGGGTATTTTGAAAGATATTTTTCTATAATAGCGAGAGTGTGTTGGTGCACATACCGCGGAAAACAACCGTCACAACCAATACACTCTCACATATACAGAAAAATATTTTTCGTTCATACCAATACACTCTCACGGTATACATAAATAACTTGTTTGTAGGTTTTAGGAAATGCGCAAAATGAATGAATGAGTGAATAGTAGATTATGCACCTCTTGCCAAAATTTTTATTCTGACGTGTGGAGCATTGTGGCCTTAGCCGAAAGCGTGGGTCAAAAATACAATTTTCGCAAGAGGCGCATATGCTATTTTATCGGTCGAGATAAGCAAATTTGCCATAGAGTAATAAGTTGCAAAAGCTTTATCCTCTTTCTAAAATGTTTATTTTGACGATTTGGAAGTTAGGAGAAGTGGAAAAATATTTTATCTGTCGTATAGAGGTATGCAGGCCGACCTTTCTTGAAAACTCGACCCGAACCGAACCCGATCTTAAATTAAAACCCGAAGCCCGACCGCCCGGAAACCTCTAGGGGCTCGGCCCGACCCGAACCGAACCCAATCCGAAATTGAAACCCGACCGACCAAAAGTGATTCTCGTCGAATTTCGTTACCCGAAAAAATTCTGATCGAGTTCATTGAGTTAAACTCAAGTGTTTAAGGAGAAAATCACACTTTTCAAAATTTCTTTTTTTAGCAATATTTTCGGACCCGAATCCTAAAACCTATAAAAGGTACACTCGAAACCCCCCCCCGATCGGAAATTTCAAAGACCCGAAACCCGACCTGCCGGGATTTTCTAAACCCGAAAGCCCGAAACCCGGACCCATGAACAGTAGTTCGGGCTCGGGTCGGGTTCGGGCGGGGTTTTTTCCGAATTTCGAGCAACCTGCTCACCTCTACATATCGAGATAAACAATTTTGTCCTAGATGGATAAATGCGAGATTATCGTTCTAGGCAGATAATATAGGTATATTCATGTACCTCGCCTTCGGCTCGAACCGCCATGCCCACGAGTCAAAATAACAAAAAGCTGCATACAATATTTTATTTACCGAGAACAGATATATCGAGATGAATGAAAATGGTCTAGGCGAATTAATGCGACATTATTGTTCAAGGTAGATAAAATATTTTTCCAAACTTGTGGGAAACACAAACTTCAATTTCTACTCTAGTGCGATTTGCGACGCTTCCTAAAAAAAAAAAATTCGAATGAAGTTTGTAGCTCTCTCAGAAAAAGTTGCAGTTCGAGTGAATTACAATCGAAAACTTTACTATTTACTCTGACTTTACCACTCGTCGTTATTAATCTGCTCTCTCCATAAACTTCATATGTTAAGAAATTTCCTACTTCCTTGAAGGACAAGCAAAATACATTAGCAATATTTTTACTTTATAAAGAATACGAAACACACAAGTTTTTGTTTAATTTATCTTACGATTTTACTTTTATTTCTGATTGAATGTAGATAAACGTCACCAAGCACAGTCAGGCCAGGTACATTCTACTATACAAATAATAATAAATAAAAATAATAAAAAAAATAAATGAGTAGATCCTCTTTTTACGAAGACAATAATAACAAATTTTCTTCTTGCAAAACGTTGTTAAGCGAAAAGATTATTTTTGTCGAAAACCGAAGTAAAGCCTGAAACTATTACAGCTTACATCATCGCTTGCGGTAAGCTGTCCTATTCAATATGCTTTGTTTTAGTCCTGGATGTGGATACTGGGGTGAATAATTTTTCGTTTCATGTGTTTATTATTTTGTAATTTTCTTTGAACATTTTTGTTTTCATTTCTTGTCAGAAAACCTTCCGTGTGACCTGTTTTAGTTCTGTGTAAAATCATGTTATTCGAAAAAATTATGGAATTTCTGGATCGGGTTTAGAGAATAGAATGGGCAATTTCTCTAGTCTCGTACGAAGAACAAAGTGGTATTTATCATTGGCCACAACGTTTGTATCATTGCGAATTTTGACACGAGAATTTTTGGAAAATCTCTCTGAGTAAAATGAATTTTTGGTCGGCAAATATTCCAGGTGAGAAGAGGGAGAGAGATCGTTTATCACGGTGAATTGGGAATCTCTGATTCTTTAGCTTCTTTAGGGTTGCATTCAGCTACCGGACTGGATTTTTCTGGATCCTTCTGTACCGACAACGGAACTCATCAAAAGTCAGTGAGGTCGATACCCTTCCGAACGCATGTTTTATTCTTTGTATGTGTATCTAATAAAATGCTGGAATGAATTTTCCTTGGTGCTTGCACACAATATTTACTAGCTTATTGGCTCATCTCGAAATAGCTATAACATGAAAATTGTTGACGTAAAAAAATCGAAACGGACATCACAAGCAACGAACTTTATGTTTTCATTCAATTTAATATTCGAACTAACGTGGTCATGACATGAGGAAATTAAAAATATGTTTAAGAAAGGAACGAAATGATCGATTGACAATAAACATCCGGTCGTTTGCATGCATTTTCATTTGATAATACACACAACACGCTGCACATTTCTGTTTAAACTTCCATGAACACCGTAGACTTTTTTGGAGAAAATAGCTTTTCTCGAGTATGATTTTATAATTTATACTCTCCATCTCTAAGCGGTTCACGGCATCAGAGTTCCTCCTTTCTGTGGGAAGGAGCAAAAATTCTTAATCTCTTAATCTCTAGGAGAGTAGGATGACACAACCGAAACTGGTAGTAAAGGCGTTTGCAGACCACCCTCGTGGAAAAGGTCTACAGAATTTAGAAATAAAGAAAAGTTTTTGGAAATTCTTATATACAGACGTTCGTCCTCTTAAAAACTAACAAAACACCGAATCGATACGAAGTGGCAATATTGAAGGACCTATCCGAAGCAACGTGTTTCAAAGGTGAAAAAAACCGATTTTGCATTTTTTGTAACAAATTTTCGAAAAAAAAAATCCAAAAAAGTCAAAAACTTTTTTTGGCTTGGGCTGAAATTATGAGCAAACTAGAATCCTAAGGAGAGGCCTCGGACTTCTATGGAAAAAGCGTTCTTCCCCAATTGACTCTATAAAATAACAACAAAAAATTTTTCGGGCTAAAGCGACCTGAAGATATGGCGCCTAAAGGAGAGGCCTCGAACACCCACTTCTATGAAAAAAAAGTTCTCTTCAATTTTCTTTACAAAAGACCAAAACCATTTTTTGGGCTAGGGTTAACATTTTGACCGACCTAGTGCCCTAGGGAGAGGCCTCTGACCCATAATTTCATTGCTAAATATTTTCCACTCCATTTTCTCTATAACAGCAAAAAAATTGTTGGTCTAGGGCCCACCTTAGGCTCTTATTTTGGCACCACCTTGGGCCCTAATGACAGGCTCGACCCTACATTTGTCTTGAATATTGTTAGGCACATTTCAAACAGGAAGAGAATCAAGAAAAATCGGGTAGAATTTAGCAGTAACTCGTTTTTACTGCCCTGGGTAAGCCCATGGGCCAGAATTAAAAAAAATTCTTCCATAAAATGTGTGGCATTCCTAGACCTTTCGATTTTGAAATTTTCGAAGATCGGAAAAGATTTACTCGAGTTATGTACAAAAGACCGAAAACAACTTAAGCGGCCCTAGCGTTGCGGCCCTTGGCCCAAAAATGCACAAAAATTCGATCCCATAAAAGGTTTTTCCATTTTCGTGTTGACAAACAGACTGAAAGACGGACAAAATTTATTTTGCCGATTTCTCCTATTTAGAACCCAAAACGAAAAACCCGGCTAATCCCGGGACCCTATGCGGCTTGTTACAAGCGTGACGTTGGTCGTGGAAAACGCAATAGATCCCTTTTCGACGCACTTCGTTCTTCGTACGACTCTAAGAATTTGAAGTACTAGTGAACTTCAACATTTTAAGATCAATGGCTTACAATGGTTAACGAATTATATCAACCAACACTGGTCTAGCAGCGCAACAATCTGTGCAGCTGCAAGAAATCCTTTCATGGATGCAAAGTGGAAAGACATTCACAAACATTTGACATCATTGAAATGTCTGAATTTTTTTATCACAGATTTGATTATGTGTATGCTGACCTCCTCACGTTTAATTTGATTCTTGACTTCGTTTTTAAAGTAGACCAGTTTAGTCATTATATTACATCAATATACACGGTGGGTTTTAACCGATTTAAATGAAAAGTGCTTGCACATTGGGTTTCTCCAGTGAAAAATTTTACTTTTTATTGTTTCTGTTTACCACGGTATCCCAGAAAGACAATCAAGAGAGAAACCCAATGTGCAAGCACTTTTCATTTAAATCTGTTAAAGCCCACCGTGTATATACATACGTTCATGTGATGACATTCGAAATTTTTTATTAATAATTGGTACTTGTAGGAAAATTTCAAACTCCTTTGACTAATTTACGAGGCGTATTATCCATAAAAGGTGTAAATAGTGTAAGTTTGACCACCTTCGCCATTTCTGTATGTTTCTTGTGAATGAAATGAAAGCGAATAACTAAGTGATTTCTAATCAAATACAAATTACTTTTTCATCTTCAAAATCAATAGGACGTTAATTTTCATAAAAAACTTCTCGTTTCTTTAACTTTTTTTTATATAAAAAAATTGATTTATATAAAATCTGAAAACTTCTTTATTCCATTTGCAAATACATTTTTTGCAGAAAACTCACTTATTGGCCTTCAATTTTTCATTCGATTTTTTTAATATAAGTATACGATATAAGGAGCGAAAAAAAGTAACAAATCACTCCTAAGCAATTTGCGGTTTTATGTCGAATAATGATTTGGAGTATGAAAATAAATTATTTTCAAGGATAATATTTAATAAAATGTTTGTGGAGTAAAGGAAATCTGTAATGTTAATTCGTCAACATTGAAAAATAATAAATTGATGATTTATTGTAATTGTGATTTTACATGAATAGACATTTAAATTGAACTTCGAAAATGATTTCATCACTTTTTTCTCAATGTACTTCCGCATGTTCGTGAAGTGGAGCCATTTTTTAAATTGAACTACTTTTCTACTCTTTGTTATTTTTTTAAGAATTGTCGGAGTTAGCAACATAATTGTGTTTGTTGTAATAAAAAGAGGCAGTCTATGGGGTAAAATCCCCGGTTACGGGCAGATATATGCATTAGTTACGATCACTCCAAAATTATTTTGTTTAGGGGCTCGTTACATATACAGCCATGTTTTCGGGGGCTTTTACAAAAATTTTCTTTAAAAAAAAATGTCATTCAAAAAAAAAATTTCTCAGAAAAAAATTTCTTCAAAAAATTTTTTCTTCAGAAAAATTTTTACCACTGAGTTGTACCCTTCGACTACCTTTGGAACACTTCGTGTCACATTCGGCTGCCTTCGGAACACTTCGTTTCACCTTCGGAACACTTTGTATCCCCCTCGACTACCTTCGAAACACTTCGTGTCACACTGATCTATGCAATTTTGACGAAGAAACCAAGTGTCTAGGTATTCAATTCAAAATGTTGCAAATAATCCAAGATGGCGTCACTTTGACAGCTGGAACTCATCTCATAAAATTCTCCTCAACAATCTCTATAACTTTCCCGAAGAAACCAACTGTTTAGATACTCTAATTCAGAAGATAGCAGAAAATCCAAGATGGCGCCGCTTTGACTGCTGGCAGCCATTTTCTTAAGATCCAACTCTTAAGAAACCAACTCTCTAGTTATTGTCACTCAGGAGCTAAAATTCGAGCATTACCAGAAAAAGCCACAAAATTGACCACTTTTCCACATGCGACGACTTTTCAAGGATTTTCCCGGAAAAGCGGCCTATGAAATTTTTCATTTGGCCGAGACTTTAAAATACAAAGAAAAATGTCATTTTCAAATCCCAATATCTTAGCCAATTTCCAACCGATTTGGATGAGTGTGGGCTCGTTGGAAAGCTGCTGCGACGTATTTTTAGACCCCTATATGCGTTTACTACGACGTTTGTAACCACCCCAATTTCGACCTGGGAGTAGGTGGGGAGCATCGATCCTGGTGCTTAGATGACGAATCAACATTCAACAATAAAAACGTTGTCCGTCCGTCCGTCTGTCACCGCGATAACTTGAGTAAAACTCGACTGATTTTCAAAAACTTTTTTTTCCCTGAAAGGTAATTGAAATATCTTTAATGAGATTGAATCTGGGCACTGTCGACCCAAGGACCGCCGAGCTAGGGCCGTTTAAGTGGTTTTTGGTCTTTTGTACATAGCTCGAGTAAATCTTTTCCGATTTTCATAAATTTTTTTTGTTCGAAAGACCTGGGCATGGCCGAAAATTTATGGAAGAAACTTTTTTAAATTTGAGTCCTTGGACATAGCTTATGTACTAAAAACGAGTCTCTGCTAGGGCTCTATGTGTTTTTTTTACATAACTCGAGTAAATCTTTTCCGATTTTCATAAATTTTTTTTTGTTTGAAAGATCTGGACTGTCTTCCGTTTTATGGCAAACAATTTTTTGATTAGAAATCCTTGGACTCAGTCAGCACCCTAAAAATGAGTTTCTAATAGGGTCCAACGCGTTTGCTTACATAAGTTGGATAAATCCTAACTGATTTTGTTGATTCTTTTTCTATTTGAGAGATAATCGAGTAACGAGTTATATTCAAAAACAAATTTGGGCCCGGTGCCTGTGCTTAGGGCTGAAGTGGGGCTCAGGTCTGTTCTAAGGTTGGCCCTAGCCAAAAAAAATTTTTTTTGCTATGTTGCAACATTTTGTATTTGGAAATATGTGTCCGAGGCATTTCCTCATGGCCCTAAGTCGGTCCTAAGGTCTGCCCTGGACAAAAAAATGGGTTTTCACTATGCTGTAGAGAAAATGAAGGGAAATATTTTTGTCTATGTAAGTACTTGTCCGAGGCCTCTCCTGAAGACCCTAGGTCGGTCCTAATACGTCTACTTAAATACGTTCGAGTCTTTTCGTAACATCAACTCTGTTTGCCACATCTATTCTGCTACGTACGGGTCCCTTCATATGTTTTTAAATAGTTTGGAGGGAGCAGGGGAGAAAACTCAAAAGTTCGTGTATACATGGCTTATTGTCCCAAAGGATTTTGTATAGCGTTTTTTGAGTTTGTGGATGGACTTCTTTTTTGGGGTGTGGGCACAATACTATTTCTATTTTTCACACTTCTCATTCACAGTCGATTTGTTTTTACAATGTTATTGCCGGGGAGTTTGGCTAGCCAACAGTTTCCGCGACCGGGTGATGACATTTTTGTCTGCTGGAGACCTCACGAACCCATTGTGTGATCTGGACGTCATCTTACGAGTCTATTTTTGATGAATGTCATCTATGGTATGGCAGCGGGACCACTTTTGATGACCATTCATTGTGCATTGCTAGTGTGAGTGGCGCCACTGAATGCATTATTTTCGTTACAGGCAATCGAATCGAATTTAAACAAAACATCGAAGCTTGGGTGAACTCTTGGAAGTTTCTGAATTAAATTTTTTGAGGAAATTCTTTACCAAGGATCGAACCCGGGTACTACTAGTGCAAAGCAAGCGTGTCACCGCTGAGCTACCACGGTCATATTCGGTGAAGTTCACTGGTGACAATTTTGACATAAAGAAAACTTGAACTTAAATTAAACAAAACAATCGCAGAGAATCCTTTGTTTGATTTTGCCGACAAATTTCGTAGAAAATTTTCGCCGATTTTCTCTAAGTTTTTTTCCTATCCGTAAATTATATAAATGTCAAAATTGTCACCAATGTATTTAGCGAAACATTGCTGTATGATACCTTTTTGTTAATATATTGATATAAAAGACGAACTTTTCACCACGCGCTATCTCCTTTACACCAACTTCTTCCAACCAGAGCATCATAATCGAAAGATTTATGAAAAATCGTGAACGGTCTAATGGCCACTCCCTTTGACCAATTTTTTGTTACTTTTCTGCTTTCCATATCAATTAAAACATTGAACAGCTAAGCAGTGAGAAGTAGATTCATAAGCTGTTTACTATCACTTCTCATATCAAACTTGTTACAAGCGTATAGTCATAGTGAAAACTACGGGTCTCAAAATGTCGTGAAGTTTACGAGCTGGAGTCGGCATGTAGTAACATAGTGGTTGATGTCCGATTAAGTGAATCAAACTTACTTGTACCATATCGAGTGATACATCTTCAAATCTATGTTAACGCAAACTAATTTGTTATTCAAATAAAAAAACAAACGAAGTTGTTGATGAGTTATGAAAATAGAATGACCAGAGAAAAACTGCAGTGAAAAGGAGTTAGGACGTAAACTGTCATTTGGACTAAATTTATAGGAAACAAAATTCTTACTTATAGAAAATTGACAACGTTCTAGTAAATTTAATTCAATTCAAGTCATTGCAACTAAACATAATTTTGTTTCATCCTTGAATGTTTTATATCAACTACACGGATAGACATTGCGAAAGCATAAAATAAATCTTATTCAGCAGAAATTAAATTGGTTAAAATACTGATGATTGTATTTTATGAAGTGTGAATCGTTATCTTGTCTCGCTGCTTGAAGTTTTACCGTTGAAATATGACGAAAACTTTTAATACGAAATGGGTAAAAGCCAAAAGTAAATTAATTTTATGTTTCTGTGTTTTACGTAAATAAATTTTCAGGCGCTCTTGATAACTCGAACCGTATTTTTGTAATCAAATTTGAATAAAAAATGTTCCATATTTTTCGGTCTTAATCGAAATCGCAATAAAAATTTGTTTATTCTATTAATGGCGTTAACATTATTTTAGCCTTTTATTAACTAAAAACTTTACCCTTTTTCACAGCAATTTTTTATTGCGCGCCTTTTATTCTTTTATCAAATTTTCATAATTACATTTTCTAACAGAAGAAAAAGGGATTAAAAAAATCAAATTACTTTTTAATATCAAAGTTTTAAATAAAAAATTATTTGTAAAAAGAAACTCATAACCGACATCATATTATTACTTTTCCCGGAAAATTCTTCTCGGAAAAATGTTGTTTGGTCATTAAAAATACAGTCTCTTAAGATTATATGAATCGAATGTAACGGAATTCACCGTGTTACCGTAAAGATAATAGACAAAAACGTGAAATTTTCGTTTGCCTTTAGAGTGCGTAACAATAACAAAAAGGGTTTCGTTGAGTTGATCAGTTAATGTTGTTATTATGTTAACTTTATAGGTTATGGGCCATCCATAAAATACGTACGATCTTAGGGGGAAGGGAGTGGTTCGACAAGAGCTTCATATATTTCAACTTTTTTTCCATACATTTTAGAGTACGTAATTTATGGATGACCCCTTTCTTTGCAGAGGGCTTTGGTTACGATGAACTGCCTGTCACTTTACAGTCGCATCTCTTTGCGTTTTCGAATTATGTACTTCTGATTCATCATGATTTCGTTGCTCCAATCGAAAATTAACTCAAGTGCAAATAGCGTTCACTAAAGCTTTTTTATGCAATGTGCCTTTGCCTTTGACACCGATCTTCTATCTCTCTATAGTTTCCAAAATATTTGAATTTTTCCAAAATAAATTGTGTAGATCGATCCACCCTAACATAAGCGGCCATATTTGCATACATTACGACATGCGCCACATTTATACCAACAAGTACGAAGTACGAAGGTCCTATACGTCTACTACAAACAATTTTAATGTAAAGTGGGGTAGATCGAGGCGGCAGTTGGGGGGATGCATTTATTATATCGTCTAAATATGACGAATCAACAAAAAAAATGTTTGTCCGTCCGTCCGTCCGTCTCCACCTTTTTTCAAACGGCTCAATCGATCACCCTAAACTTTTTTTCCCTTTAAGATACATGCCTCCCATGATTCAAGTTCGAAGATGAGAAAAATCGATCAAGTGGTTCCGGAGATATGGTCGAGGAAGTGACCAAAAACATGGTTTTTCGAGGGTCGGTGAAGCTTTTTCGTAAATATCTCAGCAAGTATAGC
>CM055405.1:42334250-42344557 GCA_029228625.1 Pseudolycoriella hygida | reverse complement strand
TTTGACATTACCTTGGGTAATTTCTATGGATCTTTGAAATTCTTATAGTTATAAAAGAACATAAAACGTTGGATTGTTTGCTTATTACTATATTAAGATACGTTTGAGTCTTTTTGCAAGATTTATTCTATTTGCCACATCTATTCTGTTTGTCACATCTATCCTGATACGTATGGGTCTTTGGTTATGTTTCGAAACTATATTGTCTAGATAGATCCACGCTAACATTAGCGGCCATTTGGGAGGCATCATGACATGCGCCTCACCGAAACCAACAACCGATCTTCTATCTCTTGCAGTTTTCAAAATATTTGAATTTTTCCAAAATAAATTGTCTAGATCGATTCACCCTAACATTAGCGGCCATCTTAGGCTCGGCCCGGGCCTACATTTTGTCTTGGTTGCTCTTAAGGCTTTGATTACATATCGAAAAGAAAAAGAATCACGAAAATCGGATGGAATTTACTCGATTTATGTATAAAAAACAAGTAGGGCACTAGTTGGTCCGCCTCTTTAGGGCATTCCCAGACTTTTCGTTTGAAATAATATTTTTGAAAATCGAAAAAGATTTACTCGAGATATGCACAAAAACACGTAGGGCCCTTGTAGAGTGTCAGTATTAGAGCCATGGCCTGGACTCACGCACAGATCCAAAAAAATTCCTTCCATAAATTGTAAAGAATTGCTTTACCTTTCGATTAAAAAAAGCTTTTCAAAATCGGAAAAGATTTACTCGAGTTATGTACAAAAGACCAAAAACACTTAAACGGCCCTAGCTCGGCGGCCGGCCCTTGGGCCGACAGTGCCCAGATTTACTTTGGCGTTTCTTCACGGGAATTAGAGCTTACAGTTGTTGAACACTAATAACCTCTTCAGAAGTCCTGCATATTATAATCTACGCAATGAAACCTAAGATGGGCAGAAAAATAGAAAATAACTTTTAATTCGTATTTGAACTGTGCAAAATTACAGAAGCAAACAAATTGTTACTTCCTGAATGTGAAATGATATCAAACATAACCGCGTATAGATCGTATAATCAAATCTCATTCAATTTTATACCAGTTCATCGTCTCTAACACAACATTCTCTCATTCATCGGTGTTTTGCTTTGCGCTTCTTCGCTGTTGTATTTCAACATTACCTTTTCATAGATGTCTGTCTGCTCATTTCTCCTTTTCCATTAAAAAGTAAAAAAGTTACGCTCTCTTTCACAACATAAACTTTGAGCATATATTGACTAAATGGTTTTTGTCAGCGGGGAACCACGTAAACATAACACAAATTTCTTGGTCATTCTTCGTGCGGAAACCGTGCGAGTAGGTTTAAACAACCAAAGCTAACACTTACATCAGCTTTCCGCTCAAATTTTGAAATCGAACGTTTCAGTATCTGGAAATATATTTTTATTTGTAAATTGTAGCATTTTATAAATGGTACGCGATTGGTTGTTTATGTGTAAAAGACGTTGGGTTTGAATTAAAATTTAAAAAAAATTTACTACAATAAATTATATTGTGTACCAAAGACGTGTATAAGCCACTTCTTAGGTTGTTCTTTTTTCCGTTGAAAGGAAAAGTTGTCAAAATAGTGGATGCGAAAAAAGCGTAGGGTTTTTACTTGATGGATTTCGTTTTATTTAAATCAATAAAAAACAGAAGTGTCATTGTGCTGAAAATTATGTTGCATTTAAAATAGCTTCCAGTATTTTCTTTTCATTTGTTCAACAAAAGTTACCGGCAGTCGTTGCAGTTTACAAAACGAATTACAATAAAAAAAGGATTAAAATTCGACTCGAACCAACATTTATTTTCAAATCAAGATTATATTTTATTCCATAAATTAAAAATGAGCGCATTTATTGAGGCTTATAAAAAAGTGTTCGGAATTGTTGCGGTTTGTACAATTTTAACGATTACTGGTGTAAATGGGGGTTCATGTCGTGAGGCAACTTTATGTTGCAATGGTCGAGACTCCTCGTGTGTTGTTCAGAAGGCACCAATTAATTCAATTATTGAAGACTTGAACGACAAGCCATGTTATTGCGATCATGCATGCTTGAGATTGGGCGACTGTTGTGAAGACTTTAAACAACATTGCGGAGGTGAGTTTATTTGTTTTTTTTTTCTTTTATATTTCAAAACATGTGTCGATACAGAAATATTATTTATGATAGAGTCTCGCTAGGAGATGGGACGTTTTGAAGGTTAGTTTAGTTGTAAAATAATTAAGAAATTTCCACAATGTGTTTGATTGACTCTTTGACATTTTCTATATCTGGACTAAAACACCTTCGCACGTCTTTGTGAGTATATGAAATTTTCCAAACCTCTCTCTAATTACTGTTGTGACAAATGCATGTCTCAACAATATAGCATGACCACAAAGAGGCGTTCGCGAGGGCAATTTATTAAACGTGAATACAAACATAAACTCACTAGCCTAGTCCGATAATAGAATCACAGAAAACACATTTCACTTTTCTGCGCTCGCAAAGCTGAAAGATATTCTTAATTAAGCGCTCTTTCTGCTGCTGAAGGACTGTTCGTCATCAAAAATGAATCATAAAATATTTATTTACGTAATAGAAAATGAACAAGCTTTCAAAGAGGGTGAGGTTCAAAGGCAAGACGTGAGACGAGTCCTCCCAATATTTATCCCTAACTACACAAAAAATTGTAATTGTTTCCTGCATTACACTCTAGCTGTATCTCATAAACTACAACAGTCACAGAGTTTTTATGTTCCACAATATTGTTAGAAGGGACTTGGGAAGGGAAGGGATCGCAAATTTCTTGGACGCCTACATAGTTTTCAAGATGGCCCAAATGCTAAAGGAAATTTTTTTGAGTGAAAGAACATGTCCTCCGATTTTACCCCAAAAGTTCTGCAAGCACCTTGTTCCGATTTGAATGGAACATTTGCTCATAAATTCATTTATGTCATGAACGCAATGCTTCCAATGAATTTCCCTTTTTAAAGACTTGCCTAAGGTGCTTTAATTCAGCCACGCCTTCGCCACATTCATCAAGATTCACTTACACGAAAGTTAATTTGTTCGTTGTTTTCATGTCACGTTACCATACAATGAAGAAACAAATGTAAATTCTTAGCAAATCCGTAGCACTTGAACTTCTTTGCAAACGAGTAGGAAGAATTTTTCCTACAAAAATGACAGTTACTTTGTATGATTATTGCGGAAAGTAAGTGCGTTTTCATGCCTACTAGCATGTAAAACACGAAAGAAATGGCTTTCTGCAACGACCAATGACGAAATGTCAATTTTTGCCTCCGAAGCAACACGAGCGATGCTTCCCGTTCTCCTATTTCAACTCAAAATTTTGATAATCTTACAGGGAAATTGGGGATTTCTTTGCTACCCGCTCTATAAAATTTGAAAAGATCATTTCTATTCTAAACGATGATCTAACACTTTTCAAAATCTTCAATTAACAATAATTTCTTAAACTCAAATTAGAAATCAATTCCGCATAATTAATTCAACAATTTAAAATCAGAATATCAAACTATAAAACTGTTGAAAAAACATTATGCGGGACCGATCACTTATGGCTACCTTTAATTTATGATCGAATCAGTGATCGTGTATTGTTTATCCGTATTAGCCGTTAGTTTTATGACTTGTACTCTAAATCAATAAAAAATATTGGCTTTCATTGACATTCAATATTGATTCTTGGATCGTTGTTATTTATTCATAAGCTGACTATAAAGATCAGGCGATATAAATTATTTCAACAATTTTTCTTCGTAAGCGCATCCGATGTATGCGATGTAATACAAATGGAATTAAAATTCACATACACATGTCAAAGGCGACAATTTTCATTTCCATTTCCCTTGCAGCAATTATCAGCAACCACGTTTCGTTATTTTTTTTTTAGATGAAAATGTGAAAGTAAATGTTTTACACACCTCACATGTTCAGAATTAGAAACGTGTATATATGCAACAAATATCCTTTGACATTTCAATCGGTTCAAAGAAAATATGGTAATTGATAAAATGGAAAGACTGTGACTATGACAAATATATCTCGTATAAATTGTTGTTATGTATTATACACACGTTCGTTCTACAACAATTACAGGATTACAGGACTTATGAAATCTCTCAGTGCATTTGCTATAAACGCTCTGTATGTACATAAAGAACTCTTTGAGATCACCACCATATGCATCATGATAGTCCATGAACATTTCTTGGTCGACAAGTTCTTTCGAAACTGTTTCCTCCATCATTTTCTCATTCTCTACTAGGACCCCTAATTTCTTCTCGTTATCGTACATAATAAAGGTACCGATTGGCGTCGAAATAATATGCTTCATATTTTCAGTTGCGTTAGTACACGACTGCGAAAATAGCTATTTTTCTAAGATGTCTGAGGGGCCGTCCATAAATGAAGTCCTATACTTTTTCTGACTTTTTGACCCCCTCCCCCCCGCGTCCTGTATTTTCCTATACTTATTACATTGCGTGTCACGTTTTACTGACGTCATTTATGTGTGGCCACTTAATGGATATTTTGCGCGAAAGATGAGAAAATTGTCAACCCAAGGCGATGCCGACAACATATCGTACATCGTATTCGCAAAAAGCGCCGTTTTCACGACTTCTAGCATGCTTTCTGCATTTTAGGCACCAGTTAACGACTAGGAAAAATTGCGTTTGCACCTCTTTCCTAGATGTTTATTTTGACGATTTGGAAGGAGGTGCATTATCTATCATTCATGGCTGGCCGCGCTCATGAAGAATATTTGCGGCGCTCGCGCTAACGATTTTAAAAATGTCCATGTTTGGCGCTCCTTAGATTCTAATACGAAAAAAATTCCCCTATTTGGAAATGCGTTTTTGTGAAATTATGTCATGTGCGATAAGGAGCCGTTCATAAATTACTTAAGGCAAAAGGGAGGAGGGGTATGAGGCAAGCGTTGCGGTTAGAACAAAAATGCCTCAAAGGAGGACGGTCTCTAAGTGCTTTATATGGAAAAATACAAGGAAAATTATCGGTTTCGGCTCAAAATCTCATAAAATGTTGAAGACATCATGGAGAACCGATCGGCACCAATTTTTTCAAGATTTAGAGGCGGTCACTTGAAGAAGCTTAGGGACCCTTTGACTCTTTTAGCGTTACAAGGTTAGGGGGTTTGAAAAATGTCAATTTTTGCGTTACGTAATTTATGAAGGGCCCCTAAAGTACTATTCGAACTTCAATCGAACGAGACATTTGATGACAGCTAGGAGCTTCTCATTGCATTGTTCTTTCAAGAAACACTCTTTGATGGAGCGATAGATATTGAGAAAAATTCTAAAAATTGGTTTTGGGCCAAATCAAGTATATTGAAGGAAAGAAAAATCCGTGGCTACCAAGTAAATAACGCTAAATCCCGCTCACAATTTTGAAAACGCTCTATTTTTGTGGATCAGTTGAGTGATGTGATAAATTTTCATATGTCTGTTACAGCAAAAATGATAAAAATTATGCGAAAAGCTTCGCCCCTGGCTCCTTCTGGAGCCTCACATTATGTGAAATAGTTAGTCAAACTACCATTACACTTTATGAAAATCCAATTTCACAATCAATTGGGTTACATAAACACATTTTATCCCGCGCTTTTTATCGCCCTAGGGCGATAATTTTTTTTTTTTTTTCATGTGACAACAAAATGACACACACGAAACCTACTTTGTGTCGCTAAATTACAAAAGAATCAATGTTTGCTAGGGCTCGTTACATTATCTGTTCTTCGATTTTTCTTTGATTGACCGTGACTGCTCACTGACTCGTAATCAATCACTGGCTAATTTAAAACTATGTAAACTAACAACTCTAAAGGTGCCAAACATTTTCTAAATTTTTCAAATTAATTACTTGACACTTGCACTTGCACAAGCCTCTTACTTTATTTTAACGATTGGAAAACTATCACTACAAAGTTCACTTTAAAGAAATCAGTTCATTTCCTGGGGGCAATAGAAATCTACTAAAATCAGAACTAGGTAGATAATACAAATCTATACACTATCCCTTGAAGCATTCCACTCAACAAAAAATTTAACGTTTATGAATGCAGTTTAAAAATAACGCATTGAAATTTTTCCAAACATTCTTTGGCATACAATTTTCTTTTACAATGTCATTGGGTTGACAAAACGAGTCACTATAGAAATTACTATCTTAAACACGTTTTTTAACTACATAATAAAGATTTAATGATGTGTTTTATTGATTATGTTAAGATAATGTACGAGTGAATGAAATATTGATTGATAGATTGTTGAATGTCGAAGAAAGCATTGAGTAATTGACAGAATATTGTGTGAATTTTTGGGTGAAACGGTTGTTGACTCAGTATAGTAATATTTTGTTTGGAAGTTTTTCGGTGAGGTTCATCAGTGTGGCTGAAATTTGTTAAAATATTTATATTAACAGCTAAGGTAATCGTTTTGGGTACGTGGTAGAACTTTAGTACTACTCTAATCTTAACACAAATTTTATAGCAGGATTCTATAAAGAAGATTAAGGAGACGGCAATGTGGACATATTGCTTTCTTCTCAGATATACCTTCAAATAGGTATAGTCGAATGAAATTATTAATAAGGCTCCTTTATTAAGGACGACAACCAAAAAAAAAAAAATAACATTTGCAAAGCTACAAAAAACTAGGTATAGACTCACATAAAAAGAAAATTTCTCTCTTTTTGTGTGACACGCCTTATGAACAGAATATCCCCTAAATAATTATCAAAATGGTTAGTAAGTCAGTTGGGATCAATTCTACACAGATCCCCAATAAGTTCGATGTCAATCGTGGACACAATACAAACGTTCGTTATGTTGTTCTTATGGCGGGAAAGATTTAACTTTAAAAAAAATCATTTACTTCGTTGCAAGAACATACATTATAATTAAGCAGTAGGAGTAATTTCCTCAACAAATTAATTTTTCGTTTTTTTATCAATATATCTGATGAAATTGTCTGTAATTTTTGTCGACATTTTCACCAGGGTGGTATTCGCTAACCAATTACTTTAGCGGAGCTAACACTAACCGTCCAAAATATTAGCGAAACTAACGCTAAACGCTAAGAAAAATTACATTAGCGCCCTAATAGCACTGTTTCAGATCAGTTTTGAAAATGATCAGTACTGATGTATACCAGGTTTAAAACTGATCGGTACTGATCTGTATAAGTTTTGAAACTGAAAAGCACTGATCCCTATCAGTTTTGAAACTGATCAGTATTGATCCGTATCGGTTTTGAAACTGATCAGTACTGATTTGTATCAATTTTGAAATTGATCAGTACTGATCAGTATCAGTTTTGAAATTGATCAGTACTGATCCGTATCAGTTTTGAAATTGATCAGTATTGATCCGTATCAGTTTTGAAACTGATCAGTACTTATTCGTATCAGTTTTGAAACTGATTTGAATCAGCACTGATCAGTTTTAAAACTGATACGCATCAGTACAGACTAGTTTCAGAACCTATAACTTGTAGTTTATAACTTATAAAAATTTATAACTTTATAACTTACAACCTACAACTCATAAAAATTTATGACGCAAACTTATAACGTAGACTTATAACTATACTTACTTACTTACTTTACCGGCACTACAACCCATTAAGGGTCTTGGCCTTCTCCAACATGCTTCTCCAACCGGGCCTATCTGCAGCTAACGTCTCCCAGCTGGTTACTCCCACAGTTCTTAAGTTGGCAAAAGCAGCGTCGCGCCACCTGGACTTGGGTCGCCCTGCACTCCTTTTGCCTTCAGGTTTGGACTTCAGAATTTTTTTTGGAATACGATGTTCATTCATTCGTTGTACGTGACCGAGCCAACGTAGTCTATTTATTTTTGTTGTTCTGACTATGTCGGGCTCTCCAAAAAGCTCTATGAGCTCGGGATTATATCGTCTGCGCCATCGGTTCAGTTTTCGGTCAAATACTGGTCCAAATATTGTACGCAGTACCTTTCGCTCGAACGTATGCAGAGATTGTTCATTTTTCTGTGTCAAGCACCACGACTCCGAACCGTACGTAACTACCGGTCTGATCACAATTTTATAAAGTGCGCATTTTGAATTTCGGCTTACTGACTTGGACTTTAGAATTTTCAGCAGGCTGTAATAACTCCGGTTGCCCAAAGCTACTCGCCTTTTTATTTCGTCCGCAATGTCGTTGTTTATGTTCAGCTCTGATCCAAGGTATACGAACTTATTGACCATTTTGAATGTGTGTGTGTCGATCGTTACGTTATCTTCCCGATATCGATTCGTAGGTGGGATGATCATGTATTCCGTTTTTCCGTCATTGACCTTCCACCCAAGGTCGGTACCTTTCCTCTCCAAGGCCATAAACTTATCTTTAACAACATCCATAGTTCGGCCAATAATGTCCAGGTCATCTGCAAAACCAAGCAACTGACTGGACTTGGAGAAAATGGTGCCGCTGGAGTCTATGTCCATGGTTTGTACAGCTGCTTCGAGTGTTAAATTGAAAAGCAGCGTTGCAAGAGGATCTCCTTGACGTAGGCCTTCCTCAATGTCGAAAGTCTCTGACATTTGATTGCGGATCCTTACTCGGCTGTTAGCTCCGTTTAGTGTTCGCTTCGTTAGCGAGATCAGTTTGTTGGGAATTCCGAACTCCTCCATGACTCTCCATAGCTTACTTCTTCTAACACTGTCATAGGCTGCCTTGAAGTCAACGAACAAATGGTGTGTTTCAATGTTGTACTCCTTGCACTTCCCCAAGATCTGTCTGATATTAAACAGCTGGTCCGATGTTGAACGACCTACACGAAAACCACTTTGGTATTCACCTATCGTAGATTCCGTGTATGGATGAAGGCGCTGATATAGAATATTTGCAAATATCTTGTAAGCAATACTCAGCAGAGCGATTCCTCGAAAATTGCCACACTCCAATTTGTCACCTTTTTTGTATATGGGACAAAGTATGCTGGTCTTCCACTCTTCCGGTAACTCCTCGTCATTCCAGATGCGTATGATGAGCTCGTGCATCTCCATACATAGCGCGTTGCCGCCGTTCTTGAAAAGTTCACCGGGTAGGTTGTCAGTCCCCGGGGCTTTGAAATTTTTGAGCTTTAAAATTTCAGCTTCAACTTCTTGCATCGTTGGTTCTTCTATGTATGGGTGCGCAGTCTGAAATGGCAATTCGTCGTTTTCGTCGTCTCGGTTGAGCGGTCTGTTCGGGTTAAGCAGTTCCTTAAAGTACTCAGCCCATCTCGCGATACACCTTTCCTCATCTGCTAAGACCAATCCATGCTTGTCCTTCCACAGCAAAGGTTGTTGACTGTAACCGTTTCTGGATTCGTTCACTTTCCGGTAAAAGTTCCGAGTCTCCTTTCGATTGCCAAACTTCTCAATTTCGATCAAAACTTCCTTGTCACGCTGTCGCTTTTTCCGTCGGAAGAGTTTTCTCTCGAAATTTCTTTTAGAACGGTACTCTTCTTGGCCAGCTCGAGTGAATCTACTTAGAGTTTTCAGGCGAGCTGCGTTTTTGTCGTCCATGGCCTTCTGGCATTCATCGTCAAACCAGATATTTCTTTTATTTCCCGTTCTCGTTCCCACTGTCTCTGCTGCGGCGCTCTCTACATTCCGTCTAATTTGATTCCACGCATCGTCTACGCTTCGTTGTTCGCTGACCATTCCGGCAATAATATTCGTCTCCAGCCTGTCGACATATTGACGTTTAATGTCTTCGTTCTGTAGTTTTTTCACGTCCCACCTTTCCAATGCCGGTTGTCGATTGTGTTGAACCGATATTCGAGACCTAACTGCCGCTCTCACCAGGTAGTGATCGGAATCTACATTCGGTCCTCTACAGCTTCTGACATTCAACATATTTGAACAGTGACGTGCATCTATCAGAATATGGTCAATCTGGTTTTTGGTTCGTTTATCCGGTGATACCCATGTCGCTTTGTGGATGTCTTTATGTTGGAAATAGGTACTGCTGACAACCATGTTTCTTGATGCTGCAAAATCAACCACCCGCGGTCCATTTTCGTTCGAGTTTTCGTGAAGGCTATGTTTACCGATTGTGGGACGATAAAATACTTCGCGGCCTATTTTAGCATTAAAATCTCCAAGCACAATTTTAATGTCTCGTTTCGGCGCTCCATCATATACATCCACCAGTTTCTCGTAGAATAGCTCCTTCACCTCGTTGTCGCTTTCCTCCGTAGGCGCATAAACGTTTATAAGAGTGTAATTGAAAAATTTTCCTCTTATCCGTAGAGAGCACAATCGCTCGT
>CM055405.1:42276573-42333750 GCA_029228625.1 Pseudolycoriella hygida | reverse complement strand
TCCGAGGCTGTGTTGGGGAATTAATAACAAGACTGTTTTTACGGTGTCTGGGAGTTAGCCAAGCGCCCAACCTACTTTCCTTCTCCCGATGACCCGTAGGGAAGTCACCAGGTGGTGATGGTAGCCCATCTGACTAGGGCTGTGTATGCTTATAACTTATATTATAGCTATATGCATATGTTATAAATTTAGCGATAAGTCGCTTTGCCCAATTTCTCTAATATGTTAAGCGACGAAAAATTGGTGTTGTCAGCTTATGGACTTCATCATGAAATTTCGTATACTTTGGCACTAAGCGCATGGGTTTTAAAATCATCATTTATATTTTCGCTGAGATGTGAGTAAAGTTAATTAATATTTACTGTATTGTAAATGTAGCGAAAAGATATAAATTGGCGCTTAGAGCACTTTCCTAAAAAAAATATTAGTTTTTCACACTAACACGTCAAAGAAACTTTCTGGGTATATTTCAAAATTATATTCGGCACAATTATACTTTTGATGTAAGAATAATGTAAATTTTGTGTATTTTTCTGGGAAAATTCATGGATAATTCAAGTAAAATTAATGTGGATCCTGTACAAAAGTATTGTAAGACTTGAAAACTATCGAAATTATTGAATTCTTATATACATAGATTCCTAGCTCCCATTCCATTATGATCTGCTCCTAAATTTTCGTATCTGCATATCACATATTAGGGTATGTTAGGATAAAAACCGTTCTTGAAACGGAGTTGAGAAGTACATCTCAGATGTTGTAACTCTTCGTACTCGAAAATGTACATCGTCTGGTGTGTCTAGGGTCATGCGAGCTCAAAACATATGCAAGATCTCATATCATCTTCACTTGGGACGAAAAGTTGCTTTCCGTGGTATGTGCACCAACACACTCTCACTACTACAGAAATATATATTTCAAAATACACCAACACACTCGATGTGTACTTTTCGCTTGGGCTTCGCCCGCGTGTACGTCTCACGTACGTACACATCTCGCGGGTATTCGGGTATGTTGAAATATACTCATAGCTTTCTACACTTTAAGGACTTTAAGGTAAGAGTGTGCTTGTAAAAATGGCAGCGTTCTTCTACTCAAAAATCAATTATTTTCTGTAAAATACAGCTTACGACTTTATTTTGTCTCGGGTTGATGGTAATAACGTCGTTACGGACATCTATGTTCTTTTTAAATAATATTGCTCGCATTTTGTCATTTTGTTTCTCCAATAAGGATAACAAAATCTGATAATCTCAAGGTAGCTTATGGAAGAAATTCGATCTTTTCAATTCCAGTTCAAAATCTGATTTTGCCAGTGGGAAGGAACTGCTTAAATCATGAACCGTTGTTGATGAATTTCAACACAAGGCCTATGTTGATACTGAAATTCTGTTTATTTTTGCTTGATTATTGTTATTTCAAACTGTGAAGAACAGCAACTGACACTTTATTTGTTTAAGAACGTAACGTGATATCGATTCGTAGCATTTCACTATATTCGCTACGACATGACATATACTTTGTTCGCTTGTTTTCAACAACTCTACAATTTTCCTTACTTGTAAATTTTCACATAAAATCCAGCAGACAAAAAAGTAAATGAGATAAATTCCCTCGTGTATTATTTACACTGTACCTATATACGTTGCATTTTTCATTTATAATACAACTAACACCGGGAGCTTTAAAACTCAAGCCATTTTAATGTACACATTTTTTGGTTGGGAAATTTGCGTTTCATTTTGGTGTTGTTATAGAAACCGTATTCAAATTACACCTCTAGTTTTAACACAAATTTATGCTCTGCTCAGAAAACAAACATTTTACTCCACTCTTTGAATGATTAGTACATTTGAATTTTGTTCAAACAAATGTTTGTAAAATCGAATACCACTCTTGTCATTGCAATGCAAACACGGCTTGCAACATCTACAATCATTGATCAATATTACACAACAAATTAGAGATTATCAGGTTCATGTCTGAGTAAATTGCGAGGTATATGTTTTATGCTTCTAAATCACCCACAGTCAAAATCTGCTGATTTATTTATCATACATAATTACCTTCGATTCGAGTTACAACTGGCTCTAATTTACAACATAAACAAACCGTATGTCGCCTTGTAAACCCAAGACAGTTGAGTTAAACATACGGCGAGAATATAACGAGGTAAATTAATGTAAGGACAGATTTCAAGTTGTAAATGTTACATATTTCTAAATCGGAATAATTCATTGTGACAACTTGGTCTGTGGTAGATGTGTGAGTCGTTTCTGTTTGTGATGGCGACTTAAACCGTCTAGAAACTATATCTTCGACGTACATTACATCTAGGGTATTAGTGCGGTGTCAGCTTATGTCAAATTTTGACATAAGGCGGAATCTTACTAAACGCATCGATAAAGATTAACCGAATCAGTTAATTTATCTAGATTTTAAAATGTAAACTGGTCAGGTTTCAAAAATTAAATAACGACTTTGTCATACAGTGATGCATCGAAAATAAAAGCGATCGATGACAGTAGCGTAATTTTTCGACTCATATCAACGCGACTGACGCCGGCGCACACCTCTAGTGTGTGCGTATAAATATTGCCAACTTTTATGTCTAATTACTGATTTCAACTTCCCATCATCATTTATCACCTAATCAAACAATAATGACGGTTTCAGGTGTCAGCACTTACAGGCCATTAATCATGTGTTTGAAATAATATCATATCGTATATATAACATTGATCAAATTACAAGCAACCCTTGTTGTTGTTTAATGTTATGTTTATTAGTAGTAAAAGAAAAAGAAATGAGAGAGAGAGAGAGGTGCTGTAACTTTTACGCATATTCAACACATAGACCGACCACACGCAACTTGACTACACCGAAAAGTTTATAGTATTTTGAAAACGTATAATGATATAAAAGTATCGCATTGTTTGGGTTCTGAAGTGTCCGCACTATTACCTGTAACATTTTATGGGATCTTAATAAACTGCAGATAATCAGATGAAAAGGAATTCGGTGAAATGTTTTAAGGAAACGTCTGCATTGTTATTTGCGAATGCTTGTAAATACTTCGATTTACACTTTACTGTTGAATGGGAAAATTCGGAAATTTCACGTATGATAACATAAATATTTAATGATTTTCATCTAAAATTCAATTAGTTTTAAATTAAATTTTCAATAATTTATTACGTTTGGTGTTGTATTGGTTATTTGAAGAGAAAAGCATAAACTGTTGTGAAATTTGAATATAATTTGGTAAATTCGGTAAGAAAGTGTTAGCCTGTTCGTAAATCGTTAACCTTTCCGCATAAAAGGAAAGCGGTTTCACAGCGTTACGTTAATTATAAAAAAAACTTTTACCATAGACACGTGTGCCGACTGACGTCTAAATACGAACAGTTCACCACTTCACTGTTAAAAAGTTTGCATACTGATTTGATAGTTAACCGCTGAACCAAAATTGTTATACTATCGCCATTCTGAGCAACAATTTTTATAAAATTAATTTACAATATGTGCGAGTGCATTAATGTGACTACATAATCATATAATGAACAAAACACATCTTGGGTAGGTCAGATCGCTTGACTGATTATTTACTCACAGTACACTTCGTTCGACACAGTGCAGCACAACTATGAAACGTCGAATTTAACAAAAGGAAGACAATAAAGGAATTCACCACTTCACATCTCTCCACAGATTTGACGACACTTCGTTCGACACAGCGCAGCACACTGTGAAACGTCAAATTTAACAAAAAGAGGCAGACAATAGAAAAACTCACCACTTCACACCTCTGCACAGATTTGACGATTAGAACTAAAACTCAACACAATTTTACTAGTCTTTAAACTTTTTCTGAAATTTCTATGATAATTTGGAACATTTTTTTTCGTTTAATGTGGTAGGTTTGGGATTGTTACACAATCATTTAGTAAAAATAATTCTTTTTCATAATTATGTGAAAACGTTTGCAGGACCTTCCCAATTTATGAAAAATTGTGGAAAAGATGTGACTGTCAAGAGTCAAAGATCGTGAAAGTGATTCAAATTTTTATCGTCATTCATTAGAAAATATGTTTTAGTAAGAAGCTTTTTTACCGAACAAAACTTGTTTCTATCGGGTTAACAAATATGTGGACAATACTGATGTTTTACATTCGTGTAAGTTTTGTAATTAGTTTTTCTTGGTCCTACACAAATCCCGTCACCTTTTCCGTCGATTTTTCGACCTCTCTGGCTCTCGTTTCCCATTGCTTCATTTTCTGCCACCCGAGATATAGGACGTCCTCCTTCATCAAAAAAATTCGTTATGGCCAGTAGTTTACACATTACTACAACACCACAGTACATCCACATAAACTTTGCACCCTTAAAAGTTTTATATTTGGGCTATTGATTTCTATTAATTTAAAATTTTAAATAATTTATCTCGTAAGACTAGGACTCTCGCTCCGCTCGGTCCGTAATGCTCATACTCGTAAAAGTTTGTCAAATCAGCACCCCTAAATTCTACTCACAAACAATTAGTTGGGCTCGTGCGATTACGGCCCTCGCTGCGCTCGGCCTGCAAACTTCACACTCGAAAAAGAATTTCGATGCTATTGCGTTACCTCGTTTCACTCGGCATGCAAACCTCCCAATTGCAAAAGTTTGTCAATCCAGCTTCTATATTTGATAGCTGATAGTTTAATATATGATAATTTGATCCTTGATACTTGATAGTTGACAGGTTGATAGTTGATAATTAGATAGTTGACAGTTGATATCAACTATTAAGCATCAGCTATCGAAATATCAACTATCAAATATTGAACTCTGTTTTATCAAACTGTAGTTGACTATGTACCTGATAATTGGCTGTACCAGTCAACTATCAAAATAATAGTCAACTATCAAATTGATAGTCAACTAACAAATTAATAATCGACTATCAAAATGATAGTCAGCTATAAAAAAGATGGTCAACTATCAAGTTGATAGTCAACTATCAAGCCAGACTTGAGCCAGTGGGACTTACAAGGGAGGATGGCAAGAGAGTGGATGGCATACCGTGGTCACGAGGTAGCACACTGATATGGGATGCAACCTGCACGGATACTTTGGCTCCCAGTAACTTACGGTTCAGTGTGAGAAAGGCTACTCAAGCCGCTGAGGACAAAGTCAAGAGAAAGACAACGAAGTACAGGACATTAATAAACCAGAATTACTTCTTCGTGCCATTCTCAGTCGAAACAATGGGGCCGTGGAGTGAGGAGGCAATTAATTTTTTCAACGTATTAAGTGGTAAAATTGCAATAAAAACAAATGAACCGAGGTCTAGTTCATTTCTAAAGCAACGCCTTAGCATGGCGATCCAGCGAGGTAATGTTGCGGCTGTAATGGGCACCTTCCGATCAAGTGATAATATGGACGAATTTTTTTATATTCTGTGATAGCTTTGTATAAATGACTAATTGTAAAATTGTTCAAATGCTGACGAATAAACGATTTTGTCACTATCAAGTTGATAGTCAACTATCAAATTGATACTCAACTAACAAATTAATAGTCAACTATCAAAATGATAGTCAGCTATAAAAAAGATAGTCAACTATCAAGTTGATAGTCAAATGTCAAGTTGATAGTCAACTATCAAGTTGATAGTCAATTTTGAACTGAATATGGTCCTTCTTTGAACATCATTTCCTTCACTTACACACTTTTAACAAAAAAAGTTCAACTATGAAACTGCACTAATACAGATCAACAACTTTGCCGAAGACACCTAACATTCTACTGATATACACCTAACAACTTTGTAGAAGACACCAATTTTCTCTTAACTCTCTGTGTGAGTCTTACTTTGTCACGATGTGAGGCAAAACAATTAAACTCTGGAGATCGCTTCGTACGAGTCTAAGAACTTACTTTTTCTGTAATATCTTCCAGACCATAAGGCCAATATGGTCCATCTTCGAACTTGACCTAAGGAATTAAAGTCCACACATTTAGAAAAAGAAATCATCCAAATCGGTTGGGAATTGCTCAAGTTATCCAGAGTGTTTTATAACATTTTATGTATTTACAATCATAGTCTGGTATCACACATTTTTGACATTTTGTATTATAAGACCCTTAACTTTCAGTCAAGGGATAATTTTTTATTGGACATTTATTATTTTTATTGGAAGAAAATGATTTTTTATTGGAAGGAATATAATAACCCGTAATAATTATTAAATCGATGTACTGTCAAGTTTGCACCACCACACACTCTCGTATAATTAAATACAGTACAGGTATTTGACCTTGTTATATACCTCACAATCTTCTAATTTTAAAGACAAGTAGATTCCTTATTTAATTACAGAACTGCAAAAAAATCTCGTGATACTTATGAAAAATCACAAACTATGGTGTACAGTCGAGTAGCACGAGCTAGGCCCACACTACAGAGACCTACCAATTCCCACTAAATGCATTAAGGAGAGTTTGATTATCCGAAAAAAAATGTTTTAAAACATGGTTATAATTGCAATACGGGGTCTTCGAATGTGTGAGTGAGGAGGAAGTTAGCTTTCCCAAATGTCTCTTAAAACTCACATGAAAATTGTATTACTATTGTTTTCTTTTCTGGGTGCTATCTTACACTTCCGGCTATCATTGATTGAGACCCATTCTATCCTCAAAAGTTTCGAATTTTCCTATGCAAAAAAATTCAATAAAACATTTACAAATCGTAAAAAAAACTTTGTTACATTATTTCGCTATAAATTTAGGAAAAGTAAATTCATTTTCACTTGACCAGAACGTCGTACAATACCTAGTTTATCTGACATCATCGTTTCTATTGACTTTTCGTTGTTCTTTACTTATTCATTATTTAAAAGTCTCAATTTTGTAAGGACACAGAAATGTAACATTCAGTTCCAATATTCCTAAGCGAATCATTTATGATTTTCTGAGACGTTTCACGTACTATGCTGTCTTCTCAGGTTTACCTTTCAAAGTTGAATCGGTGCTATGAAGCCGGTATAAGACCATAACCCCTGTTGTTGTTATCGATTTCAATTTTATGTTTTCTATTGTTAAAACCGTTGTTTCCGTATTCTTTGTACAAATATACAATAAGATGAGCGTTTTTTTTGTACAGTATCTTCAATAATACACTCGTTCACTGACTCCGGTTGTAATAAAGTGCACTTGTGTGTGGTATTGAGAGGATATTTACATTAAATATTTACTCAAAGGAATTCATTACAGAAACAATAAACAAGACTGGAAATGATATAAAATGTAGATAGTTGTTAGGTAGAAATATGTCCAATCACATAAGAATCTCTTGATTGGATCGATTTTTCTATGTCTGCGAGCGATGCGACGGGCAAATATTTACAGCCAGCGATGAGAACCATTGTGAACAAAAAGTTCTATGAATATAGTGAACTTATTAGCGAACATAGAAAGCATTAAAAGTAAAGGTGTTATCGTTTGACACGAACACGTAATAAACGGTATCTAATTATATTGTGGCAACGCCTGGTAGGTGGAATAATTTCTTGTGCAACCGAGTGTATTGAGCTGTGTTACTCACTTAGTTAAACGGACAAGGAACTATAGATATGTTGAATGGAACTATTTAGTTGGAAAACTGAAAATCTATAATTGATTACAGGTATCGGGTTATATAAATGGGTCGTTTCGTTCGTGGCTTTTCATTTCTGCACCAACAAATGCAATGAGATAGTCAGTAAGTTTTACTTTAAGTGCGACTTGCGAGTAGTAAATTCTGATTACCTCACTGTACTTACTACACCAGTGTAACAAGTAAATTTACTCACCTTCCCTCTAACCAAAAGTACTCAAAAAACATAATCAAAGACCCGTACGTATCAGAGTACATGTGACAAACAGGATAGATGTGGCAAACAGAATAGATTTGGCAAACAGAATAGATGTGTCAAACAGAATAGATGTGGCAAACAGAATAGATGTGGCAAACATAATAGATGTGGCAAACAGACTCGAACGTATCTTAATATAGTAATAAGCAAACAATCCAACGTTTTATGTTCTTTTATAACTATGAGAATTTCAAAGATCCATAGAGATTACCCAAGGTAATGTCAAAGGCCCTACCGAAGTACGTCTCAGACCATTCAAATCTAGCAATGGTTATATCCAAGGCCAAATTTTCCCCTAAAACCCTGAGACACGTGTTCTCTAAAATTATATTCTCTACAACTTTGCCTTTGGAAGCAACCTTCTACTTCTTATAGTTCTAGATATATAGGTCATCCCTCCCAATTCTAGAAGTGGTCATATCCCAGGATTGGGGCATTTCTACCCAAAACCCTGAGACACGTGTTCTCTAAATTTTTATTCTCTACAACTTTGCCTTTAGAAACAACCTTCTACCTCTTATAGTTCTAGAGATATGGATCATCCCTCACAGTTCTAGAAGTGGTCATATCCCAGGATTGGAGCATTTTCACCCAAAACGCCGAGACATGTGTTCGCTAAAATTTTATTCTCTACAACTTTGCTTTTGGAAGCAACTTTATACCTCTTATAGTTCTAGAGATATGGATCATCCCTCCCTCTTATAGTCCTAGAGATATGGGCCATCCCTCCCGATTCTAGAAGTGGTGATATTCCAGGATTGGGGCATTTTTTCCCAATACCCTTAGACACATGTTCTCTAAAATTTTATTCTTTACAACTTTGGTTTTTAAAACAACTTTCTACCTCTTATAGTTCTAGAGATATGGATTATCCCTCCCAATTCTAGAAGTAGTCATATCCCAGGATTGAGGCATTTTTACCCAAAACCCTGAAACACGTGCACCCTAAAATTTCATTCTCCATATTGCATAGTTAAGGAAATAAACACAAAAAACTGTTTTCGTATATATGGCCAAGAAACTCAATTTCGTCGATTCCATTGGTCCTGGTGCACATAGTAAATGCTCAGATCCCTTCCAGTTGGCTTTGTTGTTGTAGTATAGTGTAGACTTAGCAACTGTGACGTCAAATGTGCAAGACCCCTAAGTACGTAGACGAGAGTAACACCTTTCTGTGATTTTAGGGGTCGTGCACATATGACGTCACACTTGCTATAAAATCCATAAAGTCCATAGCTGCAAACTGGTCAGAGATTTTGCTTATAGTACTCCGGCTACCCCCCCAAACACACCCCATATTTGGGGGGGTAGCCAAAGTTCTATAAACAAAATTTACTGTCCTGACTGATTTATGGCCTTTTTATGGATACTAATTTTTTATAGCAAGTGTGACGTCATATGTGCACGACCCCTTATTGCGTATGTGCTGCGCACGAACTCATGCAAGTTCGAAGTTCGATACTTATTCTGCGTACATCGAAAAAAAATACTTAGAAGTGTCAAGTTTTGGCTAGAGGACTTGTGACTTTAGAGACGCCTGAAACAGCATTGTAATGCTAAATTTTCCAGTACAGGGGAAACAAATGGACTGTCGATGGAAAAAGAATTAAAACAGACGGAAATTTGTACTGAAGACTTTAGCATTTTAAAATTCTGCAGAGTGTTAACGACTGTTGATGCAGACAATTGTTGATTATTTCGCTCCTTGTAACCCCTAAATCGCTTCTGGTCAAGTCTGGTCAAGATTTTTTTGGAAAATGTTCTATAAGCTTCCAAAGAGACTTCACTGTAAAAATATTTTTTAACATCAGGACTTTTGTAAATTGACACACAAAAACTTGCGTCACACTTAAACTTTAAATGGGTACTCTTGCATATATGCTCACGCAGTAATGACGCACTTAGCCAATGCTATAATACTATACTTCTATAAAATTTTGGGCATTGTTACTGGAATTTTTAGCGAAAAAACTACCATAATGGACAAAAGTGAGTTAAACGCAGTTAAGAAGATTTAGCAAACTAAAAACCGCACGACAAGAATACACATTGTTTTAGTTGTGAAATTTACATTTATAAATGACGCTTTTCTTCTCTTTTCGGCATATATACTCAGAACGTAACGGTTGCATTTGGTATACACATCACTAACACGTCACTCACAGTGAATAGAATTTTCGTTTCGGTTGGCAATAGTTCACGTTTACCTTCCAGGAACCACAAATTAATAGTTTGTGGGTGGGCTGAAAATGAACAATAAAAGCAGAATGTTATCTGTTCGTTGAACGAATGTTGTTTAACATATTCTGTGTAATGTTTTGTATACGATATTTATCACTGTCTATACCTCTAGAATATTTAGTCACATTTTCGTAAATAAATTAAATAACCGCAAAGTACTTTGGGGATATCCACAATTCCCGATGAGCTTAAAGGGGATGGGTTCCCATTTGAAATTTGAACACGATCGTCGGTTTCCTACAAAGAGATTGTTGTTTCGTAGCCCTAAGTACCGAACTATCATTTTCTTTGGCTTATAGCAGCTGCGCCACGACCACACTGCTACCACGTGTCCATGACTTCACCGTATATTATGAATCTAAGAAAAATTGCAAAAAAAGGCAAACGAAATTTATGGACGTTCTCTTTAATTCTCAATTTATTTTCTCACACAAAAAAAAAAAACAAGTCGAGGAGCGGCTAAAGGCTATTCAGGGTTTTTTCTTCACTAATAAGAGTGCGTACAGCAATTATTTGCTAAGTTAATTTTGACAGGTCTACCCAAATAAATTATATGGTTAGACCTGCCAAAATGTTCACCAATTTACTTCAGAAGTATTTGCTGCACGCGCTCTAACTATTAGTTGCTATTATTAATACAGAGCAATCATTAAAATGGGGAAAGTATTTTCTTAACTTGTCTATTTTTAAGCGAATTTGGTGATGCCGGAGGGTAGTTGATAAATGATTGCTGACACTTGTCAATGGCCGATGAGTATATACCAGCGTCAAGTTTTCATTTGCAAGTGGTGTAGTGTGTTGTTTGAAATTGTTTTGCGAAGAAAGAATTGAAAGTATGCGATTTTGAAGGAAAGGAGAAGTTTCCCTTTTGACCTTATTTTATACATATTTTCAGCATAGGTTTTTGCAGGACATTAGACAGCATGTAGAGTTGCCGCAAGGTAGAGTTCGAGGTAACGTTCTCTTCCAGACTGATCGTTCGACAAGATTATCGATAGAATAAAAAACACTTGAGAGAGAGCATAATTATAACACACACAGTACCGATACTACGGTGCCCACAAAACCCGGTCTTCAACAGCATCTGCCCTCAGATGTTCGTCCGACATTGTTGTACCCAATCTTCTTCTCGTACTCCATCTTTTTCGTCACTGTGCGATTCGATCGGCTTCTCGGTGTATAACTCGCCCGCTTTGATCGATATGCCCACTTGCTTCACAAAATTCATCCCCAAAATTACCTCGCAGGGAATGTCTTCGTCGTCTACCACATGAACTGTGACACCCGATCCACCAATTTTCACGTGTGACGTGTTCGCTTCATTGCTCGTAACGTCTTTGCTACCTAAACTCAAAGACTTAACTACTTCAACTGAACGAAAACGCCAATCCTGTGCATATGATTGCTTCCAATTTTACTTTACCATGTGATAAGCACAATTTCCAGCACGATATATGTAGTCTAATGCCCAACGCTTGACACACATCTTTCGCGTCTTCGTTTTCTTTCGTATTGGATGTGGTCGATAGCTTGGAAGAAATAAATCAAAATGTTATAGAAACCACGCATCTAATTACACTAGTCAACAAATATATTAAATTTTGTGTAGCAATTGTAAAATCGAAAAGCTTAGTACAGTTTTTCTCCCTGAATCAGAGTTAGAACTCCATTTTCATCTAGGACGTCTACATTCAGATATATTCCAATTTGAAGTCTTACGGTAAATGAATTGGTGCGAGCGAGAAGAGTATAGTGTATCTCTATTGGTCTCGCTCGCACCAACACGTTTTCTGTAAGACTTCAAATTGGAATATATCTGAATCTAGACGTCCTAGAAGAAAATGGAGTCCTGATTCCGATTCAGGGAGAAAAACTGTACTAAGCTTTTCGATTTTACATCTGCTACACAAAATTTATTATATTTGTTGCCTAGTGTTATCAAAAAAATGAGTATTGGATGCTGCTTTGTTCGATGATTTTTCGACTTTTTGTCATCTTGCAATTCTTTGAAATGTGCCCAAAACTATTGCATCGAAAACATTCAGTGCCTTTTTCTTTGTATGGACAATGTATCGTTTGGTGATTTTTACCGCCAGAATTCACACAACGCAATGTCTCCGTCATTTTGCTTTCGGACCGATTGTTCTTGTTGGCACTACCACGTAACGTACAATTGTTTTCTCGAATGTTTTTTCTCTTTACACTCTTTCAAAATATTCTTTTCCAGCTTAACAATTTTCACTTGTCCTTTACGTTTGACAACACTCAGTTATCCACTTCACCTTTTATTTTTATTATTTAGCAACTGTTTCCACCTAAATACTTTTCGTCCTTTGTTCAGCGTGACAAAGACGTTTTCACCTGAACACTTTACAAAATTTTGAGTCTGGATTCACTTCACTATCACTTCACACTCAATTGTCCTTAGTTCAACCGCCAAGAGCCCCCATGTAGGATCCAGGGAAGGAAATGAAATATAAAATCCACCGGATTCTATGCAAACGAACAATTATGTATTCATCAAATCTGATTTCATGTAGCGTTCTCTTCCAGACTGATCGTTCGACAAGAATATCGATAGAATACAAAACACTTGAGAGAGAGCATAATTATAACTCACTATAACGATACTAAAGTACCCAAACATATGCAGAAAGCTAATCAAAGCGTATGCAAGGGACCCGTACGCATCAGAGTAGATATGTCAAGCAGAATAGATGTTGCAAGAAGACTCGAACATATCTAAGTAAATGTGTAAATTAAGTCCACAAATTGGATTGAAAATTGCCGAAATGGCAATTTGGAAAAACCCGTCCGAAGCAACGGCGAAAAACCTCACCATATACATCAAAAGCCCAAAGTTTAAAAAAAAAATTCTTTCACACAAAAATTTTTGTTGTACCAGGGCTGATCTTCGAATCGACCTAGAGCACTAAGGAGAGGCCTCTGACACGTACTTCCATGGGCAAAAATGTTCGCTATGGAAGTGATGACTAGACCTTTCGAAAAAAACAAAATTTATGAAAATCGGAAAAGATTTACGCGACTTATGTACGAAAGACCGAAAACCATTTAGGCGGCCCTAGCTCAGCGGCCCTTCGTCCAAAAATGTCCATATGCAATACCAAACCCTCTTTTGGTACTACCTTTTAGGGGAAGAAAATATATTAAAAATCGGATAAGTTTTACTCGAGTTATCGTGTTTACGGAGGACAAATTTTTTTTTGCTGATTTGGCATCTAAGGTCGAGATGCTCCCGCCCTACTCCCCCTCGAACAGACTGGTTACAAACGTAGTGGTAAACGCATGGGACTCGTACTTGGTAAGGGTAAAAAATGAAAGCAAATAATGTCCCAGAGAGACTTCATTGCAGTATTCTACCAAGAATAGTAGATTACAATGGGGGGTGCGGAAGTAAGTGATTACATGAGTGATCAATTTTGTGAATTTTGTGTTTTTGAGCCAAACTCAAGAGGATGTTTTTAAGCAAAAAGCTTTGAATACTGTTTTTTGACGAGTATAGAGTTTGTATAAACTTGCACGAGTCAAAAAACAGTTTTTAAAGCGAGTTGCTTAAAAATACACGAATGAGTTTGCGAGTGTCACGAATGGATGACTTACTAAGCATCCCACACTGTATGCTGTTTTAATCGGTGTTCCATCCGAAAACGCGTCATTACATGCAGATATACATGTAATGAAAAGTTTCCGGTGGGGGCCCTAACATACATGAATAATTTCCGTGGGGTGCACATATGCATGTAATGACAAATTTTCGGTAGGAAATCGATTAAATAGAATATCCGTGTGTGTGTTGTCCTCGGTGTTGTCAGATTACGAGAATTTGGGAAGCTTCCGAAGAAAATAATTTAGAAACAAACACGTTGAACCAAAAGGACAATTTAATTTAGAATGAACATTTTACAAATCGAGTACTTAGATTAGGCGTGTCATGTAGAGTATAACATTTAATGATCATAACAAGTTAATAATTTATTCAACATGTTTGTGAATTGATAAATTAGTGATAGTCCTCCTCAACTCATAAGTCAAATTACTTTAACAATCAAATGCGATAATATTTCAAGAGATTTCTTATTCGAACTTTTAAATTGAATCAAAATCTTAACTCTTCTCTATAATTGTTAGCGTAAGACCACGAATAATTTTAAATGGCAAAAACTTCGCAATATTATAATGTTGTAGACTCTTTACAAATTCACATTGACTACGCTAAACCACAGGGACAGTTGGGAGATATTTATACAAGAAAAACGGAGACACTTTCTTTGTATATTTCATGAATAATTTTTCAAGAATAGAAAAAAAACCAAACTTTTTTTCTTATCCCGAAGTTGGTTTTTCTCGTAATATCAAATTGGATTTTCAATTGAGTTATAAGCAAAATCTTTCTCATCGTAGTCTGTTCCAATGAAAACTTTTGTATGCATGCAACACAGCAGCAAACAAGTTAACTTGTTGTGCCAAAGTTTTCTCCGTAGCAAAGTATATTATGTTAATGTTGCTTCATTCGTACGTTAACAACACTCGACATCTATATATTTTTGTTGCTTTTTCTGAACGAAAATTTATAAATTATTAATAACATTCGGTTATAGCCTAGCATTGCATTTTGCAGCAAATATGACAAATGCAGAAATGTCCTTTAGGTACTTAATTATTTATTTTGTATGAAATAAACTTCATACACAGTTCATATTTCAATGTAGCATTCAATATTGTGCATGGATCCAATGTAATATCCTCATTCACATTGCCAAAAAGGCAATTTTATAATAATTTCAGTTCGCAACAGTATTGATTTGCATCGGACAAAAACTAGGATTAGACTCGTACGTTTCAACGCAAAATTTAGTTGTGCTCACTCGTTTGTTTTTCTCGCATGTTCAGACATTCCACTAACTTAATTTTTGTAAGCATTTTTTCTGAAGAAAATATTTTCATACATAGGAAATGAAAATTTGTATCCGTTCACGTTTGAATAATTAAGTTTCCTTTTTCTTGTTGATGGTTTGGTACGTTTACTCAAAATATTTAAAGCGTGCAGGGAGCCAAAAAACATATCGGGATGGGAGTCATATTTGGCTATGTATGGCTATGTTGGTAAGGTAGGGAGTAATATTGACCACTTAGAAGTACATCTCTTCACATCAGGGACCGTTCATAAAGACTGTTATGTCAAAATCGGCCTTTTTCGTACGCCACCTCAAATTTCACGAAGCATTAAAACGTTAAAATACGGTAAAGAATGTTGCATGACAGAAGAACAAAACATGAACAACATGACAGAAGAATTTTCGAAAATTCGCCGTGCCTTGTGGTAACTTACTTTCCCCATTGTGGGTGATAAAAACTTTTTTTTTTCGAAAAGTGGGACATTTTTTGCTCTTAGATGGGACCAAAAATGATCTTGAATGGGTGTGGAAACTGAAAGAACCAAAAAATGCTACGTTAGTGGGTGATTTGTGACACTTCTCTTTGATAAGAGACAAGGACGTGCGTCACATCTCCAAGATTTTTTGTTGTGATCAAAGTACATGTTGATAGATTCTCAGTCTAATACCTGAATACTTTAGAGAATTCCCAAAGACAATCTTCTTATGAATATAGATTGGAGCTATAAAATATTTCATTTCCTTTCCAAGTTACTTTCATGGCATTCACAATATTCGGTCAAGCGATCAATAATGACATTTGTTGTTCACACTCCTGTGAAACCATGTTGCAAATCCCAATGACAAAAACATAATCAGACCCAATTAACAGCATTTTACGGTCAATTAGAGTTTCGGCTCTTAGTGTTGTAACTTCTGAATAACATCTACAATATAGGATTGCTATGAGGGATTTACAATAGTTTACTATCGAATTGGATCCATTCGTTGTTTGTTAATAATAAATAGTGTTCGATGTTTTGCTTTCGCAAGCTGCCAGCTCATGTTTATCGTCATGGCAGACGATATGCTGACTTCGGCAACTTTGTCTTTCAGCATAAAAAAAAATACATCAAACAAAATCACTAATAAAACTAAGTCATGAACCGGAAAATTGGAAATGAACAAACTTCAAATAAATAAAAAAACTGCCACCCAAAATCGTGTATAACTAATTTGGTTCGTTTGATAATAACTGCACACAGCTCTGGAAACTATACTAGTCGAAATTGGGAATTCATTAAATGCGTTGCTCTTACATCAAATTATAATTGCCATAGAGACTAAGTTTCCGCCAAAAAATTTTTAAATGCAATGATACCGTCGCGTCGTTATTTTAATGATGATATCATTTCAATTGATGAAAATATAACTTTCTTCAATAATTCTTTATTTTGCTGTCGGTAGACAGCGTATATCTCGTACGTAACTTGGAGGCTTCGCTTTCGGACATGAGCAACGCATGCACATAACGCATAGGAAAAAAAGTAGGAAAATAATTACTTATATCATGGTCGCGCGGTAACAATGCGCCCGTGACGCAAGTCCATGTACGAACAAAAAATTAGAAATTTTTTTTTCGTAGACAGCTGTATATACAGCTAAGTTTTGACTTCCCCCTTCCGACGTACCCCCCGGAAAATATTTTTCCTGGATTCTATTCTAAGGTGAAGTGTCTTTTCACTCATCAAAATCGGTTCGGTGAATCCGGAGATATTACATTAAGAAAATGATGATTTTCAATACAAAAAGAGCATTTTCATAGAAGCCAAAGTTAATGAAAACATCCTACGTTAGTTAGTTAGTTCCATAACCATTTGTATGAAAACCGACTATTTTGGCTCGTGCTCGAAAACAGCTCGATAACTTTTCTTAAAATTTTGCAGAGACCTTCAGGTGGATATTCTGCGTCATATGAAATTTTAAAAAAGGGGGGTACCGACCTCGTTTGCGCGCCAGGCCTCTTAGAAAGCGCCAGATAAAGCATAGAATGTTTTGTATGTGTGTGTGACTGTATTCAACGTATGGTTCAAACATAACCAAAGACCCGTACGTATCAGAATAGATGTGACAAACAGAATAGATGTGGCGTTTTCTGTTCTTTTATAACTGTAAGAATTTCAAAGATCCATAGAAATTACCCAAGGTAATGTCAAAGGCCCTACCGAAGTACGTCTCAGACCATTCAAATCTAGAAAAGCTTATATCCAAGGACTAAGTCGTTTTTCCCTCAAACCCAGAAACACGTGTTATCTAAAATTTTATTGTCTACAACTTTGTTCTTGGAAGCAACTTTCTAACTCTCATAGTTCTGGAGATCTGGGTCACCCTGCCCAATTATGGAAGTGGCCATATACCAGGACTGGGCCATATCTCCCCAAAACCCTGAAACACGTGTTTGCTTAAATTTAATTCTCTATAACTTCGCGTTTGGAACCAACTTTCTAACTCTCATAGTTCTGGAGATCTGGGTCATCCTGCCCAATTATGGAAGTGGCCATATACCAGGATTGGGCCACATTTCCCCAAAACCCTGAAACAAGTGTTCCCTTAATTTTATTTTTCTACAACTTCGCCTTTGGAAGTAACTTTCTAACTCTCACAGTTCTGGAGATACGGGTCATCCTGCCCAATTATGGAAGTGGCCATATACCAGGATTGGACCATATTTCCCCAAACCCTGAGACACGTGTTCGCTAAAATTTGATTCTCTATAACTTTGCCTTTGAAAGTAAATCTCTGTATTGCGTATTTAAGCAAATACTGAAAAAAACTCTCTCTTATCATTTTGGGCAGAGAAATTTATTTTCGCCCATTCCATGGCTCACAGTGCCCAGACCCCTGACCCGATTCCAACAAAAAAAATTCCCCAGTTTTTTTGTATCAAATGCTTTCATTTGACACCAAATTGAGCAATTTCCGTGCTTTACTTGCTGAGATATTTGCGAAAAAGTTTCACCAACTCTCGAAAAACCATGTTTTTGGTCACTTCCTCGACCATATCTCTGGAACCACTTGATCGATTTTGCTCGTCTTCGAACTTGAATCATGGGAGACATGTACCTTTCAGGGAAAAAAATGTTTAGGCTGATCGGTTGAACCGTTTGGAAAAAAAAGTGGAGACGGACAGACGGACGGACATTTTTTTTATTGCTGATTCGTCATATTTAGACGATAATAAATGCATCCCCCCAACTCCCACGTCGACCTATCCCATGTTACAATAAAATTGTTTGTAGTAAACGTATAGGACTTTTGTACTTCATACGGGTCCAAATATGAGCGAAATTTTTGGACTGTGTTAGGATGGAGATAGATGTTTGGTGTCAAAGGCAAAGTTGTTGGGTGTGTAGTGTGTCAGGGTGACCAACAAAATGGCAGACGTTGGTACATGACAAGGCTTTATATATAGGTTGCGCAGATCTTTGACATTTCGCTGCGGCGGCAACGAAAAAATCTATGCATTCGCCACCTTCTGAATAAAACCGAATAGTAACATTTTTACCCAGTAAGCACGATTTTTGAGTACTAAATCATTATTGATGGGTAAAATTGTTAACTTTTTGTTTTATTCAGAAGGCTGCGGTTGCATAGATTTTTACGTTTGCCGCCCCATTGATCTGCGCAACCTGATATATAAAGTCTTGGGTATGGGACATGGGTCAGACTTAGGGGGAAAATTATATTTTTTTAAAATTTTTTTAGGGTTGGAGATAAATGTTTGGAGTCAAAGGAAAAGTTGTTGGGTTGGGTGTGTAGTTGTGTCAGGATGACCAAAAAAATGGCAGACGTTAGTATGAGCCGTACTTAGGAGGAAAAATAATTTTTTTTTTTGGGTTGTAGATAGTTGTTCGGTGTCAAGCGAAAAGTTATTGGGTTGAGTGTATAGTGTGTCAGTGTGACCAACAAAACGGCCGACCGACGGGGGTATGGGACGGACTTAGGAGGAAAATTAATTTTTATTTGCCTAGAACGATAATCTCGCATTTTTCTCTCTAGGGCAAAATTGTTTTTCTCGATATATCTTTTCTCGGCAGATAAAATAGCATATGCACCGCTGTCCAGGATGGTTTATTTTGACGATTTGGATTATTTCCCACGCCTTCGGCTCGGGAAATAACCTCCAAATCGTCAAAATAGAGCATCCTGGACAGCGGTGCATAATCTACTATTTTTTGTTGGAGATAGATGTTTCATGTCAAAGGAATTTTTTTTTCGCCTGAAACTTTTTTCGCCTGAAATTTTTTTTCGCTTGAAATTTTTTTCGCCGGAAATTTTTTTTCGCCGGAATTTTTTTTTCGTCGGAAATTTTTTTCGCCGAAAGTTTTTTCTCCACAATCGTTTCCTCTTTTCTTCCAAAACTACTGATATCGCAACAAAAACCCTTTTTAAAAGGGATACGTGACGCAAGTCCTCGTCCCTTCTTCCAAAACAACTGATATCAATTTGGGTGACGCTTACAGCCTCGGAACGCAAAAAATTCTTTTGAAATATTTTCACTTCCGGCATTTGTGACGCACTTTTTTAATCAAAAGTGAAAACATTTCAAAAGAATTTTTTGCGTTCTGAAGCTGTAAGCGTTACCCAAATTGATATCAGTTGTTTTGGAAGAAACGATGAGGACTTGCCTCACGTTTCCCTTTTGAAAAGGGTTTTTGTTGTGATTGGACAAAACTAGACAAACAAGAGTTAGCCGTCTGCGCTGATTAAGGCATTTTCAGAGGATGGCGCATAACAGGCTGCTTTGCTGAAGATCTTGTCAGCTGCTGAAGTTACATACGTGATTATCGTTAAATGATTGCTCCACACCCAAAGGTATTTAATGGTCTATAAAGTTAGATGAATATTATTTTGAAATTCTTGTAAAGTGTTTATTGGTTGTAATCCAGGAATTTCAAATTCATAAATGTAACAATAAATTGTCTTTTGTGACCTAAGGGTGAAAGTCAAATCTCATGTCTTGACTATAAAAAGCTCTATTTAATTGAGTATGTAAGAACGTTTGCTATGTAGAGATATGATTGAATGCATAGAAGAAAAAAATCCTGACGCACACACCTTGAAAAATGCTGAGTACAAATTTAAATGTGAAACAAAGATGACTGTTAAACCTGCATTTTGTCTTTTCATGAAAAAAAAAATCCGTTCCAGGAGTCCAAATAAATTGAAGATATAAATTTCTTGCGTAAAAATCTGTCACAGAAACAACCCGAGTGTTTACTGGCTTATAAAAATGTCTATGACCTTTTTTATTGTCAACTTTATTGTGATGAAGAAATTTTATTTCCGTCGTCGATGCTGTGCAGAAGCTTTTCTCAGAGGTAGATTGCGATTACTGTTTGTTTTAGTGCTATTCGAAAAGCAGTTAAACAATACGAGACAGGATGATAATAAATTATAAAATAAATTTATGTTTTCGTTGTAAAGTCGATCTAAGTTAAATTTTTTACATAAATCCATAAAGATTTATATTGTTTTGATTCGACATGTATACTCGGATAAATCTCCGGGAAAAATGCGTCGAAAATTCTCTTTTGAGTCCTTCCATGTCATAACTAACTAATTTAAAGAGTTACTTAAGGCTTTCATTTGTGGCTCAATAATTATTGGATTACAAACAGTTTAAGTGCATGTGTTCAATGCGCATATCAAAGCATAAAATGTGTATTTCCATTTGAAATTATACCCCATATCCCATCCCATCATTAATTCCAATTATCGTTTCAATTATAATTATATTACTGCAATTGAAAAGGGAGAAATCTACTAAACTCACCCACCCCCGGATTTCGAATAAATGTATTTTACCAAATATAATTTATATTTCATCTTCAAATCCAATTTTACTAATTGGACGACCGCAAGCTCATTATGATATTCAACCGGAGAAATCGGAAGACGATAGAAGCGTCCATAAAGAAGAATAGGGGAGGGTAAAAAAATTATCAGCTTTTTTGTCGATATTATTTTTATTTCATCTAACTTTATTGCCGACCTCATACGGAAGTCCATCATGAAGTCGTACAAGTATTTTTAAGGATAATTTTAATTTACTCGTTGTCCCACCGAAAACTTGTCATTACATGCATATGTGCATCCCACGGAAATTATTCATTACATGTCATTCATTACATGCTATTCATTACATTTAGCCCCCATCGGAAACTTCTCATTACATGTATATCTGCATGTAATGACGCGTCTTCGGTTGGGACACCGAGTAAAACAGCATAGAGTGGGGGATGCTTAATAAGTCATCCATTCTGGATAATTTCGTGACACTCACAAACTCATTCGTGTATTTTTAAGCAAGTCGCTTTAAAACCTGTTTTTTGACTCTTGTAGCTGTATACCTCGCCTTCGGCTCGGGATACAAACTCTACACTCGTCAAAAAACAGTTTTCAAAGCTTTCTGCTTAAAAACACCCTCTTTAATCCCTCATGTAATGACTTATTTCCGCATTCCCCACTGTAATCTAATATTTTTCCACTAAATCGACTCTTTTGCGATAAAATCATCATCCAGCGTTCTCTTCTTAGTGTTTTTAAAATTTTTCTTTTGGTAGCTAAAAAGTTACAAAATGTCTTGGCACAAACTGTGTGCCGAACAATTGAACCTGTTTTGGACGGTTGGTTTTAAACAATTTCGCGAAAGTGCCTCAGTGGATCGAAAATCCGAGAAAAATTCCAAAATTTTTTTCATTTCCGTCTCCGACGCATGTCAAATACGTCGACCGTACCTTAAATCTCGTCATCCTTGACATTTCTTAGACACTTACATAATTTTCACGATCTCTAACAAAGCCAAACGTATTGGGGTTCATTTCGTTAATTGTAATGAACACATAAAGTGTTAAAATTAATAAAAATTGAAAACACGGCTTTTTTATGGCTTGGTTCGCCTCGGATCATCTCATCTTACGCAAAACCGTGACTGTCACCTCCTTGTCACTCTATTCCTTGAAAATTTTGTTTTATTATTGAAAAACTGTACTGTGTGCTAAATTTATTAGAAAAACTTTATTCGTTCTATTGTTTTGTCGACATGAAACTGGATGAGGAAGTGAAGTCTATGACAAAATTCACCGAGGGAATCCCAATGACTGTGGTGACATTGAGGCTGAGTGGGTGAATTTTAAGGAATTCGTCCTGGGTATAGCTGATAAATGTCGCTGGCGGGGGTCGAAACAAAAAAATGCGTTGGTGGAGCGCCGATATTAAGGGAGTTGTATTGGAGAAAAGGAAACTATACTTTGTCTGGTTACAGGACAACACGGATGGGAAGTGGAAGGCTTGTCAGGGACGCAAAGGACCGGGCGTGGAAGAAGTTCGGAGAGGAATTGGAAGAGGCAGGTCAAGGAAATTTTAAAAATTTTGTTCGACGATTAAAGACATTAGGCGCGGTGATGTGAAAGAGGGTTTTAGTAGCATTTTAGCCGATGATGGCGTATTAATTGCAGATAAGAATGAAGTCTTGAAGGCTTGGCGGGGTCATTTTCAGGATCTATTTACATCGGTAAATCAGGTAGCGGAAATTGATAGGGAGGCCTGGCGGGTCCTAGTTCGGAGGTGGAGGAGGGAATTACATTGGAGGATATTGAAGACCGAAAAATTCGCAGAGGTGGATGAAATCAGGACAGAATTTATTAAGTATAGCGGATCAGGTGGGATCCAATGGCTTTGTAGGATTTTTTATTTAGCCATGACGTCTTTTACCGTACCTGCTGACTGGAGCTTCTGGTTGTTATTGCATCGATCTTTAAGAAGGGCAACCGTAAGGTTTGCAGTAACTACAGGGGAATATCGCGCTTGAGTATGGTTGGTAAAGTGTACGCGACTGTACTTCTGGACCGGGTTAGGAACATGGTGGAAGGTGTACTGGATGAGATTCAGGGTGGTTTCAGGCCTTTAAAGTAGTGTCAGGATCAGATTTGCTGTCTTTATGAAAGGAACAGGGACCTATACCTATGCTTCATCGACTTGGAGAAGTCTTTCGACCGGGTACCAAGGCAGAAGCTGTTCGGTGTTCTTAGCGAGTACGGTACCATTAAGAGCAAGGCCGCATAAGAATAGAAGGCGAAATTAGCGAGTCTTCCGAGGCTAATGAGGGCGTTCGTCAGGGTTGTTGTCTCTCCCCGCTTCTGTTCATAATTTTCATGGACAAAATTATTAAGCGGGCCAACTTGCAGGGAAACGCGAGAGGTTGAAATGGATGAGGAAATAATGAAAATACTGGCATATAGGCATAGGCATAGATGCGGATGACTTGATTCTGCTGGGTCCCTGGGGTTAGGTCAAGCGGTAATCCAAGTAGAAGGTTTATAGATCAGATCTAGAAGTTAGTAGACTTTCGCTGGGCGAACAAACCATCTCCTTGGCGGGCGACAGGAGGGCATGGAGGGGAGTGAAATATTGTGGAACAAGAACAAATCACTATTGAGAAAAATCTTTCCAATTCGATTAAAGCGGCTATAAAAATTTCCATCTACAGGAAAGGATTCGTAAGCTTGTGCAACTTTTTAATTTCTCTTTTATCGCTCTTTTCACGTATTCGCTTGTATTTTTCTGAAGTAAAACCGGTTTTTCGGTTGAAAGAGTTAAAACGAAGCGTTGCACAATCTTATGATTCTCTTCCTGTATGTTTCCAATCTTAAGTTTTGCGAATCGTATAGCAAAAAGTTCTGAGGATATATGTATTTGAATAGACATGAAAGGAAAAGCAAAGTAAAATTTCCATAATAAAACCTAGTCAACGTATGCATAATCGATCGCTTCGGTTATTTAAACCTTTGCAGTTTCAACAATTAAGTTTGATTATTTCTTGTTTTAAATATTTTATTCGATTTTAAATGAATCATTAAAAAAGAACTGTGAATCTTCAACAAAAGTTATTTTTAACTTGAACTTATCTTTGGCTTTATCGTTTCTTTATTATTATCTTCGAACTCTCAGCAATTTCATTCTTTGTCGTATGTAACGTATAAAATCCATTGAAAGTCATTGAAGTTTTGATGTCATCAAATTATCAAAATTGTTAGCGACATGAATAGATGGTTGGTTATGCTTTACTTACAGGGTGATTATTTACGTGAAATAAATTTTCCTGTACTAGGTTAGACAGTATTAACTGTTCTATCGGAGTCCCAGGAGTTGTAGGTACTGTATAACACTGTTGTATAGAAATTTCGACATTACTTTCAAGTGGCTAGTTAATTTAACTGGGTTTTCGCACATAAACAGGTTAAACCAGTCAGTACGGATTAATTCTAAAATTTAATTTCGAAAAAAGCGTCACTAGTCTTCAAGTGTCGAAATTATTCGCAGTCGAATTTAAAAGTAAAACGGTCAATTCATTTAAATCATTTAGGTTTATAATTAGCCGTTTGAATACCTGAAAGTAGGGGTATAATGACCATATTGTAGTCGAGTTTCATACCAACTGTAAGGTATATAATAGGCATATTATGGTCGACTCTACTATAATTTTCCGACTATAATTTTCGATTTGACTATACATTTCATTATAGTCCGACTATAATATCATGACGTCAAATCGCAATGAAAATTTAAAAAAGCCAAAAGTCGAATGGCGAATGCCCAAATTATATAAACTATCGTATTAACCAAGTGGTAAATAGCTTGATAATCGTGTCATTACATTCCTTAGTTAATAAAATACTACAGGAAGAGAATCATAAGATTGTGCAACGCTTCGTTTTAACTATTTCAACCAAAAAACTGGTTTTACTTGAGAAAAATTCAAGCGAATACGCGAAAACAGCGATAAAAGAGCAATTAAAAAGGTGCACAAGCTTACGATTCCCTTTCTGTATTATCAATAATGCTGTCATTAATATTACTAGCTATGTAAATAATGGTCAACACATCGATCCCTGTTAACTGAATCTGTAGTTTTTCCACAAAATCGAATCGTAAAAAAATCTACAATGTTGTGGGCCTGTGAAGTTTGTGTTCTTCACTCAGGAAAGTATGCAACTCTATCCACAAACGTAATTATCCTTGCAATTTTTCCTCGTCTGGCCATATTCTTCACGCTTGTTCAGATATTTTCTATTTTCTCTCTTAAGTATTGAAATAATGACTTTATTGAATTGAACTGTGCTATTAGCGTCGAGGTAAAATGCATGTTGAGTGTGAGTGTGATTGTTACCATCGTTACTCCATTATTGTATTCATGTACATACCAGACAGATTGTTCAACAGTCATATTCTCTATAGAAATATTATTTTTGAATAATCGTATATCCGAAATAGCTCTACTTTGACGGAAAAATAAATCTTCGAATATTTGCAGAACATTTTCAATTTCAAAATCACAGCAGCAAGGTACTTGAATTTTATAGCTGACAAGTGTTTCTGAAATATATTCCTTTACAAAAGAATGAATTATAAATCAAGAATGAATTTGAATGTATAAAATATTAAAGTAAAAAAAAAACACAAATTGTATGGAGAAATGCGATGAGAAAAATGTGCACTTTTCAATTGAGATCGTTGAATATTTTTTCAAGAAGACGAATTTTTTTCTTTCATTGTATATAGGTGAGTGCATTATCGATCGGAAAGTTAGATTACTTTTTCTATTTAACCCTTTTTTCCCCCAAAAATAACATTAAAAAGAAACGAAAATTAGACACAATTTATTGGATTCGTAGTCGGTAAATAATTCCAAAATTGAAACTAACATACAAATCAAATGCCTATGTGCAGTCTGAACTTGAATAAGCTTCAGCAGCGTTCTAGAAATTATTTCCCACTTCTGAGTACCGTAAATGTGCCTAGCTTTGACCAATTTTGACGTATTTATAAGTATACCCAACAAACTTCATTTCGCACAGTGCAGCAAAACTGTGAAAATGTCAAATTAAACAAAGCGAAGACAATAAAGAAATTCACCACTTCACACCTCTGCACAGATTTGACGATTGTCTGTGTGTAACTCATCACTGTCGCAATCAAAATTACCGTTATGGGGCTCTTGACAGTAGAACACAAGAAAAAAATATCTCGATGTCAAACTATCACAGAGAAAATATTCGTATAAAAATGTCACTTTTTCGGCTGGGACGAAAACATCCCTAACTTTGACCGATATAATTTTTGTGTGAAATTTCTCGAAAAAAAAAGAGATAATAAAAAGATATTGTCGACGGTTAAATTCAAGGACTCAAAACAATAAAACCGCTTTATTTCCTTATTATTTGTTCAGGTAAACTGGACATTTTCCGTTGAAACGACTAACACTTTCAACGCCTCCTACGATCTACACGACGAGCCATTGAGATCAGATGACGGCCGGATAAGTTTCAAAAGCTTTTTTGAGTGTATATGGCCGTAGTTTGACACCATAATTATGTTTCAAAACCATTTCTCATTTGGAAAATTTGCGTAAAAGAGTGTCAGTCGTTCTTCTCGAACAATTTCTAAGGACATGTCGAAATAAATCTCACTTTAGTGGAAATTTGACATATAAATCACAACTACATTTGCAGGCAATTCATTGAGTCGTCCTAGATTACCATCGTAGTGCCTCTTGACCATTTTTGGCGTTTTTATAGTCACAGGTGGCTCTGTTTTAAAAATTTTGTTCTTATTGATGAACCGCAACAGTATTTCTTAACCTAACATACCCTAACCCAAACCTATAAAAGTGTTTTAGCTATGAATCAATTTTTTTGTTTTGCTTTTTTAGCCAATTTTGATATTGCGACCCATTCTAATAATGAAAGATAAGCGGTCAAAGTTAGGTCGAAAATTTTCACAGACGTGTTTATGTTCATTAAAAGTCATTTTAAATATCGAGAATCCTCTGTACCTCAGTACCCTCAGTCAAAAAAATTTTACGCGGAGAAATATATTTTTTTTACTGACAAAAAAAATGCTGGGGCTGAAAAATTTGGTTTTCGGTTTCAACGGGGAAGATTTTGTCGCTTGAACCAAAAAGCCGTTACAATCATATCCATATACTTTTGACTGATATCGCCGCAAAATAAGAAAGCACCTTATTCTATTGTTTTGACTGCAAACTCTATACATTGAGAAATAGATTGCGTGTTGTAAAACACCATTTTTGAAAATTGTAATATCAACAAACATTTTCCTAATGTAACGGTCAAAGTTAGGCACATTTACGGTATTTTAAATTTGCATTTGAAAAGTCACGATGATGAATGTCATACTCAGTTAGACAAAAGAAACTTGATATAATGTGACGTCACTTAACATCAACTTTGCAGATTTTAAAATTTTATAATAGGAAGAGAATCATAAGATTGAGCACCTTTTGGTTTCTATTATTTTGGCTCTTATCTGTTTGCACGTATGGGCTTGTATTGTGCTCTCGTAAAAATCGTATTTTTTGGGTGAAAGAGTTGAAACGAGCTGTAAGGTGAGAGCGTTGAGATTCTTTTTCTTTATTACAAAACGAAAGAATTCGTTTATTATGAATGTAGATTGTACAAGGGATGTATTAAAGGAATATACAGATTTCAACCGTACGCGAGTTTAAAGTATATCGTCAGCACAGATATTTTGATTTGATTTCTCATCTGGTGACAGAAACTTGTTGCATGAATCATCATTATAACTCTAGGGTCTACAATACGCATATTATACCTCGTGTCAAAAATGATCCCTCAATGATGGCTTTAAAGACATCATTTATGGTGGGGATCAAAAATGTATGGAATTTGACATTGTGTCATAGAACACAGCGCCACTTTTCTATACATCAAAATAAATTTACGGGTAGACAGCCTTCAAACTAAAGTTTGATGCCATCGTGTTGTAAAATATCGTTTTCTAAACATCTGAATGACAAGAATGTGAGTCTTATACCAAAGTTGAACTTTTTATATGAAGTTTTTACCAACTGAATATTAGCAAATCTCACGTATCCAAATCGAATTTAAACAAAGTTAATATTTTTCCTTCATTTAATATGCCGTCCTCAGAATACAATACACTTCCTGTTCGAATTGAAGGTGTGTACCCGAACATACCGTTAACGATTTTATCGCGATAAAATTTGAAATAAAATTGATACTTCGGAAATTCTTCATTAAAATTCATGAACGAATGTAAAGTCAATTTAACGATATCTCTCTCTCTAAAAATACATTCCCATCGAGAATTTGATGAATTCCATTACACATCGTATATTTTCTTTTCTATGTTTTTATTTCTTTTGTCAATAAGTCATGGAATATCGTTGTTAGACTTTTTTTTCGAATTAAGCGAACGTCCCGATAATAAGGATTGTTATTGGTGAACGTTTATTATACCCATGTTCTTATGCTAAAGTCGCTAAGCAAACAATGACTATATTGGAATTATATTGCTTTTAATACCGAAAAAATAGGACCATTGCTATTCGCCTACGCGGACGAATGATATTACGAAGTGCTTTCCACCTACATGTCGTAGAAATAATTTGTCCAATTTGTCCAGCGTTATTTCGACTTTCTTTCATCGATTTCTTTAAAATTATTTAGACGTTCAAGAAACATGCAAGAGTTTCTTCCAGCAATACTGAAAAGCGGATTAAAAGAACAGCTGTCGGTTTGATGTTCTTGAAAGCACTCAGTTTTGTGTAAGCATCTTGTGCAACACTTTGGTGCGCCTATATAACTGAATATTTTCCTTGAACTTCTTGTTATCGAATGGGCGAATAGACACTCATGAAGACTTTGTACTTTTCTGATAATAAGAGTATTATTTTTGATTTCCATCCTTGAATAATATACGATTTTGACATCGTCTAGCAATTAGAGTTAAGTATATTTGAAGCTAGGACTCACAACCTACATATATAACAACAAAAAATACTGCTTTAATAGAGACGTAGAGGTAATTCGAATTTAAAAAGGAAGTATCCTTTCAGCTCAATCTTCAGGCCAACGATTTTATATGGTATATGGTAGTGAAAGTTGAGTGGACAGTGCATGACCTGGAGGAGAATAGCAAAGGTAAATCGGAGGGAGCAATGGGACAACCTTATCAGGAACGGTGACATCAGGGAAAATTTAGGGGTAACGTCAGTAGAAGATGCGACAAGGGTTAGTCGTCTGTGATGGTATGGGCACGTTTAGAGGATGGGTAGTAACAAGCTGCCAGAGAGGATATTGAATGCTCAGGTCCCGGGTATGCGCCCTAGGGGTAGGCAAAGGTTTATTGACTCAATGAAATCAGATTTAGAAGTTAGGGGACTTTCTCTGGGCGAACAATCCATCTCGTTGGCACAGGATAGGAGGGTATGGGAGGGTGGTCTGGTCAACGATCATCGGGCGTAAAGAACTCACACCGACAAGTATAAACGGTCTATAAAGTTTGACTATAATGATGGATGAGTGTCTTTATGTGTTGATTGATGAAATATGCAAGGAGTATGTAATGTATGATTTCCTGAACTACACCATACTTTAACATAAGCCATTGTCTTACGAAATGCGTGCATTGACGTAAAATTGTTAACTAGACTTTCTTCTACAAAAAAGTTCATAAATGACATCACGCTTGCTATAAAATCCACGATTCCTAACTGGTCAGAGAATTTGTTTATTGTACTCTAGAATTTTCTGTCCTAACTGAATTATAACATTTTTATGGATACTGATTTTTTATAGCAAGAGTAACGTCATTTATGAACGGCTCCTGATTACACGACACTCTTCAATTATTTCGACAGTTTGCAAGTAGCCGATGCAGAGAATACTGGTTTCGATATCGGATTTTGCATTTAAACTCACCATAATCCTCTCATGCCATATTTAGACCCGAACACAATCAAACCCGACACGAACCGAACCCGATCCAAAATAAAAAATCAAACCCGACCCGAACCGAACCCGATCCAAAATGAAAAGTCATACCCGAACCCGATCTAATGTAAATAGTCAAACCCGAACCCGACAGAAGTTCGATATTCTGCTGTCTGTTTCTGTTATAATGCATAATGTGTTTACTGGAGTATTGAATTTTGGATACATAATCCGTACAGGGTATTTTATGTGCGTATTTTCAGTTTGTGTATGTCCTTTAGATGTTATTCGAGTTCATTTGGAAGTACTTTGAAAATAATTTATTTACATATGAGAAATAATGACTCAAAGTGTATCAGGATGAGATATGATTCCGAATAAGTCTCGGAAACGTATCGTCGACTCGTACAACCTCAGCCACGTTAGTTCGCAAAAAAGTCGTGCTTCCATCTCAGTAAGCATACCTCATTCTACGATTATAAACAAATTTGATTTACTTCATTAATATTTTCAAAAAATTTATAAGTAAGTTAGAGTTATTTGCTAGAAACTCGACCCGAAAAAAAGAAAATGAAAATCCGACCCGACAAAAAAACGAAAACCGAAAACCCGACCCGACCCACAAAAAAAACGAAAATAAAAAACCCGACCCGTCAAATTCATTCGGGTTCGGGTCGGGTTTTTTTCGAGTTTCGGGCGGCTCGCACACCTCTACTATAGAGAGTTTGGGCAAAGCGACTTATCACTAAATTTATTACATATACATAAGTTATAAGTTATAGGTTTACGTTTTAAGTTATAAATTTTTACAAGTTGTAAGTTATCTGTTATAAATTTTTATAAGTTATAAGCTGCAACTTATTTGAAACTGATCAGTACTGATGCGCATCAGTTTTGAAACTGATAAGTACTGATGCGTATAAGTTTTAAAACTGAGCAGTACTTATCAGTTCTGATCCGTTTTGAAACTGATGTCGATCAGTATTCATCAGTTTTAATACTGATACGCTTCACTACTGATCAGTTTCAAAACTGATGCGCATCAGTACTGATCTGTTTCAAATATTATAACTTGTAGCTTATAACTTATAAAAATTTATTGCGAATAACTTATAACTCATAAAATTTATGACTTAAAACGTAAACTTATGACTTATAACGTAGTCTTATTACTTATAACGTAAAATTATAACTTATATAACATATAGTTATATTTATATGTTATAAATATAGCGATATCGCCTTGCCCAAATTCTCTAATATCAAAAAAATGTCAACCCCGCTCAGATGTGTCAAGGGAGAATATTTTCCATTTCGTTGTCTAAGAGGGTAATTTAGCCAGAAAATATACTCATTGCAGACAACGTGATATTTTATCTGGTGTTAGAGACATTCCTTGTCCAGAGTTATTCAGTCCTAGAACCCATGTTTTACCATGCGACCGACGCATAATAAATAAACAACAAATAATATGCCAAAAGAAAAAGGAAGTATTAAAGATAATTGCATGCTTCTGAAATGCTAACATTTTTCGCCAATGAAAACATTTGACCTATTTATTACTCGTAGAATATTCATGCACAATTCATAGAACCTGGCATTAACATTTAAATATCTTGCCTCAAAAGGGAGCTTAAATGGTTCGAATTGTACGCAAACGAAAAGTCGTTTATTTTTAATTTTTAGGTTTATTTATTATTTTGAATGCATTCCAGAGTTTCTTTTGCATATCTTTTTATAGGCATTTTTTTATACATTCAAAACTCTATAAAAAATTGAAAAAAAAAAAAAACGTCAACAACCTCCTCCCATAAACGCGAACGAAGCTGTGAAATATTTACAAAAAATCCGCCACATGAACATAAATAATTAAATGAATTAGATCGCATTCAACGTATGTGTAAATATTGTAAAATGGAGTGGATATAGAAATAAAATCCCTAAAAGCCAATACAACACGACGAAAAATATAAAACCATATTAATCAAAGCGACAAGTCATAGCCCGTTTAAAAAATGGTAGCATGAATGGGAACCGACTAAGAGTATGGAGAAAATTGTCAACGCTCAACGGATTTAACTGGGACGGATGATATACGAAAAACAAACTTTATTCAATCAACTTCGTCGTTTAAGCTGAGTCCCTGGTTTCGTTTTGACTTTATTTTAAAAACGTATGGATATGACGAACTTGGTAAAAACTCTTCGTGTATTTATTGCATGCTGAAAAGTAATTTCTGCTTGTAACTGATAGAAACTTCAAGTTAATTTAAAAATGACACAATTTGTATCGAATTTCAGCAGTTTCTGATAAAAGTTTATATAACTTGTTGTGACACATTTTCAAGCAGTCAACGCGGAATGATTTTATGTTTTCGTTTTGTTTATCTTAAAAAGTGACTTGTAATCACATATAAATTTTCCTTTTACATCTTATACAAGGAATGAGTAACGACTTCACCTTTATTTTTATCTCGTCAACAATATTCTGTCGTAGTACATTTTTTTTAATCAGACAACACTGAATCGTTGAGAGTAAAATTCTGTCATTTGATTTTTCGGTTAATGTAACAAGAACACTTAAGGGGGCGTCTGAAGAAAGGTAAAACTTTGTCACTCAAGGCAGCTTGGTGTTGAAATTCTCACTACGCCTAACTGGAAGAACAAGTGAGGTTATTAGTTAGTAACACCATCGACGTCGGCACGGCATCAGGCTCGTTGAGACCTAAAGCTGGGAACATCTGTTCTTACTAAAGTGGAGGCACTAGTGAGTTCTTTATGTCATATAAGTTTGCTGCTGCTTCTGCCATCTGCATTCAAAGTGTCATAGCTCAAGGACGCAGCCTGATGTCGAGTTGAAACTTATGTGACGTATGGATCTAACTACAGCCTACTCTTTGGTAAGAACAGAGGCTCAGCAGCACTGCCGTAATTTGCACAAAAAACATGTCTATGGTTATAGAACAAAAGAATTCTTTTGTTCTATTTCGCTCAGGTGTTTTTTTTGCAAATTGCGGCACAGCAGACTGCCTTCTTTATTCGCAGATTATGGGCTCAAGTACGCAGTCAGGTGTCAAATTATAAACTAATTAGATGTAATGTAGTCGCCACTTCCTTAATTTTGGCATTTCACATTTTCGGCACCAAGTGCCCTGGCTGAAAATGCAGGCTTATCTTCTAGCGAAAAGTTTGTTAAAAAAACTAGGCAATCTAAAAAAAGTAGCTCAACTACTAGATGAAAAAACAATGGGGAAACTCACGACGACCACGTTAAAAGCTAATCAGCGATAAAACAGCTCTGTCAAAACCATTGAAAAATCTATTTTTCTGATAATTATTAGGTGAAAATTAGCATTGGACACAAATATTATTAATGAAATCCGTAGATCGGATGTTTGTCAAGCGATTGGCAGATAGTTGGAAAAATTGTTTATGATTCTGATCCACACCACAAGCACTTAACTTAAATGTCTATTAATTCATGATTGTCTTTGAATTGTGCCTAAGAAACACATACAATTTTTTCCAGCTATTTGTCAATCGCAAGCATCAGATCCACGCAACTCAATGACGTAATGGTTAGCTCGTTTGCTTTCCAATATTCGATTGAGTTGCCAGTGTGATGGTTCGAAACTCACCCGCAACAAAAAAAAAAAATCGGTTGTCAGACGTGTACACAAATACACAGCTGGCTGAATCGGTTCAAATCTGGTGTAGTTGTGTATGAAGAGCCGTCACACGGCTTACCGGTCAATACATTGTTGGGAGCTGCCAGTATTCTACTCCTACTGCGCTTTAGTTGGCTAGGCACTGCTATAGGTACTAAGGCGCAACATTCAAAAATCGTTCAGAGTGTAAAAATACTTAGAAGGCGTGGTTAGGAATTCACGTTAAGCATGTGGTCCCTAGTGCTAGGTCATTACAATACCATGTAAAAGTACTTTCACAAGCTATAGCAGCAATGGTAACCGAATCTGTCACTTAAAAAGTGTCCTCCCGGCTGAACAACACCATACGCTATTATTATTATTATTATTATCAGATCTACATATTTCATTAATAATATTTGGGTCCAATGCTAATTTCCAGCAAAAAATTATCAAAAAAATAGGCTTGACGGAGTTATTTGGAATGTCGAAAAGTTAAAAAATAAACTCTTAAGCAACGACTAACTTGTAAAAAATGACATTTACAGTGGTCAAGCACATCTGGAAGGTCATTTATGAATAACGAAAACAGTAGAGGGCCAAGGACTGATCCTTGGGGAACACCCCCGTTGTTAAACAAATATTCCGACAAGAAGTCATCAATTTGCGCCGCTTGGCATCTCCCAGTTAGAAACGATTTAACTAACTCAACAGCTTCATCACTAAAAAAGAAATTTTGACGTAACTTTTTAAGCAACAAGCCGTGAATCACTAAATCAAACGCATTTGAAAAATCCAGCAGCAATAAAACCGATATAAAGGTTTTCCCCACAAAACGCCGCGCTGGTGCAAATTGACTCGTGTGTCATGCGTAACCTTTAACAGAGCTGAGGTCGTGCTATGCTTGGAATGATACCCCGTAAGTTATTAACATTGGCATGCTCAGCTATGTGCCATTTAATGACTTTTTCAAGTGGTTTCGATAAAGCAGGAAGTACATGCACACCTCTGTAATCTTTCAACTCAAATGCCGATTTCTTATGTACCGTAAAAACCTTTGACCTTTTATAAGCCTTCGGATAAACCGACGTCGTCAGGACAGTGTTAAACATGTGTGTACGAAACTTTTGCTACTCGTTCGTGCATGATATGAGGAGGCTGTCAAAGCTAATTTTCTCTTTGAACATAAAATTACAACCAGGACATCGTACCATAGAACTCTACGCTTTCATCGTATGTAATAACATATGTTTGACAACGATGTTGTTTCGCGATAAGACGAAGAATAAGATCATTTGGTCGCACAGTAATTTACCAAAATTTCAACACTTTGTTTGAAGCGTCTAGTGTTTACCTTTAAAGATATTAAATGCTTCTGCTGTGGTTTCAGATTATTGTGGCTTGTGCGTTTGTTTTCTTTGCACAACTTATGCGATATAATAGACAGTGATGAGAATATTACGTGTAATGTGTAATTACGTATTTTATTACTGTTGGCGCTCTGTTTTGTCTTTATAATTAATTACCAGATTTGCTAGGGAAGTTTACTTGAAATTTGCCAACACATTCCTTTCCTTCTGCGAAATGAGATTAATATACATTTCCCGTTAATTTAAATTCACATTTTGGGGTAGGTGTGTAATTTTCTATTTGATTTAACTGCTCCTTAGGGAATATACAATGAGGTTATTATTGCGTGCATAATGTTAAGCTTCTTTTAGTAGCATTTTTCGATAAAAGCTTTTTCTAAAATTGTATAATGGATTTCACGGAAATAGAATTTGCGACCCCATTTCCTCGCAGATGCGCTACACACTCGCTCGATTATACGCATATGTAACTAACTACGTATTCCATTCACTTTGGTCCCTTTGGTTAGGAAGCTACTTATCAAAGCTCACATATCCACGCAAATTGTACAAAGAGAAACGACAAATGTATTATCTGAGACGAGGCATATTTGAGATTTATTTTCAATTTTTGTAAAATAATATTTCCCTTGAATTTTCCACATAGAAACCATTATCCCAAGATGTGACCATTTCACACATTAAAAACATACTTCGAAAAAATTACTTATGCCGACAAACCAACAATATTTTATGTGATCTAAGCATATTTTTAGGATTTATCCAAAAAAATCTATATCCACAAAATGTTTATGAGGTATGCATGTGCGTATGAGTAATATGCTCCGTGTACACAAAAGGTGCGACCAAAGCTTCAGGCCAAATCTTTTCTTTTGTCATGTGTTGTACAAAATATTTTCTTTGAGTGCACTTGAGTAACTTCTTGATCCTTTTTTTTTGTGTCGTCAGTAAAGTTAGCATAAACTCTCTGGCCATTCATGTATACCGTACAGCGGGAGCGCCGAAATATAATGTCTCATACCAAATTTGACTTTCTATTCAAATTTATGTGCTACCGACTCTGATATACAACTAACAATGATTCATGGATAAATCGCAGTTGGAGTTTCCGATAGAAAGGTGTATTGAGATGATATTGGCTCCACCATAAATATCTTGTAATATTTTATTTTCGTTCGCACATTGCCTTTTTACACACCAAAGCATTTTACCGAAATGGGGATTAAGGAAATGATTAGGCAGGGGTTTTTTATTTGAGTATATGCTTATGGCTATGTTGAGAGATGTAAAAAAAATACTGAAAACAAGCCAAATATGGTGGTGAGATTATATTCCTTTCTTTTTATGTGTATTTATCTGTTCCGTATACACACGCAACGATTGAGCTTTTCTATATATAAACATGTAATATTCTGGAATGAATAATGAATTATCAATGTGATATGTGCGTGTAATGAATTTCAGACGTTTTCTGAATATATATTGTTGATTTTGATTGAAGTACTAGCATAAAATATGTTCAAAAATGGCTATTCGCGTGCTAATATATTGGTTAGGATACGCCAATTTTATTTTTAATTTATTACGGTGTTCGTGTACTAAAAAATAGAATTTTTTTCGTTGTGGGTGTTGGAAATACGAATGTAGCTTCTAAAAATCAGCTTAGCAAAAACATAAGCAACGAACTTGTACGTGTACTTTTACTCTTGCTTTTAATAAACATTTTTCCAAAGTTCTTTCATTTCTGTATTCATTTGTAATTCAAATTTAGAGCGCACTTCTAGTGTCTATTGTAGCTTCCACATTAGTGCAACCATTCCATTTACGTTAATTGATTTATTTAGCTTTCTCCTTCCAACTGGAAGAGAAGTGCATATTTATTTTAAATTGCACGAAACTATTATTTCTAGCTTTAAGTCTCCCTTTGAAATCTAATAAATGCTATCGCAAAGAGGAAATCTCAACGAATAAAAAATATTTCACGCTTATTCATTTCAAAGAAATTGAAGTAATTCCACTCAGAAAAAAATGCAAACGATTTGTTAATATTAAATAGAAGCGATTTTTTAAATCATGTTCTACAATTTTCCACTGTCAATAGTCAAATTAGCGGACATTATCTTATAAGAAAGTGTCTCGGTAAAACGGTAAGCGTATTCCAACGATTTCAAGCCACACCGGCTAGGTACTTTAGCGTCATATTCCACCTAGAGGTGTGCGCCGGTCAATTTTTCTCGGCGGCAGCCAAAAAAATTTCATGAAGCAGTGAGAAAAATTGACGAGCGCACATCTCTAGGTGGAATGCGACGCTAAAGTCACTAACCGATGTGGATTCAAACACGCTTAAACATTAATATTGTACGGGAAATGATTTATAATTTTGTATCGCTTGGGAAGACGAAATTTGTTGACAAGGGAAAAGAAATTATTGAAGTACTACCTTATATCAACGAACAAAGTTTGGCTTATTGGAATGTTGGTATTACCGTAACATTTTCTTTAACATAACCTACAAGGTGGGAAATTGGCAGAACGTCATTGCCTCTCGACATCTGAGTCTGCACTTGAATCTTAGATCTATCGAATATGCAAAGGATAAAATATGGATTTAATAAAAGTTGGAAAAAGGAAATTTTTAAATGTTAGCCTGTTGTTTTTCACACTACAATGATCAAAATTTAAATAAGAACTTTGTAACATTTGTACTTCTGCGCAGGTTTTCGTGTTGTTAAAAATCTGCGCAGAAGTATCAACTCAATGAGAGTTAATGAGTTAATGAGGATTTTATAGATAATGAAATTGTTCTCTTGCATTTTCCTTCGACTTTTGCGCCCTTTTTGAAAATCCCCCCATTTTTGACAAATCCCCCGCAGTAAGGGCCCGCTAATCATTTGATAAAAACTAATTTTCCACACCAATCGCCGACTTAAAATCGATTGTCAGCCGAATGCGGCGATGCGGCCAAATGTGCGATTTCAAGTCGGCGCTAGAAGTGAGCGGGTTACCCGAATGTATCGAAAAACCCGACCCGAACCCTATTCAATTCAACGGGTTTTTCAAAATTCAATCGGGTCGGGTTCGGGCAGGCCGGGTTCGGGTCGGGTTCCGGGCATGCCGGGTTCGGGTCGGGTCGGGTTTTTGTAATTATTGGACAAAAAACCCGGTAATTTTTATTACGAAATAGTAAAACCTAAATAATGAGGAAGTTACTCGTTCTAGTTTGGACCATGATAAATTAAAATAACATTTGTCACTTGTAATTTCTTAAGGCAATGTAACTCATCGTTCAGTAAGTCCCGGGACGAACCAATAAAACAAAAAATTTTCGACCAAAATCTATTTGATCCTTGAAATTCGGTCTATTTGATGATGGTTTGTCAATTTCAAGAAATCTCTAACTATTTGTCTCTCCTAAAAATGTGCAATTCAAAAAAATCTATCAAAAATTGCTATTTTTCGCTCTTTTGGTCATACGTGGTCACTTCTATCCAAAACCAATAGACTAAAATATCTCTTACGGAACCAGTTGTGTGAATTTGGTACATGGGAAGGCATCTGTACACGATTTCATAAACTAGAGCCTCAAGAGGTTAAGGTGCATTTGTGTTCGTATGGTCCCTTCAAATCTCCCATTATCATGATCACAGTGTTGTTCTCGAAAGTAGAGATATTGTACAAAGTTTTTAGAACAATAGTTCATTCTCAATAGTTCATCCTGGAAAGTGTTTCCTCCAATCGAATCTCATTCTCAACCAAAACCCAAAATGTTAGTTTTACACCCGTAAAGAAAACTTAAAACTGGTGCCTCAAAATACGACTTTGTGCAGCTTGTACTTGCAATCATAGCACTTCTTTTATTCATATGTATGAGCGAGACTTGTACCATTAAATTTTTATTTCAAAAAACTGCTTTGTTCACATTTAAATATATTTATATCACCAGCCGCTGTCTGGGGACAGGTTCGTACATACTACAAAGCGACTATCAGAAATGACAAATTTTCGAAACCAAAAACGACCAAGAAAATTCAACGTATCGGTCTTGTATATGACAAAATATTTTTAGTGATTTTTTTTCGTCTGGTTCAGTTTTTTTCTTGTTATCGGGTTTTTGAAAACGAATCGGGTCGGGTCGGGTTTCAGTTTTTTCGGGTTACCGGGCTATCGGGTTTTTGAAAACTGAATCGGGTCGGGTTGGGTTTCAGTTTTTTCGGGCTACCGGGTTATCGGGTTTTTGAAAATAGAATAGGGTCAGGCTCGGGTCGGGTCGGGTTTCAAAAAAAGGCCGACCCGCTCACCTCTAGTCGGCGAATCTCAAATAATTTCTTCCAGTGACATTTACGAGCAAAATTGTCTTTGAGAGCCGATTAGATACAACTCTCCTCTACATTTTCACTGAACATTGGACAAGTGTAAGATGTGGTCTTAAGGCTAGAGACTGTCTTGAAGACCCAGCCGCCGAAACGCCGGCGCACTGCTCTAGTATTATTATTACCTTATCCACTTTTCACAACACGAACAAAATAAAAATAAGAATGAAAAACGGGCCCCTAATTAATAATTTGGGGCCCCTACAACGAAAAAATTGGGTCCCCAAACCGAAAATCCTCCCCAGTTCAAAATCCTTTCAAGTAGCTCTGATTGTGAAGAATGTCCCGGCATAACCCATAGGCATAATTAAGCAAGTCTATGTACATTGTACATGTGATCACTTTGTGAACGAAAAAGAATTTTCTTTTCATTCACCATACATAAATTGCAATTTCGTAAATAAAAAGTTTCACGCTGAGTTCCAATTTCTGTTGTTACGTCAAGCGTTTCGAGAGGCAATTCCAATATACCATAAGATGAAATTCCATCTGTCTGGTATTAGATGCTCAGTTTTGTTTATGAAATGAGAGTGCTTTCAGATTCCTTCCTTTTTGTTACGACTTAATGCTAATTGGCTTCACACATCCCATCTTTATCATCTCTACCTTGCGAATCCGACTAAAACTCCTCAAAATGCGACAATACATGTCTTAATACTATCTCTTTCCTTCTCATGTGGATGAAATGGCGAAACAAATTTTTGCAGCGATATGTTGACGCATTTCGTGCACTTTGAGTCGCAGCCGCCAATATTTTCATTTGCAATGGCAACTGGCAGCCTACAAATTTCGTAGGCAAAAGTGAATGTGAAGAGTATGTGTGACGGTGTGTGAGTTACCTTGTATTTGTTTTTTTTTCCATATGTATTAATGTACACAACTGAAGTTATATACATATTCTATAAGGGAATGCCCTTGCATAACCGAATTGATGAATAAATTGAATTGAATTACGTACGTACGCTTTATAGAGGGAGGGGGTTTCACGAAAGCGTATGCTCCATACATTTTACAATTTTTTTTTATATATTTTTGCGTTCGCAGTGGGCGGGGGTCTAAAAATCGTCACTTTTCGCCTACGTACTTTATGGATGACACCTAACTTCAAAAACTGGTTAGTCAATTCGAGTCTTACGACTTGTGCAAAAACGGCTACTCCTGCCGACTCGTTCTTGCTACAGCCAAAATTCGACTATCCAAAATCCCGATTTCCACTTCGTCGTCTTAAAAAAAAATTTACTGAAATGTCTAAAAAAAATCATTTTTACGTAACACAAATATTAATTAGCATATGACGACTGAACGCTCGATATATGCCGTGACGCCTAAACTACACAGCATCGCTTACTTACTTAAGCAGCACTTCAACCCATTAAGAGTCTTGGCCTTCTGCAACATGTTTCTCCAACCGGACCTATCCGCAGCTAACGTCTCCCGGCTGGATACTCCCACAGTGCCGCAGCGCGATCGGTAAAAACTGGGGATTAAGACCCTCAGCTTTATACTGGTTGTACACGGCGATAGTGAGACCGATACTAAGCTATGGCTGTATGGTATGGTCCTGCAAGGCAGGAACAGCTAGTGTGAAAAAAGAACTAACGCACGTGCAAAGACTAGCATGTGTGGGAATAACTGGAGCGATGACGTCGACCCCAACGGCAGCCCTTGAAGTCTTGCTGTCACTCAGTCCCATTGATTTATTCATAAATCAAGAGGCAGAGCGGACAATAGCGAGATTACTCACGAGCGGCCAATGGTTGGCGTTGAATAGGAATATGGGACACGCGGCCATTTTGAATTCACTGAAGAAAGACTTTAGAGAAATAGAAATGCCCAACGACCGCATTCCAACAACGTTTAAATTCGAAAAAAAATTCGAGACACTCCTCCCGGGTAGGGAGGAGTGGCTAGACGGGACTTGTCCTGTGATTGGAGACTTTATAGTCTACACAGATGGATCCAAGACGGAGGACGGAACGGGGGCAGGTATTCATTGCGAGGAATTAGAACTTAACACATCAATTCCCCTCGGAAAACTTGCCACAGTGTTTCAGTCTGAGACCTTTGCCATCAAACAGGGTTGCAAGAGACTGACAGAGAAACGACTTATCAATAAGAGAATAGCAATATGCTCTGACAGCAAGTCGGCCATCGGAGCGCTCTCAAGTTGCAAGCTGTCAACGAGATCGGTACTCGGGGCTAGAGTAGCTCTGGAATCCCTAGCAGAGAACAACGAAGTATCGCTTGTTTGGGTCCCAGGCCACTCAGATGTCCCGGGTAACGAAATTGCAGACGAACTAGCGAGAAGAGGCAGTGAGAAAGAGCTCATAGGCCCGGAACCGGTAATCGGAATACAAGAGGGACTAATATCGACGCTGATAAGGCGTAGAACAAAAGAAAAGCACCAGCGTGTTTGGGAAAACCTAAATACATGCAGACAGGCAAAGGAATTTTTGGCAGGTTGCAACGAGCACACTACCAAATATCTTTTGAGCCTGGACAAGAGATCGTTAAGAAGGATAGTAGGAGTGCTGACGGGTCACAATAATCTGAGATACCATCGAAACAAGATGGGACTCAGTGATGACCCGAACTGCAGGAGGTGCGGAGACGTGCCGGAAACAGCAATGCACTACCTATGTCACTGTCCCGCTTTAGCGGGACTCAGGGCGCAATGTCTAGGGGACTTCTACCTAACAATAGAAGAATTCCGTAAAGTACCACTTCCAAAAGTCCTCTCTTTTATCACAGGGAACAATTGGTTGGAGGTCAGCGCCACATAACCACCACAATCATCATACTCGAACAATAGCCAGGAACCATAAAACTCACCCCATCACACTACACCACACACACACACAAACCAGGAGAAGCACAATGGGCCCAAGAAAGATGGCCTCAGTGCTAATAATTGTGATCAATTGTAACAATTGTAACTTTTATACCTGCGAAATAAATCAATCAATCAATCAATTGTTCGTCTTTTTGTGTCCACGACTCCGAACCATACGTAACTACAGATTTGTAATTATATTGCGCATTTTGAATTTCGGCTTACTGACTTAGACTTTAAGATTTTCAGAAGGCCGTGATAACTCCGGTTGCCCAGAATTACTCGTTTGTTAATTTCGTCCGCTATGTCATTATTAGTGTTCAGCTTTGATCCAAGGTATACAAATTTACATTTAAAGGCCACTCACAATTCTTAATCCTACTTCCAATTGTTTAACAAAAATCTGGCTTTTAAATGCTGATTCAAGCGGGTGGACTTTAATCTGCCGAAGTTACAGCAGCCATAGTAAAATATTACTTCTATGGGTGCAATTGTACCAAAACGAGAATTTTCTAAATTTTTACCTTGTATACAAATTTGTTTTCCATTTTGAATATGTGTGTGTGTCGATCGTTACGGTTTCCTTCTGGTGTCGATTCGAAGGCGGGATGATCATATATTTCGTTTTTGCGTCGTTAACTTTCAACCTTTCCTCTTCAAGACCATAAACTTGTCTTTAACAACATCCATATTTTGTCCAAGCATGTCCAGGTCGTCTGCGAAACCTAGCAACTGACTGGACTTGGTGAAAATGGTGCCGCTGGAATCTATGTCCTATTGGTTACGGATCCTTACTCGGCTATTAGCTCTCCGTTCAGTGTTAACTTGGTTAGCGAGATCAGTTTGTTGGGGATTCCAAATTCCACCATTGCTCTCCATAGTCTACTTCCTCTAACACTGTCATAGGCTGCCTTGAAGTCAACGAACAAATGGTGTGTTTCAATGTTGTACTCGTTGACCTTCTCCAATATCTGCCTGATATTAAACAGCCGGTCCGATGTTGAACGACGTACACGGAAACCACCTTGGTATTCACCTACAGAGTTTTACATGTATGGATGAAGGCGCTGGTAAAGAATATTTGCAAAGAGGAAATTCCATTTGCATACGCGACACCTTTAGTGATTATGAATGCTGTGATATGTTTTCGTGATGAATTAATCTATATTTTATTTTTGTACTTAAGTGTTTCTAAATTTTTGTAAAATGTTAAATAAAATAAAATAAATTCCAAAAAAAAAAAAAAATATTTGCAAATATCTTGTAAGCAATATTCAGCAGAGCGATTTCTCGAAAATTGCCACACTCCATTTTGTCACCTTTTTTGTATATGGGACAAAGTGTGCTAGTCTTCCACTCTTCCGGTAACTCCTCGACATTCCATATACGCGTGATGAGCTCGTGCATCTCCATACATAGCGCGTTGCCGCTGTTCTTGATAAGTTCGCCGGGTAGATTGTCTGTCCCCGGAGCTTTGAAATTTCAACTTCAACTTCTTGCATCGTAGGTTCTTCTATGTATGGTTGCGCAGTATGAAATGGCAATTCGTTGTTTTCTTCGTTTCGGTTGAGTTGTGTGTTCGGATTAAGCAGTTCTTTGAAGTACTCAGCCCATCTCGCAATGCATCTTTCCTCATCTGCTAAGACCAATCCATTCTAGTCCTTACACAGCAAAACAACACAGCATCGCACTTTATTGTTAACTGTAAAGAGCTCGTGATGTCTTTTCGCTTCTATTGCAATGCAAGTTTCCCAAAAATTCTGTAAGACGGTAGTATACCGTCAAATGGGGATGAACCTTTTCCACGACGACGACGTAAGTGAAAAACCTCATAAGTGCACGTTGAGTGTGACTTCGGCAAATATATAAATAGAGAGTTTGATGAACTTTTCCGATGCAGGGAATTGTAAAGTACAGCACAGTTGTAATGTGTAGCACTGAAAGATTGTTCAGCTTTTCTGAATATATTTTTGGGTCAGACGATTTCCGCAAAAATTTTCTTATTTTTTTAATTACTTCAATGTAATGAAAAATTTGTACCATAAGCGAAGATTAGCGCTCGCTACTAGCGCGCTAGTTTTTGAAAAGCCTCGACTAACGACGACTACTGGCGACTAACGTCGTTAATATTTTTCGATTTTAGCGTTAGCGTCGCTAGAAAAATTAATTAGCGAGCCCAACCTTGGTGCTTAGTTCACTTTTACTTCAATGTTTTTTGATGATTCATAGATCAATGTATGAAGAAATATGCGCAACATTTTATTTATTGTTGAATAGATCGTTTTTTTACTGGCTTCTCCATTGTGAGCAGTCTTTTTCTTTGCTTGAATAAACAATAGAAACATTGCGTTACATCCATTTTCAATGAGTCACTTTTTGAAACCCAAATGCAAAGCACATCATTCTCTCTTTCGCCTCGTAAAGAATAAAATTTTGTTTTGTTTTCGGTTCAGGGTAATTTTGTGCACTTTATTTGTTTACAAACTTTCTGAATAGTTCTTCTGCGATTGAAATAATGAGTAAATGTTTGGGATCGTTTGAAAACAAAAAGTGCACAATGGCAAATTGAAACCAATGTTAAGTTATTTCTCATTTAAAATACAGTTTTTGCGGCAACTCGTTAAAGCAAAGATTCATATTCCGAAAATACCATCCTTCCAGCGAAATATTTACATAATTTGTAAAATTTAATGGAACTGAAGTGCTCATTTCAACGTTTCAAAAAATAAAGGAAAATTATATGGATTACAGCTTATGGCTTAAGAGCTTACGGAAAAATCAGGTTGAAATTTTCCTTTTTCCGGTGTTTTCCACTTATATGACGGAATTATAAATACCTCATTATAATGAATTAGAAATCGTAGATGGATTTATGCCCATGTTTATATTTAATTCAATGACGGACAACCGTACTTTTTCCAACATCGTTGAAACGAGTCCTTTACCACATTTTAATCCGATGCCATGTAATGAATAATGTAACATGTTTAATTTATTGAAAAATTATTCATTTAATTACATATGATGTAGAAACGGACGCGCTAGTTACACACCTCCCACGATTATGAGACTTCGTTGTTAATTTTATGATTTTACATGCGAGTGGATGGAAAATGATCCTTATCGATTGTTATGAAAAATTTTGACGTTCTTAGCATGTAGAGAATTTTCACAATAGTTACTTACGTCAAAAGGACAAGAGCCGAAAATGTTTTTCCGAGTGAAATATCAACTTTCATATGCTTCATATTAGGGCCCCTCAAAATTGACATTTTTATTTTCGGCTGTTACATATATGCATGTAAAGTATTTTATGTGAAGAGCGTAATTTGTATTATATAAAAGCGGACACTGTACATCAAGAAATTTCGTAGCATTTGGACAATTGTCTCTTTTAACGATCTCTATTACTGTTCTACTTCGATGGTCTTGCGTGCAAGATCAACTTGACGATGTGACGATTCCCTTTAAAGAATTTGAAATTAATTTCTTGTGATGCGACGGTGCAACTATACGAAAGGTATATGAAGATTTCAAAGATTGTTCTTTAATTTCGTTAAGGAATTCACTTATTATTTATGAGAAAATATCACCTTCCTCCTATTGTGACTTTGATCTTGAGTTTGTATGATAATACATCCACCCACATTCACACACACGTTCAGCATTCACTTGAGCATATAGATTCTGTAACCGCATAACTTTGTCATATAAACATAAAGAACGTAAGAATAATGATGATAAACATTTTCACTAAAACGAGGTATATTGTAAACTGTTGTCATACGAGTTTATGAACGATATGCAGAAAGTGGAAAAATGTGTTTTGTGTCCTCAAGCAACGTTGTACAACTATGTTAAACACTTAAGGTTTAGGCCAAATACAAAGTGAGGCATAAAATGAAAACGCATAAAGCCAAGTAAAACCTCTATGCGAAGGGAAGGGTAGCAAATTTTGCTGCAAGCATGTTCGGCTTAGCATTTTTCGTCGCTAATTTCGTCAAATTATAACTGCCGTCACGACCGCTAGGGGAATCGGCCTTTTTTGGCGTGCACAATTTTTAAGTGCCCCGTCACTCGTTCTTTTTGTGCAAACTTCTTTCTTTCCGGTCCTCGTTCATTTTGTGGAAACTTTTTAAAGAATTTAAACCTTTGGATTCCCAAAAGAATGTCGAAATATTTGAAGTAAGCTTATCACTTTCAATTCAATTACGCGTTTAGTGTGACGCGACGTCAGTATACGACGTCGGCGTCAGTAGACGAAATTGCATGATGAAGTAAGCTTGCCATTTTTCGTCAGTTTGACATTATGTATTTCGTACACTTTGACATAAGCCGACCCCGGACTAAAAGCATAGTTCGAGATTTTTCCGGTTGGTTGAGCTGCCCTATGTTGATAGGTTTATTTATTAGAGAAGTGAATACAATTTTAATGACATAAAGAAAATAAAATAATGAATCTATAATATAAAACACAACATCACTGCACCTCACTACACTACACATTAGTACATCTCAGTACACCTCACTGCATATCTCTACGCTACACTACATTTGACTACACCTTACTACATGTCACTACATACCATGAAGAGGAAGACGGACATGAACGGTCGATCACTGCAGAAGAGATCCAGATGGCTGCAAAAAAGTCAAGGAATAACAAGGCGCCAATACCAGACGGAATCCCCAATGTAGCTCTGGAAGACAGCAGCATGCGCGAAGCCTAACATGCTCAGATTGACAATGCAGAAGTGCTTCGACGACGGATATTTTCCTGAAATATGGAAGAAACAGAAGCTGGCCCTAATACCAAAACCAAGGAAACCGCCAGACAAGCCATCATCATATAGGCCAGTATGTTTGTGGATGGATTGGAAAAGATGCTGGAAGCCACGTTTCTGAATAGACTAAGAAAACACACAGAGGGCGAGCACGGACTGTCAGACGAACAATTCGGATTTCGTAAAGGGAGATCGGGGATTCAGGCCATTAAAAAAGTTATAGAGGTTGCCGACAAGACGCGGAAGCAAAAAATACGGGGAAACCGCTTCTGTGCCGTAACGACGATGCAATTTAGAAATGCTTTTAATAGCGCAAGCTGGATGGAGATAGCAAAGGCGTTGCATGCCATGAGAGCCCCGATTAGGGGTCATTCATAAAGGATGTCACGCTTGCTATAAACTCCACAAAGTCCATATCTCCTAACTGGTCAGAGATTTTCGATCGACGAGTACTAACGTGCGATGCTACTGAAAGGAAAAAGACAGTAGACATCACAGCTGGAGTACCACAAGGATCCATAATAGGACCAACGCTCTTTAATGTAATGTTTGGCACAGCGCTACGAGGATTGCTTTTGCCGACGACTTTGAAGGAATTCTTAATAGAGCCCAAAGGCTGGCAAGTATAAGAGTAGCAAGCGCATACCGAACGATATCTCTATAAGTGGTATAGCCCGTATGTCCATATGAAAGAAGAGAAGGGAGAGTGTAACTACCAAAACATTTTGGACGCAATTAAGAGCCGAGTCGCTAGTACCATCGTGTAGCCATTGTTTCGGATCGGAATGTAATAGTGCTAGCTAGAGCTAGAATACCGTTTCTGTCTGACTTATTTAGAATATTTATCTTTCTGAACTCTTCGATCAGATCCCGAATTCCTCCCTACCGCCCCGTAAATAAAATAATAAGTTTATTCACCGCCAATAAAGCAGACGTCCAAGCCAATGCTTTCGTACAAATTCGAAGATTCTTGTTTTGTTGAGAAAATTCAACAAAACCAAAATTAATTTACCGGAACATTGAATGTGTTTGAAAATCAATTTTCATTGAAATAATAAATTTTTTGTACATAAAAGCCATCAACGTTATCGTACAGCTGAGAGAATATAAACCACTACACTCTCCTGTATTTTGTGGGTTTCGTGTGGAGTATTTTTTTGTATGATTTTTTACATTGAAAATATGGGTTCCACACGAAACGAACGAAAACGTCAAAGTGTAGTTTTACATTTTCTCTTAGCTGTACGAAATATTGTTTACCTTGTAGACTACCGATGGTTCAAGCACCACTATAACTCTGAATTCAACATTTTATGAAACACGGCCACAGTGTTACATGTGCAACCACAAAATAATGAAAAATAAAGCAATTTTCAAACTCATTTTACATTCGCAAATAATGTTTTTTGTCTACAAGCTTTATCGTTGTCACGGTAAAACTTCAAACATGTTTTTCTCTTCATTTTTTTTTTGTGCAAAATCGGTTTGCATAATACTATATGTTACTTGCAGTGCGAAAACTTTCGACATAAATACAACAAGAATAAAGTTAATCTTCAAAGGGAATAATTTCGTAGAAAAAATACGAAGAAAGTTGAAACTTTGTAAGAGTTGTGCCATAGCTATAATAAAAATGCATAAAAGATTGTTGCATTACAATTAGTTTCTTTTTCGTTATAGGGATCCTAAATATTGCAATTAAGTAAAACACTCCACCTTTTAAAAAGAATTTCATTGAAAATTTAATTCGATTCCTTAGTTAAACGAAACGCTTAAGTATTATTGTGACGCAAGGTCTTGTTTAGCTGAAATGCTATCAGGAAACTTAATTAGGACATTACTATCTGCTTAATGGTATGTTTCCTTAAGGCATCTCACGATTCTTTTTTAGACTCGTACGAAGTAATCAGTCGCATTTAGATATGATGCCTTCAGAGGTGTTCATATTTTGTCCAAGTAGGGAAATTTGCAAAAGTAATTGTCCATCGTTCATTGTTCGTCAACACGGTAACTCGAGTAAATCTTAAGTCTCAGAAAGCCGAAAAAAAATCGGCAGAGAGGGTTAGGGGGCTGAGGGTGAGTCAGAATCGGATTTTTCGATATTGCCTTATGGGCAATTAATTTACATTCTCGATATTCCTTATTGTTTCGGGATTCTTACGAGTCCGCGTAGAATATAATTTATTCCTGCAAGCAAGAATTGTGGAGCACTTGGTGAACGAGAAAGCAGTTTGATTCAATAGTAACTTGAATTCTCTATTATCCAACAAGGTGACTCCTGTTTGAACATTGCAAAATACTACCTCTTATCCTATTCGCTGCTCTTTATTTATTTAACTCCTTACTTAGTCTGCAATTTGAAGCAAACGTTCCACTTATTTTATTTCCTCATTTTGAAACAAGTATTAAGGCAATTAATGTGCTTTTCCTCTGCTATCTTAATTCTTAGTACTTTTCTTCAATATTCTTTTTTTCGTTTAGGTTTCTTCTGCAATGCTTAGCACATTGTGATGCATTAATTTTTCGTAAATTGAATCAGTAATAAATTGAATTCTTTCTTGCATTACAGCCTAAAGGATATAATTATAATGTTTTAATGTAAGTCACGTAAAGTCACTCTATAGTAGAGCAAAAGAATTTCCAGAATTGCGGTATGACACTTGGGTGTCAAATGGTGTGTTATGCGCAATATAGTACTCCTTTATGTACCTTAGCCTTAGTCCACCTACTCCTACATCCTATGCTACCCGTGGTGACACCTGTTATAGTGAGCAACCCCATGAACGATCAGGTAACCAACCCTGGTGTACTGGTGTGGGTCACTTAGCAGAAGGATGAGGAGGCCTGTAATCGGGTAGTATCCTAACTTTACGTATGGAAAGGGTCGGAGAAAGGTAGGTAGGTGTTATCAGGATGGGATAACGCCTTAGCATGGTGGCGGACGATTTCGACTATAGAAACAACGGCAGCATGCAAAATTCTAGTCAGTTGGATTACCATCACTCATCAACCTGCACTGGCCAGCGTGGTGTTTGAATGGCTAAAAACCCCTGAAGTAGGGGAGGCCTTCATCCAGCAGTGGATACAAATGGGCTGAAAAAGAAGAAAAAGACTATGGATCTCGGTGTCGCACACTTTACTTCTTTTTGAAGCGACGTTTGCGCCATGAAAATTCATCATATCTCACCTCCTTCCACGTGGTTTTTCGGTTTTACTTTACAAACATGTAGTTGTGCATCACATGTATGAATGCATGTTTATTTACTAGCTCACAGAATGCCTTGTCGCCACCTGTGATGCCGCATAACAATTTTACATTATGACACTAAATAAGTAATACCTCAATAACTACAACTTTACTTTATACAAACCTGGGGAGAGAGACAGATAAAGAAAAAGAACACAAAAACCTGAAAAGATGAATAAATAATCAAAACCCAAAAAAAGCCTTAATATAATATATATAATAATATAATAAATATAGAAAACACTCGGCCGGAAACGAGATAGATGACACTTTTCTTTTTAAATTTAACGGAAGCGAATTCATCACAGATATGACTTGAACGAAGTAAGAATCCTTCAGCACAGATCTCACTGGATAATTCATCGACGAGTTACGAACACTATGTGTCACTATCAAAATATCATATAAATAGACCGGTTGCTCACTAAGCAAGATACTCTGCAACATCATTAGATTAGATTAGATAAGGAGTGTTTCCTTCATTTATTTCCAAATAGAAATTGTACCGGGCCGTCATAGTGATATGCTTAAATTTTTGGCACCGGGCTGCCTACTCCGTGCCGTCGAACCATCATGAAGTACGTCGCCTGGAATTGAACATTATTTTTCCAAGGAGTATTTGCTATTCTGCCGTCATATTCTTTTGTTTCATTTTGTTTTCTCTTTCGCACTACGCTTTTTTTCCTTATGACGGCAGTACTGGCTTTAACATTGCCTTATATAATTTTTAATCCCAGGCTTCCTAGCCGAAAATGCAGTCTTTCACTTGTTGCAACTTTTTGAAGGCTGCGTACTTCGGATTCAAGATCCAGTTGTTTCATGCACCAGAGGAAGGATCATATTGCATGAAAGAATTATAATTGCTCGATGTATTGGAGATTCTCAGTAAAACTGTAACATGCGAAAGTTGAATTTTACATAAAAATGTTCTACAATTTAATACGAATTAACCAAAATTTCCTTTGTTTTTGTTCTTTTGGACGTCCGATTTTTAAATCGGAAGAATTAGGATTGGATCATTCAACGCATAAAAAACTTAGCGAGGAGAATTTGTGAGAGAAAATATATGACAATCTCTCATCTGATAACGTCGCTAAGTTATTTATGCGTTGTAGGGCAGGCCACTTTACTGGCTGTCATCTGTTCAAGTTCAATTTGTTCACAGGTGCAGATTGTATCAGTGTTATCTAGTGTGGACAGGTTCCACCGCTGAAGAGGTCGGTATCGAACACATGAATACACAAATTCAGTTGAGAATGTCTGACACCATCTTTCCTGTGTTTTCCTCGTAGCATTAGCACTTTTCCAAATGCTACGCAGATGGCGCCCTTCTTCTGATGAAAGAACACGAAATGCACCTTTTTTCATATGTGAGTCACATCACAAATTTTTTTATGTTCTGTATTGTGCGTTTCGATGACTAGTTAAGCTTAGGCCATCCATCACTGTTGTTCACTGTCGTTTCACGCTCGGACTAAAGTCCTTGCCTTCGGCTTACGCTTCGTAATGTACTATTAAAGTATTTTCAGTATAATGCACTCGAGTACATTCCAGAAAGAGAAGAATAGCAGTCGATTGTACAGTTTATTTTTAGGTGTGACAAAAAGACTCAAATGTATCTAAATAAAGATGAGCAAACAATTCAAGGTTTTATGTTCTTTTAAAACTATAATAATGTAAAAGATCCATAGAAATTACCCAAGGCCCTACCGAAGTACGTCTGAGACCATTGATTTTGATGGCCGAAATGTTCACCCCTGCACCATGTTACCAACGTAGTTTCTCCAAGAAAACTTGAAACGACTAGATATGAGTCATCCCTCCAAATTCTAGAAGTGACTTAGACATGTGATTTTTCCCAGAAACCTTGAAAAAACCTTCCCCAAAATTTTGTTCTTTATAGCATTGGCTTTGTCAGTAAATCTACATATTGCACGGTTAAGCAAATGTAGAAGAATAACCATTTGTCTGCTCTACTTGAATCAATTGACTCATGTATCTTTCAGGGATAAAAGTTTAAGCTAATCGACTGAGCCGTTTAGAAAAAAAAGTAAAAACGGGCAGATCGCCAGACATTTTTTTTATTGCTGATTCGCCATCTCTCTCCCCAAGTCTCGCCTCGATCTACCTCATGTTACAATAAAGTTGCTTGTAGTAAACGTATAGTACCCTTTTGTACTTCGTACGGGTCCAATAACTCGATGATATTTTTAGATGTCTTAACGAATTACAATTCGCTTGAATTCTTCATCTCCGATATTCTGGACTATAGTTTACAAATTATAAATCCAACGCATGCATAATGCATATCTAAAATAGCCGAAGAATACAAAAACATTCTTTTTCTTCTGTTAACGAACCTGCAGTTTTTATGAAAAAAATTACCTAAACTATGAGGTCACCCATAAACCCATTTCAAACTTTAATCTCCATAAAAATGTTGTCTGAAAACAGAAACAATTTATCATATTCGGTTTCAGTTATCATATGCTTGGCAAGGACCCAATGTTTTTAGCCTGACTTGGTGTCTAATTTAACGTCACGGAAAATAATAGTTAAAATCAATTATCAATCCAAATCAAACCCAAATTTCAAATTAAAATGACTCAAAATTAATAGCATCAAAATATTCTTCGAAATGTCTCGAATATCAAAAATGGGTTTGAATTTTGTTGTTCTGTAGAACATTGAATGGTTTTTGTTTGGTTTTCGTGTAATTAACATTGATCTATCATTTTTAAAGACAAAAACAAAATCAGAAGACGCTTGTAACGTGCCATTCCAGTGTTACTTACATTACAGTTGACTTTGTTTCTAAAGCAAAATATGTAGGCGTCCAAGAAAGTTACAAGAGATCTATATTATTGAGTCCATCCCTTCTGATTGTAGAACAAAAAACATTGTAGCAGCTTTAGTTGGACCCGTACGAAGTACAAAGATCCTATACGTTTACTACAAACAATTTTAATGTAACATGGGATAGATCGAGACGGGAGTTGGGGGATACATTTTTTATCGTCTAAATATGACGAATCAGCAATAAAAAAATGTCTGCCTGTCCGTCCGTCTCCACTTTCTTTTTCCAAACGGCTCAACCGATCACACAAAACTTTTTTTTTCCTAAAGGTTATATGCCTCCCATGATTCAAGTTCAAAGATGAGCGAAATCGGTCAAGTATTTCCGGAGATATGGTCGAAGAAGTGGGGGTCGGACATGAAATTTTCGAGGGTCGGTGAAACTTTTTCGCAAATATCTCAGAAAGTATTGCAAGGAAATTGCTCATTGCAATGAATGGACGAAATTAAGTTTCTTGGCCATATACGAAAACCGCTTTTCGTATATATTTCCTTAACTATGCAATATGGAGATTTACTGTCAAATGTTGTAGAGAATAAAATTTAAGGGAACATGTGTCTCAGGGTTTTTGGTAAAAGTGCCTCAATCCTGGGATATGATCACTTCTAGAATTGGGAGGGATAAATCATATCTCTAATGCTATGAGAGGTAGAAAGTTGCTTCCAAAGGAAAAGTTGCAGAGAATAAAATTTTAGAGTACACGTGTCTTAGGGTTTCGGGTAAAACTGGCCCAATCCTGGGATATGACCACTTCTAGAATTGCGAGGAATGACCCATATCTCTAGCACTATGAGAGATAGAAAGTTGCTTCCAAAGGCAAAGTTGTAGAGAATAAAATTTTAGAGTACTCGTGTCTCAGGATTTTGGATAAAAATGGCCCAATCCTGCGATATGACCGCTTCTAGAATTGGGAGGGATGACTCATACCTCTAAAACTATGGCAGTTAGAACATTGCTTCCAAAGGCAAAATTGTGTAGAATTACATTTTAGAGGAAAATTTAGAAAAAGGCTTCAAATAGGTTTGAAAAAAATAAAAAAAGAAAATCACTCAAATCGATCTTAGAACCGACCCAGAGCACTTCCTATACTTCCATGGACAAAAAATTTCACCTCTTTTTGCTCTACACTACACAACAAATCTCGTATAGATATTAAAGGACTATTCATGAAAAACCACCAAGAATCGTGATGGGTCGTGTAGTGTGAGTTGGGTCTACACAAGAGCCTAAACCACTAAATATAAGTCGAAAAGTTTCGTCAACCTTCAAAAAGCATCATTTTTGACCACTTCTTCGACCGTAATTTTGAAGATCGGATAACGTTTACCCGATTTTTGTAGAAAGAATTCGTTTGGCCCTCGTAGATAATCAGTTTTAGGGTCGTGGCTGAGCCCGAAGGATCAAAATAAAAAAAATTTCGTCCATAAATTGTCCGGCATCCCTATATCTTTTGAACAAAAAAAGTTTTGAAAACCGGAAAAGATTTACTCGAGTTATGTACAAAAACCAAAAACCCTAGTTCATCAGCCCTTGGCCCGACAATGCCCAGATTCAACCATATGAAAGATTTTTCGATTACCTTTCGGTCGGTCAAGTTTTACTCGAGTTATCGCGATGGCGGACGGACGGAATTTTTTTTTTGCTCATTCGTCATCTCCTCCCCGGTCGAAATTCGAGTTACAAACGTCGTGGTATACGCATAAGACCCCTTTTCGAAGAACTTCGTTCTTCGTACGGGTCTAAACAGTAATTGTTTCTTGTTTCAGTTACATGAAAATAAATATTACTCGTTGTCCCACCGAAAACTTGTCATTACCTGCATATGTGCACCCGCCGGAAGTTATTCATTACATGCAATTCATTACATTAGGGCCCCCACCGGAAAGTTCTCATTACATGTATATCAACAATCTGTAATGACGCGCTTTCGGATGGGAGACTGAGTAAAACAGCATACATAACACAGACTGAAGTTACTTGCTATAAGAGACAGTTTATTTGGTGGTTACCTTCAGTTTGGGCCCGATGTTCTTAATAAGAATATTAAAAGTTACAAGAAAGAAGTCGATTCTCATGATTTTTAAACGTAATAAGGGTAATCAACTGTCACGTTATAAGTTCCCTAAGTTACGAAAATAAATTAAAATCGACACCATATACAGATTGTCCATGATCTGTAGTTAAACCACTTTGAGAAATAATAAAAGAACCAAGAACATCTGATAAAATAGACAAACGTCGCGGTAATCGTGTATTTCGTACGGGATCTAAAAATACCACGGTGCGGTTGAACAAAAGTTATATGAAATGGTCTGGCAAATTGGTTTTCTCTTCTGAATATTCATTTCGGGACCCTAAGGAGCTAAAATCACCAAAAAACAAAAAAATTGAATGCGCGCATTTCAAAAAAAGTCAAAAAACGTCAAAAAAAACTAAAAAAAACGATTTTTTGAGTGATTTTTCGTCGCCCGGTAACATTTTAACTACCTTATTTGGTTTTCTCTTCTGACAATTCATTAGGAGCTAAAATAACCAAAAAACCAAAAAAATTGAGTGAACGCGTTTCAAGAAACGTCAAAAAACTCAAAAAAATCGATTTTTCAGGGTAAGTCAAAATAAATCAATTTTTTATTGAACTCTCAGTCGTTTTTACAACAATTAAATTTTATTTTAGGAGGAACAATTCAAAATTTAAAGTCCATTAATATTTGTTAAATGTGAAGACCGTTGTAGTCACATATTGAGCGGAGGAGACGTTTCACCACGTCCATGGCTTTTGTTCGATAAATCCAATCGGCTTGGGTAACTTTAGCGAACAAGCTATGGAATCAGTCCATTTTGATTTTGCAAAAATTTGGAGCAAATATGAAGTTTCGATGGAAAATCCGATATATGGAGAACGTCTCCTCAACTACAACGGTCTTCACATTTAAGAAATATTAATGGACTTTAAATTTTGAATTGTTCCTCCTAAAATAAAATTTAATTGTTGTAAAAACGACTGAGAGTTCAATAAAAAATTGATTTATTTTGACTTACCCTGAAAAATCGATTTTTTTGACGTTTTTTGAAACGCGTTCACTCAATTTTTTTGGTTTTTTGGTTATTTTAGCTCCTAATGAATTGTCAGAAGAGAAAACCAAATAAGGTAGTTAAAATGTTACCGGGCGACGAAAAATCACTCAAAAAATCGTTTTTTTTTTGAGTTTTTTGACTTTTTTTGAAATGCGCCCATTCAATTTTTTTGTTTTTTGGTGATTTTAGCTCCTTAGGGTCCCGAATTGAATATTCAGAAGAGAAAACCAATTTGCCAGACCATTTCATATAACTTTTGTTCAACCGCACCGTGCAATCTGTATAACTTTGCCAAACAAACCAACTCTCTAAGTATTGTCATTCCGGAGCTAAAATTCGAAAACCAGAAAAACATAATTTTTTGCTCACGAAAATTCAAGATGGCGCCCTTCATAATAATGGAACAATAGAAAACACAATTTCGTATGGAAAAATGTCATCTTGAAACCTCGATATCTCAGCTCATTCCACCGATTATGATGACTGTGGCCTCGTTTGAAAGCTGCTGCGACGTGTTTTTTTCAAATAATTTGGAGGGGAGGGGGACAGGGGGAAAAATCGAAAATTTCGCCTATATATGGTGTCTTGTCCCAAAGTTTTTTGTATGGGTTTTTTTTGGTTTGTTGACTTTTTTTGTGGTAAGGGGACTGCGTCACGCTCTCCGCTACCGCTCCGAGCATGATTTAGTGGATATTTTGCATATACGTCCTACGTAGTTACCCCACCCGAAAATTTCAATCTTTGTTCAGTTACGCTTCGACACTCATTGGGATATGCTTCTATTTGCAATAAATAAAAGCTTATGCGAATGGGAATATGTCCATGAAATAGTTCATGAAGGTCTTTATTGCTGTCGAAAAAAGAAGGATAACGAACTCCTATTAAGAGAATTATTGGAAGAATTATCAAAGTTATTTCTGAATATAAGGTCATACACAAAGTATTTCGGCGTCTGTATTTTTTCATGGGAGGCATGTACCTTTCAGAGCAAAAAAAGTTTAGGGTGATCGGTTGAGCCGTTCAGAAGAAAAAGTGGAGACGGACAGACAGACAGACAGACGGATTTTTTTTTCCTGGTTCGTCATCTCTAGACGATAATAAATGTATCCCACTAACTCCCA
>CM055405.1:42258592-42276073 GCA_029228625.1 Pseudolycoriella hygida | reverse complement strand
AAATTTGGAGCAAATATGAAGTTTCGATGGAAAATCCGAACGTCTCCTCCGCTCAATATGTGACTACAACGGTCTTCACATTTAAGAAATATTAATGTACTTTAAATTTTGAATTGTTCCTCCTAAAATAAAATTTAATTGTTGTAAAAACGACTGAGAGTTCAATAAAAAATTGATTTATTTTGACTTACCCTGAAAAATCGATTTTTTTGAGTTTTTTGACGTTTTTTGAAACGCGTTCACTCAATTTTTTTGGTTTTTTGGTTATTTTAGCTCCTAATGAATTGTCAGAAGAGAAAACCAAATAAGGTAGTTAAAATGTTACCGGGCGACGAAAAATCACTCAAAAAATCGTTTTATTTTTAGTTTTTTTTGAAGTTTTTTGACTTTTTTTGAAATGCGCCCATTCAATTTTTTTGTTTTTTGGTGATTTTAGCTCCTTAGGGTCCCGAAATGAATATTCAGAAGAGAAAACCAATTTGCCAGACCATTTCATATAACTTTTGTTCAACCGCACCGTGATACCGATGGAATTTCTAGAACTTTAAAATAGAAAAGCTCTTTGCTTAGAGTGTTATCCTCCTTTGATTATATTATTAATAATTAAAGAAAAAAAATCATTTTCCTTAATGCGAATTTCTAATTTCGAATTAATTTATCACATTCAAGCCCAGCCTCCCACATTGCAAACTGAGTAAATATAAAATGCCGAAACGTCAAGGTCTTGATATCTTCTTATATTTCCTGAATGTAAATTTATAGCTTTAAGGATTTTTCTTGATGGAATATTTTATTTTCCACGCCAAAGGTCGACTTTGTTGAATAGGATATTTTCCACTCAAAATATGGTGTCATGTTGTCGTTTTGTTACAGTTTTGACAATCAAATCAAACCTGTCAGAGATGCAAATTAGTGATTTACGGATAAATTCCATTCTTTACAATCTTCAAAGACGACATGAAATTGAAAATGCGTTACAATTGACAACATTTGAGAACTGCCACTCTAACATCTTATCCGATGCGGTTGTTTGAGTATGTGTAGGAAATCTTTTGCGGCTTTCCAAAGATATTTGTACGATCTGCTATCTGCTTCTCAAAGGGTTATATTGCAAGGAAATTTCTGAAATTCAAGATAGTTTGCCACTACATTTGATTCGAAAAAAGCTGGTAACTTAATATTATCTCTAAATAAGTTTTGAATTCCGTGATCAAAGTTCTTTGAACATAAAATATTCTTTTTCAACAGAGCTCAGGTGAAACTCATTCTATGTAACTACATAGCCATCGAAAGTCTGTACCTAACTGCATAAGTATTATACACTTAGTAAAGTAATGTAACAAGACTCTCGTTTCATTTTCATTTCGCTAAAAAAACGATAACTCTGCCATCAAACGACTTTTAAGATTTTATTGTTACGGATAATAAAATAACTTTTAATTACATAAATTTAACTCGCAACATAAAATTTATTGAAGTGCTCTGCCAAAAACCAGATCAGTTAATGTTTAATTTTAACTGCCAATATACATTCGTTTAATGAAATGGAAAGCTTGACCTGCAACCCTGTTTTTAATGAAACTTAAGAACAAGATGAAATGAAACGAAATGAAGTTTATTTGGATTGCCAAATCGAATATAGAATTCACGATATTCTATCCATATAATTATCTTGAAACCTGAACTTAGATAGAAGTTTACTATAATATTCATTATATCCTACGGCGCTTTATCAAAGATACTTTATTATTCGAATGGGTTTCGATGTTCATGTTCAAAATAACCTCTCGACGTATTATATGGCAAATACTCTTCATCGACAAGTTTTAGTAGAACGAAAATTCTAAATCAATAAAGAAACCGTAGATATATGTGTTTACCAACATACCAACCGACAACTAAGGAAAAGGATGAATAATACACGTCTGTGTAGATAATTCAAATGTCGAAATTGTAAGTATCGACGTCGGTATCGCGTGCTTTGTATTGATTTTTTTTTGTTGTCGTAGCATACAAGGAGATGTTTTTCGGGTAAGTGATTCATTTCTCAACTTTTGGAATTGAAATTCAAAACGGGACAACCCATAAATGACGTTCCGTAGTAGGGTAGGAGGTATATGTACGAATACAACACGGAATGGAACATATGGGAAACTGAAGCGTGTTAAGAGCACGTTGCAAAAATGTGAGCTGTCAAATTTGCGATGTTTTTTTAGAACAGAATCCTGCCTAGGTAACAAATTATTCTAAATTATATGTAGCTCATGTACTGTGAGAGAGAGGATGACTCTTACACAAATAGTAGATGAATCAGAATTCAAAAAATTTGAGTATGAAGGTTGAAAGTTGCTCTGAAAAATCATCGCATTCCAAGTTCGTTTGCGATGTTATTTTAAAACAAAGTACCTTCATACTTAAACTTTTTGAATTCTGATTCATCCATTATTTGTGTAAGAGTCATCACTGTACACAAGCTATAACTTTGAATAATTTGTTATTTACGCAAGATTCTGCTCTAAAAAAACATCGCAAATTTGACGGTTGACGGCACGTGTGAGAGGATGACTCTTACCCAAATAATAGATGAACCAGAATTCAAAAACTTTAAGTATGAAGGTACAAATTTGCTCTGAAATAACATCGCAAATCGTCTAGGGATTGCGATGATTTTTGGAAAGAATCAATTGGAAAGAATTTGGAAAGCCTACAGCGCGGCCCCCATACAATAGCCGCATACGGTAGCCTTGGAAGAAATATTGCTGTGTAAATCCAAAGCAATATTTTAGGGTTGAGCCCGCAGGCTATACCGAACGCTCTCCTGCAGTGCCATAGCGTTGCGGTTGCTTTTTATAGTGCAAGAGTCATGTGTAAATTAAAATATAACTTTGAGTCCGAAAGAACCCCTAGGTACTTTGCGTAGCTCGACAATTCCATTAATTTGCCGAAAAATTTGGGAGGAGAGAAGCCGTGTGAAGACTTTTTCCTAGAGAATAGGACTAGTCGAGTTTTATCCAGATTAACAGTTTGCTCTTGTGAACTGCACCATCTTTCGACAAGATTCATGGCAGACTGCATTAACTCTGATAACGTTGAACTGAATGCACCCACGATGAGAATGCTTAAATCATCAGCGTACTCTTGTGAGTAGTAGCATGAGTCGTTAATAGGTGAATAGGCTGTCTTTTATCAGGCAGTAAATTAATGGTGGGAGAATACCTCCTTGAGGGCAGCCTTTACTTACCAAGATGCTAACTTTTACTTTCCCCAAGTATGAATTCATTATTCTTGAGCGCAACATGGCTATTATCCAGCCATAGACCGTCTCACATATGCCATGGTCCAGGCAGGCCTGGGTAATTGCTCGAAATATAACATTGTTGAATGCCCCCTCTATGTCAATGAAGGCGCCTAGGGCTTTCTCATTTTGATTCAGAGCTTCCTCTATTCTGAATACAAAGTTGTTTAAGGCCAATTCGGCTGATTTCTTCGTTTGATAAGCAAACTGTGGTGGATGCATTTTATTGACGCTGAGAATCCCGTCTCTGAGGTACCGACCAACCATTTTCTCCAGAGTTTTCACCAAGAAAGAAGTTAGACTTATTGGTGTGTATGCCTCGGCAAGTTGGAACGATGGTTTACCTAATTTTGGTAAAAATACAACCCTAACACCCCTCCAAGCAGTAGGGACATATTTTAGGTACAAACTCGCTGTAAACATTGCCTTCAGATGGTCATAAATGTGCTGCAAAATAGCCGGAAAAATACTATCTTCTCCTGCCGATTTAAAGGGAGAGAACGATTCGATAGCCCACGATAACTTATCCTGTGAGATTATTTCTTGTACTATTGACATGCTACCCGTCGGTGGTGATAGGGAGGTCTCGGAAAGATTACGAGAGTGGTTTACGTTTGCTGGAAGACTCGAACGTATCTAAATATACAAATAAGCAAACAATCCAACGTTTTCTTTTCTTTTCATCCATAGAAATTACCCAAGGTAATGTCAAAGGCCCTACCGAAGTACGTCTCAGACCATTCAAATCTAGACTGAGCCATTTTCCCCCAAAACCCTGAAACACACGTTCGCTTAAATTTAATTCTCTACAACTTTGCCTTTGATAATAAATCTCCATATGAAGGAAATATTGACGAAAAACTGTTTTCGTATATGGCAAAGAATTTCAATTTCGTCCATTTTATTGGTCCCAGTGCCCAGACCTCTGACCCGATTCCCACAAAATTTTTTTCCTAGTTTTGTGACATCAAATGCTTTCATTTGACACCAAAATGAGGAATTTCCGTGCTATAATTGCTGAGATGTTTGCGAAAAAAAAAGAAAATTTCATGTCCGACGTCCACTTCTTCTACCATATCTCCGGAAATACTTGGCCGATTTTGCACACCTTCAAACTTGAATCATGGGAGGCATGTACCTTTCAGGGAAAAAAGTCTAGGCTGATCGGTTGAGCCGTTTCGAAAAAAGTGGAGACGAACGGACAGACGGACATTTTTTTATTGCTGATTTGTCATCTCTAGACGATAATAGATGCATCCCCCCAACTCCCACCTCGATCTAACAATAAAATTGTTTGTAGTAAACGTATAGGACCTTTGTACTTCGTACGGGTCCAATCACCTGCTTGTGTACTTCTGGATTTAGTTGAGTGTGTATTAGAAAGTGAAAAACTAAGTATATGATTTGAAGATTTTTTTTTCTGCAAAAATTATTTTCGTTCATAATAATTAAAATATCTATGTTCTTCACTTTGGAGTAAGAAATATTTCTGCAAGCATACACCTCACACCGCCACCGCCATGACATTCAATAATGTCGACATTTGTGTGCACAATCTTATTAAACTTGGAAATCCGTTCGATTTGATCAGTTCGAAGGCTTTTATATGCTTTCGTGCTCATGACAAGTATTTTCTCTCCAGTGACACCATTCACAAGTTGTAGAACATTCCCAGTAAAGTTATTCATTTGTTCTAAAGTTATGGATATCACAGCTTTTGATGTTTTGTCAAAAGAATTCAATAACTCCATGCGCTGGCTTTCATCTTGCACAGTGTCCAAACAGACAATAACATATTTATCAGCAACACTCAGCATAACGTTTGTGTGATATATGGGCAAGTTGTTCTCGTCGACAGCATTGAAACACAGGCCTTTGAAGTTAAATAAATTACAATAATTTTCGAATTCAATTTGATGCGTGCGGGAAGACAAGCTGGCATAGGCGATTGAATTCTTACGGTCGAGTATAACACTGCCGGTACCTTCTAAGAACTGTTGCTTCGCTTCAGATTTCGTTAAATCAACAATGTTTGAGATGATAAATTTATCTTTTAAAACATTCAAGACATGCGGCTTTCTCTCAGCTCTTCGATTTGTATTTTCCATTGAGTGGAGACAAATGGTCCCATTCCCGTAAAATGTTATCCAGTTATTCGGAAATATAGAGTCGGGTGTATGAGGCTCTAAGGTGTCAGTGACAACGGTCACATCAATTCCGTTATCTTGCAAAAGTTTCACAAAATTGTCAAATTGTTCACTAGCTTCTTGTTGAACTTCATCGGATGTCTCTTTGGTTACTTTTTGAAATGCATTTGAACCGCATGTTTGTGGATTCATTTCGAATCTCACTGGTCGTATCATAAGAACTTTTGAGGTTGTTTCCATTGTCGATGTCGATGCAAACTTTAAAATTTGACAAACGATTTCACTTCGCTTGGAAAGTTTTTGACTTAGTCTTGACTGTCTGTTTTACTACACTAAATCTAATCTTAACTGTTGCTAAACCAGAGTCTGCTAGAATCATGTATTTGTGTTCTTTCTGATAAGATTAAACCTCAATAAAACAATAAAGTGCTCAGACTCGTACGAATACAAAGAGGCGCATAGTCGCGCCTATGTGGTGATACTTCTTCTTAGTTAATGTCGTTTTCTTATATGGCAGTAGAGTAGAACATTTATTGTATGATTCTTTATTATAATTTCTTTCTCTGGAAATTTCGTTTGGGCTGCGGGGAAATGACTTGCAACGTGGAAATTTAAGGTGGCTAAAGATAAACCATTGACAGTGAGGTGCAACTAGGTACAGTGAGGTGCAGTGAGGTGCAACTATGTGCAGTGAGGTGCAACTAGGTGCAGTGAGGTGCAACTAGGTGCAGTGAGGTGCAACTAGGTGCAGTGAGGTGCAACTAGGTGTAGTAAGGTGCAACTAGGTGCAGTATGGTGCAACTAGGTGCAGTGAGGTGCAACTAGGTGCAGTGAGGTTCAAATAAGTGCAGTGAGATGCAAATAGGTGCAGTGAGGTGCAGCGGACGGACATGAAGGGTGAAAACATACTTAATAAAGACAATTATATCTTAGCGAGCACCGACGACTTCAATTTTTAGTCTCAGAATTGAAAGCAGGTCTAATTTAATCACAAGATATGTCAATCCATAAACAAGATCGGCTTAATACGGGAACGTGTAAGGGTCTGACGTTTCTTTTTTTCTACACAAGATAATTTTTTATTTTTAAAAGTCCGCGGCTGGGGTTATCACAACTACAAAACCACGTTGAATGTCAACGTACAAGTTTTACTACTGTTACTGTTGATTTTGAGATAAGTTTTCGATCATTTGCTGTTCACAACGCTGTAGAACGTAATAACACCGGAAAAATCCACGTTTTATCGCGACGTCAGCTTATGTCAATTTATACGTAATTTCATGACGAAGTGCTGAAGTTTACAAGTACCTCATTTTTCGCATACTTTCACATAAACTCATAAGCAAACGCCGCATATAAAGAGTGGATTAACTTCCTTTTCCATCTTAAATTAAAAAGGATTAAGAAATGTTACCTATGGCAGGCGACTTGTTTTTAGGTAATCTAAAGTGCAAGCTACAGCTGTATTTTTGCATGAAAGCTGTGTCAGGCAATTAGGGGAAATTTGATTATTTGAATCACCCACAACGGATGCACCACTCAAAGCGATTGACGAAGTTGTTAAAGAATATGTTTGAAAAATGTCAACAACAAAACTTGAAACAATTTTACACTCATCTAATGCCTAAGAATTCTAGGCTGATTTGATCAGATAGCATTAAGTTATAACATTAATTCATCTCACTTTTCCAACCCTTGTCTTGTCTGTTGTTACATCATATCTTTATGTGTTATGTTTAAACACACTTGCAACAAAGACAACAAAAGGATGGCCTATCGACAGACCTATCGTCAGACTTTTAAGTGTTGCCTGATGAAAACTACAGCCTCTGCCAGCATAACGATAACGTTCAGGATGTGAAACGATTGCAAATGAGACACACCATTTGATTTGGCATAACACGTCAATGATCTCACACAAATCAACCCATTTTGTGTAATTTTCATGTGCACTTTTCAAGTGCTCTTCACATTCCACTTAATGCAATGCCATATGAAATACAAACAATGAAATGAAAAAGCACGTGCTTTATTTTTCAAAGCGATTCCTTTTTGCATTTTATTTTTCCCATTTTACTGGCAAGCACTCGAAAGGTGCTATTTGACTACTCTAAAATACAAACCAAAGGCAATGAGTCGTTTTTAACATTATTGACTTCAAGTCACGTTCTGTCGATAAAAAAATATATAAAAAAACAGACATTGCTGGGGAAACGATAAATCAGTCGATTGAATAATGTACAACACCTTGTATGGGAGATGTGTTTTGCTAAAAATTGCAAATATTTAGTGTGGGTTGAGAACACTTCTAAAGGGAGTTAATTTCATTACAAGAAACGAAAAAATTGAAATTTCAAGAAGGAGGGAAAGATTGCAGTTACACTTCACTCGTACAAATTGAAATTCAAAATACGGAAAAATACTTTGTGAGAAATATTCCCAGGGGAATTAGAAGGATAATATCCCCCAACTACCCAAAGACTAGAAATAATCCCCGGAACAATTATCCCCAGAGGATATTTCTACAGCAAAATAATTATCTCATGGCGGTGGATGTTATAGTTGATTTACTTATTATCCATTGAGCAAAGCCTTTCTCATGGTTGGGTTCAACTGTTTAGCAGAACTCTGGAAAAATGTGTCGTTAATTTTTAGATATGAGAAAATAAGATTCTTCGCAGAACGAAGTGAACATTAATAGAAGTGTCTTAGCTCCAACGACTTGTGTATTTTTGTCTTCTCAAATGCAGACTAGACAGTAGGATTTTCACACAATATACATTTACTTATGTAGTGATGGCAATTTTTAACGGAGGTGACAAGTAAGCTTTCACTCTTGTCTGAAAATAGGGTGTACAGTTGAATCGAGAATATTGAACAGAATGGGGAGCTATTGCAACTGCATTGAGTAAAAATTTTTGAAAATCTTTGCATCACTGAGATCGCTCATACCCGTTGGTGCCAGCTCACGGAGACTCATACTTCTGCTCTATGGCGCTTCTGATCTGATAAGCTAAGCTATGCCCCCACCCAGAAAAACTTATTGGGAATATGAGAGGTGCCAATTATGTTTTTTTAACACTCGGGTCTATAGGTATACAGGGCCCTTGTGTTATAACATATTGTTTGCTTGACTAGCATTGTTTTAAGGTTAAATGGCATCCAAACTTCAATTCTTCCAAGATAAATAAAGAATAAAGACCCTGTGATGGAATATCTATTATCGCCTTTATGTTTAGGTGTGAGTAATTAAAGTATATTTTATCTCACGTTGTCATGGCAACTTGTCTTTTTCCTACGTATATTTCATGTTTTTTTTTTACTTAGATGATAAAGGAGGATGTAATCATATGAGGTAAGTCTCAACTGTTCCACTCATATGAAGACGATCTACTAACGTAGTTTGTCTACCCTCACCCACAATGAAATGAAACTGAGTGTGCAATTCTTGTTAATTTGATTTCTTCAAACTAATGGATTTATTATGAGCTAAATACTTGAAACATTTAATTATGCATCCGCCAGATTAAACATCCATTAAAAACTTATAGACAATGTTACGTTAACATATAAAAGTGTATTTTAAACTTTTCAAAATTCATTAAATTCCGATAAAAATAGGAAATTGTTTTCAAACATGAACTAAAAACTTATGTTTTCAAGTAGTTTTTATTAGGAAAAGTAAAGGTGTTTCATCTGCCATAGAGACAAGATGGAGAAATATGTGAGTTGAGTCACATTTAAATTAATGGAAGATATGTTGATTAATGTTATTTTTGTTTGTTTTTCTTTTCGTTTATTTTCTTTAACTTAATAAAAGATATTTCACCTGGGTACCTCATTTCCGAGCTGATGCGTAGTAGATTTCTTTTATTGACTCTGTATAAATTATTGACACAATGCATTTTTATACAACACAGGGCCGTATCTAGGTCGCCGCACAGTCAAAGACAGGGTGAACGTGTGTCAACGACCGCAAATGTACCATAAATGATGAATATTGGAAACAAAAATGATTGCGATAATTGAAATGAAAGGGAACCACTCCCGAAGTTTGTTGGTTTTGTGCTTTGAGGAATCGAAATCAACAATAAAAATATGCGTTTTCAGACTTTGACAATTTTAATTGTCATGAAGCTCTGGATTTCCAATTATCTGATGTTATTGTATTAAAACTGACTGATCTGTCATGCGCGGCAGCCAGGGCCTATTATTTGGGATTTTTTTTATACTTTTTTTGGGAAATATTGATTTCAACGCTCATTCCTGGTTGAAAACAATGCCATTGTGCTACATTATCCGATACGAAAAGCATTTATTCTACCCCTTTCTTGTTGAGCGCTAGGAGGGCCTTTACGAGGGTAGTCCTGGTGCATATCTCAGCATCACACTTCGCAGAAAATACAAATTAGTGGTGTTGAAGCCTAATAAAAATTGAAATTTAAATTTTCGTATTTTCAACTTGTCTGGAAAGAGATGCCTTTGGAAATTTTTTATATTTTTTTGGGAAATTTAGGGAATTTTTGGGAGATTTTGGAAAAGTTTAGTGAATTTTGGGAATTAGTTCCCAAATAATAGACTCTGGCGGTAGCGATGCGCCCATGACGCAAGTCCACACACGAACAACAAATTAAGGAATTCTGTTTTCGTTGTCTGCCACCATACAGCTAAGTTTTGACTCCCCTCCTGCAACGTACCCCGGAAAATATTTTTCCCGGATTCTACGGAAAATTCAAAGGCGAAGTATCTTTCGGCTCAGTATATCCGGAGGTATGACTTTCAGAAAATGACCATTTTCAATACAAAAAAGGCATTTTCATTCGTAGATGCCAAAATTAATGAAAACATTCTACGTTAGTTAGGCACTTGTTAGACGTTAGGCACTCTTTAGGAATTTTCTCGAAAACTGGCAATATCTTTTCTTGAAATTTTGCAGGGAGCTTTAGATGTGGATTTATTTATTTATTTATTTGGGGTAACCAGCCTCGCTTGGGAACAAGGGCTCCTGAAAGCTCCCATACAAATCCCATATAAAAGCATTTTTGTATGTGTGTGTACTTTTTTATGGAATTGTTCTTTCTTACGAGTTCGAGACAAAATTTGAGTGTTCGAGATAGAGGTTTGGTGGCAAAAAGAAAATTGTTGTGTTGTGTGTGTAGTGTATCGGGGTGACCGCCAAAATGTCGGAAAATAGGCGGGCGCTCAAAAAAAAAAACTTTCGATATGTTGTAGAGGAAGTTGTGGGAATCATTTTCGCCCATGGAAATAGTAGCCGCCGCGCTTCAGTTTGGCGGCGGCGGCTCAAAAATTTTTTGATATGTTGTAGTGGAAATGGTGGTGATCATTTTCGGTCACGGTAGTGGTAGTAGTAGTTTCGTTCCTCCTACTAGTTTCGTTCCTAGTACATCTCATGGATGGCACTGGGTTTGTCGCACAGCTTACCACTGGCACAGTAAAAACTTTCCGGTAATGAAAGGATCTCAAATAGTAGAACCACAAAAAGTAGCGAAACTAGTAAATAATGATCTAGCCCCTAACCTTTCATGGGTTGTTAAGGCAGATTATTATTATATTATTATATTAGTGGTAGTAGTAGCCGCCCCGCTTCGGTTTGGCGGCGTCAATTCTCAAAAAAAACTTTTTATATGCTGTAGAGGAAGTTGTGGGATCGTTTTCGGCCATGAGAGTATTAGCCGCCACGCTTCGGTTTGGCGGCGGCGGCTCAAAAAAACTTTTGATATGTTGTAGAGGAATTTGTGGGAATCATTTTCTGTCATGAGAGTAGTAGCTGCCACGCTTCGGTTTGGTGGCGGCGCACAGTGGGATTTTTGTAGGAGGTTTCCGCAAGGCGGCACTACTCGCTAACATAGGCGATTTTTTTTTAACTTTAACTTTATTTTTAAAAAATTTCTAAAGTTAAAATTTAAAAATAAAATTGGTCCTCAAAAATATCTTTGAAGTCCCTAGATTCCAAAAATATATACATGTTAGGGGTTGTGGCTTGAAGTATCGGAATGAAAATTCGTAAAACATGGTTTACTTAGGTTTTTTCCTAAACTAGTTAGAAATGACCATGTTTTTCATTTAAAAACGAATTCTCATTCCGATACTTCAAGCCGCAACCCCTAACATGTATATATTTTTGGAATTTAGAGACTTCAAAGATATTTTGAGGACCAATTTTATTTTTTAATTTTAACTTTATTTTTAAATTTTATTTTTAGAGATTTTTAAAAAATAAAATAAAGTTAAAGTTAAAAAAAATCTTTTTCGCCTATCTTGTGTGGGATTTAATATAGAACACGTATTCATAATTTCGTTCATTCTTAGCGAGAAATCCGCCTTGCGAAACCTCCTACAAAAATCCCACTGTGCGGCGGCGGCTCAATTTTTTAGCAATTTTTCTACTCTCAAAAGAATTGATATCACAAAAAAAACACTTTTAAAAGTGAAATGTGACGCAAGTCCTCGTTCCTTCTTACAAAACAACTGATAACAATTTAGGTGACGTTTAAAGCTTCGAAACGCAAAAAATTCTTTTGAAATATTTTCACATTTGATTAAAAAAATGCGTCAAGAATGCCGGACCCTCCAATGTTATAGTTTCAAATTTGCCGAGGGGTAATAACCCCTAACTTCTTTTTTTTGGTACATGTTGATGGAATTTTCGGAATTAAAATAGAATTTCTGGAATTTTAGGGGAATTTTTGGAATTTCGATGGAATTTTTGGAGTTTCTGGAATTTCCGGAATTACTGAACTTCGGAATTTCGATAAAATTTTTGGAATTTCGATGGAATTACTGTGGAATTTTCGGAATTTCTGTGAAATTTTTTGAAATTTTTGTGGAATTTTTGGAATTTCTTGAATTTTTGGAATTTTGGAATTTCTTGGAATTTTTGGAATTTCTTGGATTTTTTTGGAACTTTTTTATGGAATTGTAATTTTTGGTACAAATTTTTGACCAGTGGATAACCCTTCGGGCTACCCGCAAAGCTAAATTTTTGGAGTGTGAAATTTAAAGGAGCAGAAAAGCTATGACGTTGGGGGTCCGTAATATTTGTGACGCATTTTTTTAATCAAATATGAAGATATTTCAAAAGAATTTTTTGTGTTCCAAAGCTTCAAGCGTAACGCAAATTGATATAACTTGTTTTGGAAGAAGAGACGAGGACTTGCGTCATATTTCCCTTTTCAAAGGGGGTTTTCATTGTGATTTTTATGCACCAGAGAATGAGAACACAGTCTGCATAACTTTTTTCCATTATTTACATAGAAGTTAATGTAACTTCCATTAAACTTCGATTTATAAAAAGTTTTTAATAAAAAATTCTTCAATAAGATATAGAAAATGTTCGTCTCATTGTGTCATTTTTTATGAATTTGTCGATTGTTTTGTACTAAAGAACTAAAGAAATTTAACTCATCAATACTACAAGTATTGACATAATCTTTTGCGCTATCAGACATTAATTGGTGACAAGACTAAGATGCATTGTTTATGCTAGAATTCTAAGAGACTGCCATTTAAAGAAGAATGATAGCAGTGTCAATATTGTTCTGGTTCGGTTTCAGTGTTGTTATCATTTCTCTTTTCCGCCGCCCCCATGGAGTAATTCAGAAGGTTTATGCTTTTGCTCTTCAGTTCGTAACATTTTGAAGAAGTAAGCACGAATGAAAGGGGAAATTTGTTTCACCATGTAAAGGTTGACTTGTAAGAAAATATGTTGTGAAGGACATCGTGTCATTTTCACACGTTCGGTTAGAGCCGTTAGAGCCATAGAATCAAAACCACACGGGAGTGACGTGGTTTTGTAGCTTCTTTGCTTAATTCACTTTCAAACTTTCCATATGCATATTTGTCTCAAGATATTTGTGTTCAAGAATAAGTAGTGTTGGACATCTAAATTCACTGCTTAATAACAGGTTGACGATCCATGTTTTCAGTCATTTTCGCATAAGAGTTTTACAATCAATTTTACTAATATTCGTATTCATAAAAAGTCACAACGATCGGTTCGCGCAGCGTGTAAATAAACAAATAAAACACAAAATAAACGCATAAAAAGTTCTTAAGAGTTCAACAACAGTTTTATTAAAGGCACAAGACTCTTGAAACCCATACAATGTTTGGAAAAAAATAATAAAATTAGTTTGTTTATGTTAGGTTGTGTTGTGACTTGTGAAAGGGCATTTTTAAAAATAAAAATCTTTAAGCACATTGTTTTCGGTGTATAATTTGCTACATACGTTTGGACGAACGGTATAATGATTCGTACAACGTAGTGTACGGCAAACATTTTGGAAAAAAAAATTGAACATGAAGTTAAAATTTATGGAAAATTTATTGAGACAGTATTAGCGTGGGTGTTAAAAGTGGCTCTGGCGAGTATTTATTACATTTAAAAGGTTTCAAGGCATGCAACTTGATTTAAGAGTTGGTGATTAAGAGCTTTCAGATTGAATTAAAAGAAGATACTTTTTTTCGAAAATAGCGGGAAAGAGTAAGTGAATGGAATTAATTGGAACATAAAAAATGTTTAGATGACCGTTGTTTTATAAACACATTTGGGTATCCAAACATATTGGACTGAAATAATTTTGTTTATTTTCTTTGCAAGCCATCGATTATTTATCTTATAACAATGAATGACTTTTGGTGTATTTTTTCACTAAATATAAATTTTGTGAACGGCTTTCATGGAATCCATTTGATTCTGGTTCTAAAAATTAACAGTGCAATTTGCAGCAATCCCGCGTGTTATTATTCTGTTGACATTTGTATTGCATTATACTATTGTTAGCCATAGTGTGTCTCACATATTATAAACAAAAATAAAAGTTGATTTTCATTTCATTTCTAGGACGAGCTTAGTTCTAACATAGCGCACGACTTCACACGAGTGTATATGTTATCAATAGAACGTGTTCGAATAGCAAATAAACCATTGACATGGATTTAGAAAAGTAGCGGTTAGTGTATTGTTAAAGAATTAAGCGAAACAATGTCTATGACGTCAAAAATGTTGCTATATTTGTAACGTAATTTTTGACGTTTTTTTGGTGACGTCATTTTTGTGACGTCATTGTTGTGACGTCATTTATGCGATGTCATTTGCGTGACTTGTGTGACGTAGTATTTGTGACGTTATTTTTACGACGTCATTTTTGTGACGTTCTTTTTACGACGTTATTTTGTGACGGTGCATAAACGGACGGTCGGACGGTGAGGACATAAAGTACCTATCGCTACTTAACTACAGTCAGCGATTTTAACTTCTGTGCATGATTTGTCATTTTAATCTACTTTGTTCCATACCAAATAAATTCGAACATAAATAACAGTCATAACACTATTATACAAATCTCAATGTGGGACAAAGTGGCTAAAAATACAAAATCATTTAGATCTGTTAAATTTGTCCACTGTACTTAATAAACAATTGACATGGGTATAGAAAAGTAGCGATAGTGTTGTTGAAGAATTAAATGAAGCAATATGTATGACATATCACTTTTGGTTATATTTGTGACGTCATTTTTGCTGACATCATATTTTTGGCGTAATTTTTTCGTCGTCATTTCATATTTATGACGTCATACATACATTTATTGTAAGGATTTATTTCCTTTTGTTCAAGAAATAAACGACTGATTGATTGATAATTACGACTTTATTTTTGTGACGTCACATTTGTAACGTCATTTTTGTGACGTCATTTTTTTGATGGTGCACAGACGGACGAACAGGATGGGTGAAAACATAAAATAGCTATCGCTACTTAATAAAGGAAGACTATTCAAACTAACATTTAGTTACACGTGATTTGGCCTTTGAGATAGTTTATGAAGTGACTAAATCAAAGTTCTTTCATCTCAATATAGAATTTGAATTTAGGCTTATGTCTTGCATGAAAGTCTCTGTCAAAAACAACTTTTTAAGGTTTTTTTGTGTTAAGCCAGTAGGACTTTCTTTTGCAAATTGGTCAATTTTTGATGATTTTTCTTCAGAGTCAACTAAATGTGAAGTGGTTCCCCAATACCAAATCAATTTGCATTATTATTTTGAGCACAATCGAATTCATTTAAATTTTTTTGAACTTTTTTTTCTTATAAGTCACGACTTTAAGCTTTAAAGTTGAGATTTAAGTTTGCTGGGATCAAAAGTATACGTCTATTCGAATTGTTAAAATGACGTTTTAAACGCCAAATAAGCTATAAAGCAAAAGAGCAGCTCAGAGTTTCGTTTCTGACGTAAAGTGGATCGGAGGTAAATAATTCGGGCCTACCGATTCTTCATCAATGGATCTGGAAGTTCTATTACGCGCGTTTCCGATCGTCGCTCGTGGTTAATTCGGCTTACTATTTGAGCCTGCCTTGGGGATGGAACGGGCACAAGGATTAAGTTCATCCCCTGACCTGATAAACATTTTTATAAATTATGCGATCGTCATTAGCACGTCAGGAATACGTCAGGGGGGGGGGAGCTTCAACCATGGTCCTTAGGGTCTGTCCCTAAATTACGTAACGCTTTGGGGGTGGGGGGGTACAAGAATTTGTAACAGATTGTTACGGGCTTTAGGGGGGGGGGGGGTTTGTAGAAATGTTACGTTACAAACACTTTTACAACCAACAACTTATATTCTTAATTAAATTTGTTCAAAATCGCATACGAGAAACTATTTTGTGATCATCTGTTATATGCTGCCAAATGTTTTACGTAATTTAGGGACAGCCCCTTAGATGACGAATCAACAATAAAAAAATGTCCGTCCGTCTGTCAACACGAAAACTCAAGTAAAACTCAACCGATTTCCCTGAAAGGTAATCGAAATATCTTTTATGGGATTGAATCTGAGCACTGTTGGCCCAAGGGCCGCCGAGCTAGGGCCGTTTAAGCGGTTTTTGGTCTTTTGTACATAGCTCGAGTAAATCGTTTTCGATTTTCATACATTTTTTTTGTTTGAATGACCAGGGCATGCCTGACATTTTACGGAAGAAAATTTTTCGATTTTGAGCTTTTGGACTCAGCCAGGGCTCTAAGATTGAATCTCTACGAGGGCCCGACGTGTTGTTTCTACATAAAGTAGGTAAAGCTTATCCGATTTTCAAAAACTTTTTTCTTGGAAGATAATCAGAAAATGGAATACAAGTATGAATTTGGGTTGAATCGCTCAAAAACTTTCGAAGTTATGATCGTAAAAGTGGTAAAAAACGTGGTTTTTTGAAGGTTGGTGGAACTTTTTCACTTATATCTCTGCGAAATTAGAAAGGAAATCACTCGGAAATATGGATCAGAGGCCTCTCCTAAGTGTTCTAGATCGGTTCTAAGATCCAACATCTATTCTGATACTTAGGGGTCCTCTGCATATGTTTTTGTCTAGGGCCGACCTGACAACCAACTTAGGGCTCTAAGTAGAATCCTCAGATACATACGTCATAGACAAAAATGTTTCCCTCAATTTGCTCTGCAACATAGCAAAAAAAAAAATTTTTGGTTAGAGCCGACCTTAGGACCGACATGAGGCCCATTTGAGCCCTAATCACAGGTAAAAATTTCTTTCATAAATTGTCGGCCATGCCTAGATCTTTCAAAAAACAAATATTTTTCGAAAATAGGAAAAAATTTAGTCGAACTATGTACAAAACATAGAAGGGACCCGTACGTATCAGAATAGATGCGGCAGAAAGAGTTGATGTTACGAAAAGACTGGAACGTATTTAAGTGAATATTGCGTTCACATTAGACTGTATTGGAAATTGCCCGTAGGGCAATTTTGAAAAACCCGTACGAAGTAACGGTGTAAAAAAATTCTCCGAACGCACAAAATTGACCTCCAAATAGAGAAGAATGTTCTCCTCAATTTTGTCTACAACATAGCAAAAAACTATTTTTTTGGGCTAGGGCCGACCTTAGTACTGACCTAGGGTCTTAAATAGAGGCCTCGGATACATACTTCCATAGACAAAAATGTTTCCTTCAATTTGCTCTGCAACATAGCAAAAAACCTTTTTTTATGTTAGGGCCGACCTTAGGACC
>CM055405.1:42235713-42258572 GCA_029228625.1 Pseudolycoriella hygida | reverse complement strand
TTGAAAATCGGAAGAGATTTACTCGAGTTATGTACAAAAGGCACATAGAGCCCTAGCAGAGACTCGTTTTTAGTGCCCTAGCTAAGTCCGAGGACTCAAATTAAAAAAAGTTTCTTCCATAAATTGTCGGCCATGCCCAGATCTTTCAAACAGTTATGTGCAAAAGACCAAAAACCACTTAAACGGCCCTAGCTCGGCGGCCCTTGGGCCGACAGTGCCCAGATTCAATAAAATAAAATATTTTTCGACTACCTTTCAGGAAAAAAAAAGTTTTTGAAAATCGGTCAAGATTTACTCAAGTTATCGTGTTGACGGACAGACAGACCGACAGACCGACAGACGGACATTGTTTTTTTCGGTGATTTGTCATCTGGAGGCAACAAAAAAAGTTTCCCCCTTACTCCCGGGTTCGAATTGGCAATGTAACAAACGTGGTAGTAAACGCATCAGACCTACGTACTTCGTACGGGTCTAAAAATCAAACTAGTGCATTGGTTGAGAGGAAACGATGTTTGGTAAAAACAAATTACCGAACCTCAGAGCGGTAAAAGTTTTAATTAATGTTAAATGTTCTACGGCGTATATCAACTTTGAATTTATTCCAACTTTTTACATCTTTCACTTTCAATAAATTACGAATATTTGTAAAAGAACAAATGATTAATTTTTTATTCAATATTATAAATGTTACCACGTCCCGATCGTAAACTTGATGTTTCTTTCGATAAAAAAAGAGGATAAAAATATTTTTTGTATCGGCGGTCGGAGTTGAATTTACATGCATAGCAATGAACCTCGAAGAATATGTACGTCACCAAAGGTACGAACAAATGTAATACAATTATTCAAAGTCAAGATCTCACAAATAAGTTCTTTCAACATTCCAGTGCAAAGTATTAGATGTCTCAACATTCTCATCCATTAACATGCTAACGCCATTGCGCTATTGTGTAATATTTCCAATGGACATCAATGTAGTTATATCTCTGTACTTGCAAGTAAAATCAACCTCCATAGCAGTCATCCCATCAATAAAGTCTCAGATCCTATCGTTTCCCATTCCTCGGTATATTTTATGTAGAAAATGTGTTTTACGTCTACTGCAAGTGTAAAACGCTGTACGAAATTAAATTCGGAAACGTTTATTGGAACTGATGTTCATGTAGCGCTTCTATCGTAAATTATTTAATTTAATTGAACCGTCCATAGCAGGTGCCAAAAATGACTCGTTTGAAAAATTTATCGATGATAATAAACCGGGTAATTTTTTTACATTGTTTCCTATTCTTCGTCAACAGATTACACATTTTATTACATTAATAACTAAAATTGATTATAAATTGAGTTTAATTAATTCGCTTATAGCAATATTCTGCTTAATGTGTACATTAACAATTTTTTTTTCTCCTTCTATTATTTTCAGTTATCGACTGTACAGTAAGCGAATGGGGTGTCTGGAGTGATTGTGATACATCATGTGGAACAGGTATTATGTCAAGAACTAGAAAAGTGCTAAATACACCAACAAATGGGGGTAAACATTGTCCCTCATTGGTTCAGAAACGTGGCTGCCAAGGATTCAAATGTCACAACCATTCGGATCGACGGGTTTTGCGTGGTAAGTTTAAATCGAGATCATTTATCTTAAATCTGTGTAACTCAAACTTTACCATTTTTCTTTTTACAATGTTTATGGAGAATTCATTAATCATTAAAGATACAAATCTCTGAATTTGCACGCCGTGAAAAGAAAAATTAATCCATTACAGGCATCTTTGCATAAGCTTTTTATTACCAAACGCTTATTTTCTTCGGAGATTATCCGTTTACCCTTAAGTTTGTAATTGTTCTATTTTGCAACCCACAGCAACGGAGTTTTATTTATTGCCTAACACTCAACAGATAAAATATCCGAAGAATCTCCTGCTCTTGAATACTTGCGAAATCTTTATTTGCAGGGCCGTAACCAGAAGATATGGGCCTCAGGTTACAGTCTACTTCTATGTTCTGTCTACAGTGAAGCATTCACGCCTACGAAAACATTAAATAAATAGAGAGTATGTGCGCCCGCACCTTTTATTTCGGATTATGTATTCCTAGGTGTGTAGACAGTCAATGGTATCCCGAACCCCATATATCTTCTGGTAGGTTCATTTGCGACAATTGTCTCTGCTCGAGCTCGTGCTAGAACAAGTGAAATATTCTGAAGTCAACTGTCCAAAAGAGACACGTAAAGAACTAAGTGGGATTGCGATTATTACCTCAGCTCCGGGCCTTCGAACCGAACCCAGAATAGCTTCTACTTTGACAGAAAAAAGCGAAATTTTTAACTCAAAATAGGCTAGAGATCATCACTTTAACAAAATGCTTTACGGTTCTCCTTTTGTGAGATCCTTTTATTGGCGACGTGTTTTTACTGCGCCAGTGTATGGTAAACCTAGTGCTATCTATGTACTGAAAGGGAAAATAGTAGCAGTCAACTACCGATGAACCTTATGATTGTACCGTATGCTTAACGTGAATTCCGAACCACATTAAAGCTCAGGCTGGTTTTTAGACCCGTACGAAGAACTAAGATCTCGAACATATCTTTTCCGATTTTCATAATATTTTTTTTTTGTTTGAAAGACCTGGGCATGGCTGACAATTTATTTAAGAAACTTTTTGGATTTGAGTCCTTGGACTTAGCTAGGACACTAAAAACAAGTCTATGCTAGGGCCATAAGTGTTTTTTGTACATAACTCAAGTAAATCTTTTCCGATTTCCATAATTGTTTTTTTAATCGACAGGCTTATGAAAGCCCAACAATTTATTAGCCGTTGTCATCTTTTTTTTCCTATGATCTCTGAACCGTGTTAATAAACAAAAATTTAATGTGAACTGAATAGGTACAGATAGCTCAAGGGATAGAGTACTCGCCCGGAAAGCGATGACGTGCTTGAGCGGTGGTTCCATTCCCCGCCTGTATCAAATTTTTCTTTTCACATTTAATTACTTTCTATACGAAATAAAATCTTATTAATAAAATTTTCTTTGAAAAAAAATTTTCTCAAAAAAAATTTTTCTTCGCAAAAAATTTCCTCTGAAAAAAAATTTTTTTCCGAAAAAAATTTTTCTAAAATTTCCTTAAAAAAAATTTTCCTTTAAAAGAATTTTCTCCGAAAAAATTTTCTGCAAAAAAATTTTTCTCCCAAAAAACTTTCTCCAAAAAAAATTTCTCCAAAAAATTTTTCTCCAAATAAATAAAAAAAAATTTTCCTTAAAAAGAATTTTCTCCGAAAAAAATTGTTCTCCAACACCTTAGGCTACCATCGGAACACTTCGTATCACCTTCCGCTACCTTCAGAATACTTTGTGTCACCTTCGGCTACATTCGCAACACTTCGTATCACCTACGGCTATCTTCGGAACACTTCGTGTCACCTTCGGAACACTTCGTGTCACTAATTCTTCTCAGTGATTCATATAACTTTCCTGAAGAAACCAACTGTCTAGGTATTCTTATTCAGAATTTAGCAAAAAATCCATTATGGTGTCACTTTGACAGTTGGCAGCCATTTTCTTAAAATGCTAAAAAATTCTCCTGACCAAACTCTATAACTTTCTAGAAGAAACCATCTCTCTAAGTAGTGTCATTCCGGAGCTAAAATTCGAAAACCGAAAAAGAATAAGAGAAAATACAAGATGGCGCCGCTATGACAACTGGCAGCCATTTTCTAATGATACCAAAAAATTCTTCTGATGAAACTCTATAACTTGAAGACACCAACTCTGCAAGTGTTATCATTCCGGAGCTAAAATTCGAAAACCCGAAGAAGCATAATTTATACCTAACAAAAATCTAAGATGGCGTCACTTTGGCAGATTTCTGAAAATCCCAAAAAATTCTCCTGACCAAACTCGATAACTTTCCCGAAGAAACAAACTCTCTAGCTATTGTCACTCCGGAGCTAAAATTCGAAATCTCCGAGCATTTCCTAAAAAACCCTCAAAAGTGGTCACTTTTCCACATGCCACGGCTTTTCCAGAATTTTCCCGGAAAAGCGACATATGAAATTTTTCATTTCGGGCCGAAACTCACGTTCCCTGAAAATTTTAAGGTAATCACTTGGGCGGTTCTCGAGAAAAAAAAGTAGATAGATACATAGAGACATAGATAGATCGTGGACAAACAACACAGGAATAAAATTTTGATTATTTTCAAAGATAATTTTACCATTATTATATCGAAATTGGTCATCTTTGATTGGCGATATCCCGGCTCGTTTTGAACCGATTTTGATGAGTGTGGGTTCGTTGAAAAGCTGCTGCGACGTATTTTTTTGGAGTTTTTTGTGTTTGTGGACGTTTTTTTTTTGGGTGTGGGGACTGCTTCACGCTCTCCGCAACCGCTCCGAGCATCCTATAGCTCACAGAGATTAAACCCGAATATTCTTTTTACGTTTCCACTTCACACAAAGAGTTTTTGACGTTCCCTACCTAGTTACGGAAATAACCATAACGTGATATGAACGTCTGTTAATAAAACAATCTATGTATAGATGGCGCTATTTGCTTTTATGGAGAATACTGTGTGCACTTTCACTAAAAATGACTTCATTAGCGAAACATAGCGCGTACTGTACTATCGCTTGAAACCGTATTTCGTTGCAAGGTCATTAAACACAGGAAATATCATTATTTGGTGATATTTTCATTGCGAACACAAACAACAATTGAAACGTTTCCTTTTTAAAGTTGTATTTATGGTCAACGAATTGAAGTAATAAATTCCTTTTCTGCTTAGCATTCATTGTTCACAGTTTTAGCAAACGATGATATTACAATAAATCGTTCAATACCATAAAAACACAACAAAATACAAGTTAATTATACGTCTTTGGTTATGGTTATTGAGCTATTGTGTTTTACAAGAACCTAACTAGGTATTTAATCGATAATTTATTTGTAACACACTCATCTTTACCCAACGAATAACGTTTCTGTTAATCAAACAAAAAACTTTCGATAATCATCTATTAGCAAATGCTTGAGTATTAATTGGTTCGTTGTATGCATCTATTTATGGATAATAATGAAACAAAATTTGTTGGAAACGTTGATGGGTTGATTCGTTTATCTAAAACATTTGTTTGTAATTGGTGAAGAAAGGCTATTTTAACGATAAATATTTTGAAATCTACAAGTTGACAGAAATGACAAATGAATAATTAAAATCTTGCAACACCGATTTGCTGCACCTGAAATAATATTTATTGTTGTAATTATTAGTAATAGTTTGCAGTTATTGCACAATCGAAAATTTATCTGTTAGAAGCAAATAATTTATTGAATTGAAGTATTGAGTACGCTTGTCATTTGCACCACCTAAAGCATCAAATCAATAATTCAAATCGAATCTTTAGTGTAGTGGTATATGAATGATTTCTCAGTATACAATTCCATTTATCTTTGCAGCATTTGCTATGATATTCTATCCACAAAAAGAATCCTCATTTCTATAAAACGATAAGTAAATCCTTCCAAAAATCAGCGTCAAGATTTCTTTCGGGTATTTTATTTTTCTATAGCAAACAATGTAACTACACAATAAAATATTTTGTGCTAAAATGAGATAACGCATATTTTGCTCGAGATAATCTCCTCATCAGTTACCAAAAATTGCGTTAGTTTGAATGACGGAGCACAAAATCGACCTCTTGAATTTTTGAGAAACATAAATAAAAAAGGGTTTCGCAACAGACAGTTCCGTGTATTCAAATTCTTTATAGCTGCCGCAGGGAAGAAGGAATTAAAATACCAACTTACTTTCTTCTGTCTCGTACAGAGAAGAAAAACATATGCCATACGTTTAGATAGGTGTATTGACGAGCTTTCAGACGCACCTTGAAACATTCATGTAGATTTAAAATGTGAAAAAGTTATTTGTTAGCTGAGAAAGCAAAAGAGAAATCTCTAACAGGATCGAAGTACGCACCCACTCTATCCGAGTTGGACTTTTGGTATCTTTCTGTGGCGAATGTGGCGTTCTTGCTACAAAATCCTCCCCAATAGTAACCGACATAACGTAAAATCAGATCCGTATCAAGAACGAAGTTCTTCGAAAAGGAGTCTTACGCATAGTGGACCCTTTTAGTCCATTTTTGACTAAGTTGACACAAGGTGGCACTATAAAAATCTATTGTTTGTGTGCTGATTTTATGCATATACCGTACGTAATTACGTATATACCGTACGTAATTACGCATATACCGTACGTAATTGCGATTATACCGTACGTAATTACGCATATACCGTACACAATAACGCTTATATCGTACGTAATTACGCATATATCGTACGAAATTCGATTGTAACGCAGGAAAAAATTCAATATTTAACCGCACTAAAACCGTGTATTGAGAGTCAAGGCGGCTCTACGGACAGAAATTTTCTTCTCATTTTACAAGCTTCTTCCATTATCTCCTACTCAACTACTTAACCACTATTACCATAGTGTGAGCAACACTTGAATATCCACCCCTGGCATAAAAATAAGCTTTAGATTATAAGCTTAGCCGTAAGACTTGAACACCCTTTTCACCCTGTCTTCAGGTTTGAGATCAACGTAGCATACAAATTATTTCCTTCCGTTATCTGATGCAAAAATGTCAACACAAAATGTTCACAAAAGCGTTAAGTCTTTTAGTGAAGAAACGGATTTTTCTAGCGTAAAATAAGGCTATTTCACTTTTTCTTAGTTTTCCCGTTTATGGTGAAAAATAAGATAGAGAGGAACAATGGTTTCATTCACTTACACTAATTTACAGTGACAAAACACGAGCTTTCTCAACTTAAGCATGAAAAATATTATTTTCCTACCAGCTACAGTAAAAGGTCAGGTTAAAGGATGAAAAGGCATTGGGTGTGTGTTTGCTACTCAAAATTCTGAACTGTCATACGCATAAAAGACAAATTTAAAATGAATAAAATGTCGCCGAATTTTATTTTCAATTTGTGATCTTTTATCGATTACATCAGCGAAAATTATCACAAGTTCTATACATCAAAAACAAGGCATAGGTTACAGCGAGGTAATTTCCCTCAAATGTTCTGTTATATATTTCCAATTATTCTACTTCATGAGTTTTTATGAATGCGGGGGTTTGTTTCCTTTAAATTGAATGGATTTTTTCGTTAGAATTCAATCTTTGGTTGAGTGATATTTTTTCTATGTGTCTACGCTACAATCATTTTCGGTTTGGATGTGAACGTTCGTTTAATACCTTAGAATGTGAATTTTATATAAGGAACGCGGTGAACAAAGTTTTATATCAAAATCAGCTTAACTTGCCAACGACATTAGGACTGAAACGGCAGCACTAATTGCACATTTCAATTTTAATTTTTTATGAAATCTTGGTGTAAGAATGGCACATCACATTAATTTTAACAAACTTTCGTAAAATGATTAGCAGACTCTTGTGAACTGAAAAGAGCTTAATGTTGGTTTATTTTGGGGAAAAATTATGCCAACACGGAAAATAATCTTCGCGCTTGTTTTGTTTATATATTTATTTGAATCTGTATGCCATCTGTACTCGTGCTGATAATATGAACTAGAAAATAGTTATTTTCGTAACAAGGATTACCCGAGTTTGTGTGTATTTGTATACCGAGAGAGTAGTTGTAACACAAGTGTGAATGTGTTGTTCAAGGCGGAATGATTTTTCAACACTTTCAGTTTTTACACGCAAAAATTTTAATTTAATTAATTAGCGTAAAAACTGAAAGTACAGAAAAATTATTTCGTCGTTGGGTCAGGCATTTGTGACGCAATTTTTCTAACATAACGTAATTTTTTTTTAAAAAAGCGCTGTAATTTTTTCAGCAAATTAAAACTTTGAACACAAATTTCCATTCAATCATACTTTTGCGTATTATCAGCGATAGTGACACCTCAAGCGATATCATTAATTTCGCAGGTGGACTTACGAACTGCGTCACATTTTACCTTCTAAGAGGTTTTTGTTGTGATATCAGTCGTTTTGGAAGTTTGCAGTTTTTCGAAATTTCGCGAAAAAAAAATTCTGTTTATTGAAACAATTTTTACCAAGAAAAAAATTTTCTCAGAAAAGAAAATTTTCTTAAAAAAAAAGTTTCTCAGAAAAAAAACTTGTCGGAAAATTTTTTTCCTGAAAAAAAAATTGTGTCCGAAAAAAAATTTTCTCCGAAAAAAAAATTGTCTCCGAAAAAACTTTTCTCCAAAACACATTTTTCAGAAAAAATTTTCTCCAAAAAAAATTTTTCTTAGAAGAAAAAATTTTCTCCGAAAAAAATTTTCTTTGAAAAAATTTTTTCGCTTCAATCTCAATAACTTTTCCGAAGAAAGCAACTGTCTCGCTATTCTAATTCAAAAGATAGCAAAAATTCCAAGATCACGTCACTTTGACAGATGATAGATTTGTGCTATGTTTATAACAAACTTTACTCTTACGATAATGTTTTAACACAAAACACGAAAAACAGGACCGTACCTAGGAAATGATGTATCCATGCTTGAAAACGAACATTTTGAAAGTTGAGAAAGCTATGAGGTAAACACACTCTTTGAACTGTTATATTTCGTTGTAGATTTTCTTAGAACAGTAAGTGACAGTTGAAGGGCAGATTTTGCTTCATAGCTTTCTTAACTTTCAAGTGCCCACACACTTTTTACTTCGATAAATGTCTTTTCAGGCAAACGATGTAAGTATCGTAAATCGTAAGTCATGCGAAAAAAAACAAAATCATTTCTTCGAAAAGCATTTAATTATAAAATGAATTATAATATGGAGAGTTACACCGCAGCGTCAGATAAGGCAAGGTTTTAGGGTTGCTTGACATTCAAATACATTATAATTATAAGAGATAAAACTCCTCATCTTACTTCCAATTTAATTCATGTTAATTCCGGGTAGTATACGAAAGTAGATACTGAAAACTCTAAGTTCAGCTGTTTATCTTCGAACCGGAGATAAACACGTATGTCTTCCATACAACAACTTTATGTTAAGCTATGCATAAACCGGTGTGGGATTTTATTATTTTTTGTAATGTTAAAACGTGTAAACTTTACTGTGAGTGAACAGATCTGTTTGCCATAATAACATACCTGCAACATTTCAACCGAAACAAAAGAAATGAGGTTGTAAAGTTGCAAGAATTATTTTATTTCGGTACATAACTCGGAAGATTCACTGAAATTATGAATAAGACGGAAAGATTGCATATTAAAAAATATACAGAAACGCGAAAACTAGGCTGTTTTTCGTTATGAAAACTTTTCAATTCTCTAAGGATGTAACTCAAGTTTAATACCGAAAATTGATGTGGAAGCAAAATGTATACTTACATAATCAAACAGGAAGAAGTTTCTGCAAACAGATTCAAAGTTGAACCAAAAGGTTGACATCAGCGAAAGTTTATTGAATTAATGAAATTTGATAATTTAATTAAAACGCTAGAAACGCAGAAGGTGGTCACTGCAAGAGTTTAGGCGTTCATTCTTCTTTTAAATATGGTAAATGACTGTAAGGAAGTTAATTATCGTTGTTTTGTTTTTCGCTTTAGACATAAGAATTAAGTTTTCAAAGTAATTAATGAGCTTTAGCCAATGGTCGTGACGGTCCTTTTTGTTTTAAAAGTTTATTATCTGAGTATATTGTTAAAAATGTTTACCAAGACTTGTGTCTAATCAATTGGAACAACAGTGGGTTGCGACAGTGGTCCCTTCAATCTACGTTAACTAGTAAATACTCCCACTCCTAAGGGCTACGCCTGTAGAGACATGAATCACTCCCACGGAGGTAATTTCTCTTTGCAATAGAAAATCCATCACCACCGCCGGTGAAACAATCACCTCGACAAGAATATTCCATGTAAATTAGTTGGTCTATTCGGAGCTCTGGTAACGAATTCATTAATAAAATTTGTACATTTGTGAAATAAAAGTTCTAATTGAGAAACCGAACGGTGAATCTTTTATTTCAAATAATATATACTGGCAAGCGCCCATATTGGTGACCCCGACGTGATGGATTTTCTATTGCAAAGAGAAATTATTTCTGTGGGAGTGATGCATGTCTCTAGACGCCTGCATAAGCATTCTCGGTTGCTAGGACCAAAGAGTACCTAGATGAATAAGAAATAAAGCTCAGTAGTATTTTAGAAGTTAGTATAAGTTTAGCTTGTGTTAGTTAATTATAACACATTGGAGCACTAAATGTTAAAGGACGTGGACGCTAGAAGAGAAATTGAAAAACGTGTGAGTTATGTAGCGTTTAATCTTTGTACGTAATGTATCAAATATGGTTTTCCCCCGTATTACCGTTTTCACCGTACTAACGATGCTCCCGTACTACCATTTCCACCGTACGACTGTTTCCCCGAGCTGTCCAACATTTTAACCAATACTTGTCACTTCTACCAACAAAACTCTGAGACGGCCAACGTCGGCCAAAGAAACCGATGGTCCATCTCTCATACCTTCGCAGATACTTCCTAAACCATAAAAATTGACCACTTTGGCAAATGTCTAAAATTTTCACTAAAACTGGTCACTTCCACTAACAAAACTCTGAGACTTTGCCAAACTAAGCGATAGTCCACCTCTCATACCTTCGCAGATACTTCTAAAACTATAAAAATTGACACCAAACAGCCATCTCTCACCAAAAAAAGTTGAAAGAAAAATCCTTATTTTCCCCCAACGTCCGCTCCTCTTGCATATCCGTCATTTTGTGGGATACCAAAGAGCCATCTCTTACCAAAAAAAAGTAACACATAAATTTCATACAAAAAAATGTTTCGAAGAAAATGAATCACCCTGTTGCCTCAAATTCTCCATTGAAGATTCTGGTGTAAAAAAAAGTTGCACACCTCGTGAAAAGTACACACGTGCGAATGGCTATATACCTCTATACGATTCGTAGAAAAGTATCACCGAAAGGTAATGTTGTTCATATCGGAAAATGCTCTCACAATAAGAACAGACTACTTTTGTGGGGAGTGCTTCATTACGCTCCCAGTACTTAACAGAGTAAGCGTCTTTCGTTCTCTGTCTCTAGGTTTCCCTTTTGGTTTTCTCTTCCCATTCCAATTTAGATTTGCATTGCTTTTTGGGTTATAAAAGGCAATGCAAAACGAGGTTGAACTTTAGTTCCTCGGGACTCTTCAAGCAGGGCGGACGTGTGTATGACTTCGTACTGTTGGTGATTTGTGGCCGACAGACAAATAGACGCATAGACACATAAACAAACAAACTTTAGTCGTTCTTAATTAGTAATAACAATTCGGATGTACGACTCTCTTTCCGGGGCGAGAGGGTATCAGCCTGAGAGGTGGAGTGTAACTTTTACAGTGCTGTTTACTGGTCGTTCTATTGCGTGAGAGTAGGCAATTTGTACGTAACAGTAGCATTATGTAGGTTTCGGTATCTATCATCGATGGCTATTAGCACTTGCCAACAAGAAATGTTAGTACTTCGCAAATAATGGCTCGGGCTAACTGAGTGTATCTCAATTCTTCGATTATAAGAGCCACTCATAAACTTCCGTATGCAAGAAAAACCACCACCTACTGTTAAAGGTCGAGTAGATCGATTTGGTATTTACTGTCTTTAACAAAGCCACCATACAGCCAAAGTTATTTTATACAAATTCCAAATGAATGTGCTCAATGACAAATTCATCAACATATTCGATGATAATTTCATTATGTTAAATAAGTTATATTGCAAAAATGGGAGTTCTTGTATGTTAAAACAATAGACACAAACATAGTAGACACGAAGTCTTACAACATAAAAAGGGAACTTGAACTGTACTTGAACGTTATGCACTAATTCACTCATGCACTCGTCTGTTAAGGGGTGTGTTGTAATTTACTATTAACACGACTCATAGCTCTAAATAACCTTACAAGCAAAATGAACACATGAGCTCTCTACTTCATAATAATTGTTCTATTATTTAAAGCTGCACTGCAGCACCACACATCATAATTTTAGTTTCATACAATCCGCATACACACCAAAAGCACGCTAGATATTTTAAGCTTGAGGCAACTCAACTATTGTATATTAAAACATGAAGTATTTTATCTTTTGTAAACCTTCCTTTCTATAACAAATAGTCACCATTTCTGTGTTACGTATATTTTATGCGAAGTGTACGTAAACGAGTGGTGGAATGTGCCCACCTGATCGTAGTCATTGTTGTTGTAAAGGGGGTGTGCTATACAGACATCGTATATGCTCACATTTTGAATGAAATTTTTAGTTGATAGAGTCTCTCGTTTCAAATAAATACAACTTTATGAAGGATATTAATTATGAGCACACGGAAGCATAAGAATTTAGTTGTCGTACACCTGTTTCACTTTAAGCGAATACATCACTAATCGTTGTGTACGATATTAAATTTTCCTTTGCCGTTTCGAAGTTAAACCACACCATATTTTGTTATAATAATGCTGAATAGGTGCGACCAACGAAGCATTCTAATCAATGACTACCGAAATTTTTCCATTGTTCGAAATAACTCTTGTGAATATATCATTTTCATTGATCCTTAAAGATTTGAAATTTTCGGAAAAAATGTTGTATGGGGATGAGGAAAATTTAATTAAAATTTCCATCAAGCAGATTAGTTAACTCTTCTGTTCTATTTTCTGTTCCGAGTATTAACAAATCTTTTGTATGAATAAGACTTAAGAAGATAGTTTCTTAAGGATTTTTCCGTGGAAAGTCTTGTTATCGAAAGGTTTTCTTATTAACATGGACGTAGCACATGATACCACAAGTTTTAGTTTCTTATTGATGGTCAATAATTGAGCACTCTGTAAAATGAGATCCTTAAGTTTTCTATTATATTCGCGCGGTAGCGATGCGTCCGTGACGCAAGTCCATATACGAACAAAAAATTAAGAATTTTTCTTCCGTAGGCTGCGGAACCATTTTAGTACAAAATATGCTCTTTCTTAAAAACCAATGTTAATAAAAAACAGATGCAAGGGACCCGTACGTATCAGAATAGATATGGCAAACAGAATAGATGTTGCAAAAAGATTCGAATGTATCTGAATAAATATTGCCTTAACTCTTAAATACGTATACGCAATTACGTCCTCACTAAATTTGACTGGAAATTGTCGGAAGGGCAATATTAAAAAATCCGCCCGAAGAAACGGTGTTACCCCCTCAGGAGAGGCCTAGGACAAATGGACAAACATATTTCGATCCATTGTCTCTACAACATAGTGAAAAACCATTTTTTTTTGTCTAGGGCAGACCTTAGGACCGACCTTGGGCCATAAGGAAATGCCTCGGACACATACTTCTACAGACAAAAATGTTTCGCTCAATTTGCTCTGCAACATAACAAAAAAACATTTTTTTTGTTAGGTCCGACTTAAGAACAGACCTGAGGCCCACTTCAGCCCTAAGCACAGTCACCGGTTCCAAACTTGTTTTTGAATATGATTCGGTATTCGATTACCTTTCAAATAGAAAAATAATCAACAAAATAAGTTAGCATTTAGCCAACTTATGTAAGCAAAGACGTTGGGCCCTAGTAGAAACTCAGTTTTAGGGTCCTGACTGAGTCCAAGGGTTCAATCAAAAAATTTCTTCCATAAAACGGGAGACAATACTAGATCTTTCAATCAAAAAAAAAAATTGAAAATCGGAAGAGATTTACTCGAGTTATGTACGAAAAACATGTAGAGCACTAACAGAAGCTCGTTTTTAGTGCCCCAGCTATATCCTAGGGCCCAACCTCAAAAAAACTTCTTCTACAAATTGTTGGGCTTTCATAAACCTGTCGATTAAAAAACAATTATGACAATCGGAAAAGATTTACTCGAGTTGATTACAAAAAACACTTATGGCCCTAGCATAGAATCGTTCTTAGCTCCCTAGCCAAGTCCAAGGACTCAAATCCAAAAAAGTTCTTCCATAAATTGTCGGCCATGCCCAGATCTTTCACACAAAAAAATTATGAAAATTGGAAAATATTTACTCGAGTTATGTACAAAAAACTCGTAGGGCCCTAGCAGAGACTCGTTTTTAATGCCCTAGCTAAGTCCAAATCCAGAAACGCTTCTTCCATAAAATGTCGGCCATGCCCAGGTCTTTCAAACAAAAGAAAAATTATGAAAATCGGATAAGAATTACCCGATTTATGTAGAAAAACACGTTGGGCCCTAGTAGAGATTCAGTTTTAGGACTCTGGCTGAGTCTAAAAGCTGAAAATTAAAAAATGTCAGGGGTCTTTCAAATAAAAAAAAGTTATGAAAATCGGGAGTTATGTGCAAAAAACCAAAAACCATTTAAAAGGCCTTAGCTCAGCGGCCCTTGCCCAGATGCAATCCCATAAAATCTTTTTGAATTACCTTTCAGGGAAAACAAGTTTTTGAAAATCGGTTTTTCTCAATTTATCGCGGTGAGAGACGGACGGACAACGTTTTTGTTGTTGATTCGTCATCTAAGCACCATGATCGATGCTCCCCACCTACTCCCAAGTCGAAATTGGGGTGGTTACAAGTCGTGGTAAACGCATAAGACCCCTTTTCGAAGATTTTCGTTCTTCGTAGGGGTCTAAAAATCCTGGTCTAACTAACTAACTACTTTCCGGTGGCATTTGTATGAAAAACGCCTTTTTTAGAATTTTCTCGAAAATTGCTCGATATCTTTTCCTGAAATTTTGCAGGGAGCTTTAGCTTGAGGTTTATTTATATTCAGCAGTCATTCAGTGACGGTTAGGAGGAATTCATATTAATTCGCTATTAAATGCGGGCGAGGGCTGGTAAAGGTTGGAGAGAGGGGAGGAAGAGTGGAGGTTGTTATTGGGCGCTTTAAAGAGACAACATGAAGGATATTCAGCTCCTTCCCCTTTCTTCTACGTGATTTTTACATCCCTTGTGATTGAAAAGTTACTTTCGCTGCATGCGGAAGTTACTTTCGCGATATTCGCACCAACACACCAACAAATTGTGCTTCGCATGCGCGTACGTACACATCTTGTGTGTATTGGGGTATATTGAAATATATTATTGTGTATCTATTTCGGACGACTGATCTTAGGCATTTTCGCATGTAGACCGAGCAAAACTAAATTGCCTAAAACCAGACGACCACAACAGACACACAAATAACTACTTCTGCATATTAAGTGAGACTGGGATGTATATTTCCATTACTGGGCAGTGAAAGCTTACTTTCGCTGCATGTCCATCAACTAGCGAAATTCTTGTCAGACCAATTTGACTTTTTCATTTTGTGGAGTAGTTTTTCTGACAGATAATTTGACGTAGTTCAACGTTCGTGAAGAATGTTTTCCTAACAAATTGGGTCTTGATGCCCGGCACACGACTTTTCTTCTTCTAATCTAAAGTTCGGGCTAGAGTGAGACAGATATAGTTTGTCTCTTTCAAACCGAAGCTTTAAGGTACGATTATATTGCCAGAAAATCGCAGCGAATAATTGCATCTTTATCACACTAACTTCATAAGAGAAAGAGAGTAAGAAGAGGACAAAACACGCGAATCTGCGAATTCCTCTTCTTACTCTCTTTCTCTTATGAAGTTAGTGTGATAAAGATGCAATTATTCGCTGCGATTTTCTGGCAATATAATCGTACCTTTAGAATAGAAGAACAAAAGTCGCCTGCGGCAGGCGCATCAAGACCCAATTTTTTCGAAAAACGATCTTCACAAACGTTGTTCAACGTCAAATTATCTGCCAGAAAAACTATTTCTCAAGATGAAAAAAAGAAGTTGGTCTGTCGAGAATTTGGCTGTGCACTACGCACTAGGAATGCGTACACATCTGGTGTGTATTGGGCTATGTTAAAATGTACTATTCTCTCAGAATCGGTAAACTGAACTTCGTTTTTCATTTAAAACACTGTCGACAAAGGCTTCTTGCGAATGAATCCAATTCCAATAATTTCTGCTTTTTATTTTACTAATTTATTTAAAATACACTAACCGTCACTATCAAAGACTGGAAATTTAATAAATTAACTTTAAAAGCATAAAATCCTGATAAAGTCTTCTTTCATTCATTTATGCATCTAATTGACATAATTAAAGGGAATCAAAAAACTCAGATTAAACTTTTGCATAATTTTTAAATCTTCGTCTAGGAAATGGTTAATAGCACGTCGGTTCATGTTTGACTAGAAACTATCGTAACTCAAAGAAAGATAACATTTTTTTAATTTAATATTTGAGAACGGTGAAATAATTGCCTGGACGAGACTAGTCAACAGGCATAGACGGTTGAAACATCACTTCCGTGTTACCATAGAACGCTGCAGATTCTTGTTTAAGGCGTTCGTTGTAGGTAATTAATTCTAATTTATTCCAAAATATAAACAACAAGCTAGAACTCCAGCAAATATTGGAAATGATGTAACAATGAAATAAGAACATAATTCCTCTACATATTTCATTATTTGATTTCTCGTACACTTGCTACATTTTCAACTGTAAACATACGGAGCGGTATAATTCCACAATTTACATTTAATTTCTCATTACTGCCGTCTTTATGGACATTTTACGAAGAAATTATGGTAAATAATTGGATGTCTATTACATTATTTCGGAAATTAAAAATTTAAATCCATACAAAGTGAAAAATTTTATCCGGAAGTTTATAAGAACTTTGTTGGCTTAACATTATATTTATTAGCGATGTCTCTTAGTGACGCAAAACATTTTAGAAACTTAACGAACAATTTCATTGTAGCTTAAGCGGGGCAAGCTGCAGGCCCGTAGCAAAGAAAAAGCGTGAGAACAGGCGTGAGACATGATTAGACAGGTTGATTTTTTAAAACTGAAAGTGTATGCACTTAAGTGAACTGGGAAGACCATTCGGCGCTAAGTCCAACTTACTTACTAACCCAAAAAAGATACCAGACCTACTCCACTTCTTCATCTCTACCACCAATGTTGAGACAGAAAACATTATAGATCTGAGCTCGGATCACACACCTGCTCTGTTGAAACTAAACGTATCAGTTATCTTAAAAAAGAAAACAAAAAACCTCACAAATAAACACACAGACTGGAGCATATTCACCGGACCTGCTCTTAATTTATGTTTCTTTTGTTAAGCTACTTGTTAATTGTAACTAGTCAGAAGGCTTCGGCCATTGATCAAGTAATTAAATAAATAATCGCTGTGTCATCCGCAAATGTACCGATGAATGAGTTGGCTGTGACTGGTATGTCAGTTTTGTAAATCAAGCATAAGAAGGGAGCTGGGACGCTTCCTTGTGGAACCCCAGCTTGAATTGGGCAAAAACGGAGGTAGTTTTTCTGATCTTTTTTTCTGAACTTCCTGTCAGAGAGGGGGGACTCAAGTGATTGGCAGTAGTTGGCTGGAAGTAGTTTGTGTATGAGTCCCTCGAATCCTTGTGAAACATCTAGAAAAACCGCAATGCAATATTCCTTTTTTTTCGAAAGTACACCCCAGAAGTAACTTTTCCTGAGCCTCAACATTATACCTCCTCTTTAATTTAAAAGCAAAACGAACACACGCATTAATCGATACTTGCAATTTATTCAGAGAGACTGCATCAATATCCGTCAACACCACATCGCAGTAGGCAAAATGCGGCAACAATATTGTTTTCACTAGCATCATTCTCCTTGATACCGGCAAATAATTCCCACAGTTCCATACTCCTAACTCCTCTATAAGCAACCCTTTTAACATGATTGACCTGATCTACAACCTCGCCATCGAAATGAACCGAGTTTTTCGACAAAAGTTGATCTGTAACACAAATTGCAGATTTGGAAATGACAATAACCTTAGACTTATCCGAATTTATTTATAATTTATTACCACTCGTATAACGCTTGACGCTTTCCAAGTCCTCGTTAACAAGAGCAACACCAGCCCGCGATGCAAATACATTTGGACATCGTCAGCAAAAAGATGATACTTACAATACTGCAAGACATAGGGAATTTCGTTTATAAACAAAGAGAATAAAAGCGGGCCTAGCACTGAACCCTGCGGAACGCCCAACACTACTGGCAGAAATGCAGACAGATAGCCCCCAACAACCACTGCTTGACTTCTGACTGACCAGACAAATACGATGAGATCAACTTGGCACCACATTCACTAAAGTTATCAGACTCAACTTCGGCAGAAGCAACCCATGGTCTCGTTCAAATGCACTGAAGAAATCTAAGAGAAGTAGGAAGGAAATCATTCTCTTACCCACGATTCGCGAATGTAAATTTTCCCGTATGTCTTGAGTGAACTTCAGAAGTGCCGTAGCAGCACTATGCCCTGGCCTATATCTTGACTGAAATTCGTACAGGAGTTTGTGCTCATTAATGAAATCCGCAATTTGCCACTTAATGACTTTCTCTAAAGCTTTCGACAATGCCGGCAGTACATGCACTCCCCTAAAATCCTTCATTTCATGCTTAACAGACTTCTTATGAACAGGAAATACTTTTGAATTTTTGTGTATCTCAGGTTAATTTGACGACATTAAAACATAGTTAAAGAAATGACATAGGGAAGAGTCACAGGTAACGTCTTTTTAATAAAAGCAATGGGCAAGTCATCGAAACCAGTGTCCTTGGCGGTCACTTGCACTATAGCCCTTAACGTTTCTTCATAACCTACCCTGCGAAACGAAAATGGAACAGGAGAAGTACAATTAGGAATTAAATCAACCGAACTTCTACCAGACGCCGGCCCATTAGAACTATAGGACAAAAATCATACTAATGTGAAAGCCATCCTACTTCTAGATTTAACGAATGAAGAAATGAAAAACGAGTCAGCCAAACCAAACTGGGAGGGCTAGGAACCACGCCTATATTGTAGCTACATATAGGATTTTTTATCTGATGTTAAATATATCTACTCCTTAAGATAGGCTCAGATATGTGTACACAGAATTCATCGTACATGGGTGACGTCATGCATGTCATTCTTCTGTATACGGTTTGTTGTGGACACGAAACACCACAACTACCCAGAATTTGAGGCTTGAGTATGCTTAGGAACGATAATTTCATGCTACAAGTTGAAGAAAAATCCTTTGCAGAATTTACCTCCTCAGGATTAAACCCGGATATTCTTGGTGGAAAGCCAGTACGTTACCACTGAGCTTACCCGTTCTGGCTACCCGTTTCAATTTTCTCTGACTTCACACAAAAGTACCAGGACTTATATAAAACTGAAACCTTCGACCCATCCCAATAAAATTTTCAATATTCTGCCGTTATTGGGTGTTTCATCGTCTAGCAGAAAAGTGTTTGCTGAAGACGAGGCTTATGATTTTCTCTGATATCATTCCTCTGGGAAGAAAATTCGACTTTCGCCAAATTGTTTTGTTTTCGCGTGATAATTGAATAAAACGTTTCTTCCGTTCATTCATTTAAAATCTACATTTCTTTTAAAACGTTTTATATAAATATTTCATTAAAATTATAGACGAGTTTATTAATTATCCAAAAGTATCTCAGTTAAGGACCCTTGAGAAGCCGCAAGCCGTCTAATTTATCATAAACATAATATTCAAAAAGTATACGTGTTACATGCTGCGATTATTCGGGTTGAAAATATTATGCGAATAATCAGAGATTTGTATGTGCCATGAATAAATAAGTCGTTAGCATTTTCGGGGAACTTAAGTTGTACATAAAATTCAAATATAATATATTAAGCAATTGCGGGTTTTTTTCGGCTTTAGCGTACCTGCTGAGAGCTTTAAAATTAATATTGCGGTACTTCATGTACATGTACATTCATGCGAAAACAAAGTATGAGCGAAGCATTGAAACGCCTTATACTTGTTCACATACCTGAAATCATAATTTTTTGTTTTATAAAGAAAAAACATGGTTTACACGGAACTCGCGTTTGCCCTTTCTTACAAAAGAACAACATTTTCTAATACTTATCTCACTGTGTTAGTTTTTCACTTTCAATTTAATTATGATTGCTATACCACTCGCAAGTTTCCGCAAAGAATTTTACTTCTTTGATACTTTTGAAAATTAAAGCTCTGGAAAAAATATTATTTCCGCCTTTTTTATGCGAATTTTTTCATGTTTTCTTAAATAAAAGAAACTGTCGGTAGCTAGTTTATACGATCTTTATTTAAGATTTTTTTGTGCATTCTCACGTTTTGGTGAGAAAGTGTGGTGAGCTAAAAATGTTATTTTGTTATGTTTAATTATGTGTAAAATGAACGACAAGAGCGATAACAATGAATTGTCATACTTACTATTTACTTATATTTTACGCAAAATAACTCTCACTGGTCGTGAGCTGGTCGTGCAGCTCCGCTTGCGATTTTCTCTGTAATGTAATTGAACGGGTTAGTTCAGTGGTAACGTGCTGACTTTCAACCAAGAATATCCGGGTTCATTCCGGGTTAAGCATGTGGTCCAAAAAATTTCTGCCGGTAAAACACATTGATGGGGCGAACCGGCATGCTAAGCCCTACTAGATTCCGCACCTAGTACATCATAGATGGCGCTAGGCTTGTGTGTAATTTACCACTGACACAGTAAAAACGGCGGTAACAAAAAGATCTCTAAGAAGAATCCATGTGAGCGAAAGCTCACAAAAATTGCGGAACTAGTAAATATAGATGACCTAACCTCTGACCCTGTGTAACGGTTATTCCACCTCGTCGATGTAACAGACGGATTTCTTTACAACGGCATAAATTTCAATAGTAAACTACTAGACTTCCAACTTGAGAACGTTCACAAACTTATTTATTATCACTGAATGACTCTTATGATTAATTAATTTTACTTATTCTAATATGCGCATCCCCTTAAATTAACATAAACCTGACTTTAGGTGTCTTAGGTGTTTAATGTCGACAACTTATGCCTTTCTTCCAATTAGCAAAATGATGATGAATCTCATGCAGAAGAAAAATGATTATCGTTTCTTTGGACCAATATGTTGATGTCACAGAAAAGCTTTAATTGTGGCGGTAAAATACTGATCAGTGTTTAACATTCAATTCTCACCTTGTTACCCCACAAGCTTTAGCACACGCTTCGTCAAATTCAATAAAAATATGGTACTTCAACACAAATTCGTTCACTATATTCAGACTAAACCGTCTGTACTCTGTGGAATCCAAAAACGAAAAGACCTTTCGTCTTCGCTCAACATTCTCGTGTGTGTCAACTGACATTTCAAAATTAAACGATCTGAGTGGCATCTCGTTACTCGGCGTATCACCAGCTAGTCTCCAAAGCTATTCACCGGTTGGTTCATAAATTCTAACTTAGGGACTATGTTAAGTTCTTACAAAAAACCAAGCAGATAGAAATCGGCGTTACAGGTTACACCAGACGGGTTGTAACGGCGGATTATTTTTATTATTTTTTATAATTGAAAATATGAGCTGTTGAAATCCACATTCTAACTGTCAAAGTGACGTTTTAAACATCAAATATTTAGATGCTCGCTTGGTTTATAAAAGCTATAAATGTAATTTTGACAGTTGGAATAAATCGACTTTTAAACCCAAACATAACCAAAGACCCGTACGTATCACAATAGATGTTGCAAATTTAATCGATGTGGCAAACGGTATACATGTTGCAAAAAGACTCAAGCGTATCTAAAAACTAAAAATGAGCAAACAAATCAATGTTTTAAGTTCGTTTAGAACTATAAGAATCTAAAAGATCCATAGAAATTGACATCTGAGACCTTTATTTTCCACCAACTTTCTAACTCCCTAATCGACCCTCGAAAATTTCATGTCCGACCTCCACTTCTTCGACCATATCTCCGGAACTACTTGGCCGATTTTGCTCATCTTCGAACTTGAATCATGAGAGACATGTACCTTTCAGGGGAAAAAAGTTTAGGGTGATCTGTTTAGCCGTTTTGAAAAAAAGTGGAGACGGACGGACAGATGGACATTTTTTTTATTGCTCATTCGTCATATTTAGAAGATAATAATTGTATCCCCCCAACTCCCACCTTGATCTACCCCATTGTTTGCAGTAAACGTATAGGACCTTTGTACTTCGTACGGGCCCAGCTACCTCATACGTCCCATATTATATAAGTGCTTTTCCAGCGCCCGGAAAGTTACTCTCCTTAAGATATGTGTAATCGACAGCCACGGCGGTTATGGAGACATTAATTAACCTGCCACCGGTCCACGTGGCATTGAAGGCGAAAGCTTTTGCTACGGCGGATAGACTGTCTCAGAACGATCTTTGGACTCCGAATTTCACTTCGGGCCATGGGAGAATCAAGAAGGCTATCACTAACGAGGTCTTTGATGCCTAGGGACCGAATGAAGCCGGAGACGGACTTCGTAAGGCGTTTTGAGACTGTCATACCCGATAGGTCTGAATGGCTGGAAGCTTGGCCAAGCTGCCTATCAGATGAAGTAATTGTGAGTTTCACTGATGGCTCTAAAACTTCAGAAGGTACGGGAGCCGGAGTATTCTCCCCGGAACCGTTGGCGGAAAGGTGGTACCACCTAGGTGGGTATGCCGACGTCTTTCAGGCTGAGATTTTCGCGGCACTGATGGGAGCGCGGGAAGCAATCCCACCAGAGGCATGTGGGGAAAAGGTCACAGTCTGGTCTGATAGCGAGGCAATGATCAAAGCGCTCATCTCGCCTGTCGTTACATCCAAGCTAGTAAAAGAGTTAAAGAAAACCTTGAACCAGATGGGACTGAGAAATCAGGTGACGCTGGTCTGGGTTCCCGGACACTCTGGCGTGGAGGGCAACGAAAAGTCGGATGAGCTGGCGAGGACAGGCTCGACTACATTGGGTTGCGGGCCAGAACATCTCATACC
>CM055405.1:42187920-42235213 GCA_029228625.1 Pseudolycoriella hygida | reverse complement strand
ATGGCCACTTCCATAATTGGGCAGGATGACCCAGATCTCCAGAACTATGAGAGCTAGAAAGTTGGTTCCAAAGGCGAAGTTATAGAGAATTAAATTTAAGCGAAAACCTGTTTCTGGGTTTTGGGGAAATATGACACAATCCTGGTATATGGCCACTTCCATAATTGGGCAGGTTGACCCGAATCTCTAGAACTATGAGAATTAGAAAGTTGGTTCCAAAGGTGAAGTTGTAGAGAATTATATTTAAGCGAACACGTGTTTCAGGGTTTTGGGGAAATATGGCTCAATCCTGGTATATGGCCACTTCCAGAATTTTGTCTTTTTTATGGCAATTTGTGGCAGGATGAACCAAATCTCCAGAGAATTAGATTTTAGCGTACAAGTGTTTCATGGTTTTGGTGGACTAATCCCGGGATGATTGAGGTTGAGATGGGCCATCGGGAGGTTCAGGCCATTCAAGTCGGCGGGAAACGACGGAATATTCCCTGGTCTTCTAAAAGAAGCCGGAGAGATTCTGTTGGAACCGCTCTGCAGAACCCTGCAAAGTTCGCTAGCTCTTGGTCACATACCAATGGCATGGGAAACCGTTAAGGTAACATTTATACCGAAGCCAGGTAAACCCTCCCATTGTGAGGCTAAGGACTTCAGGCCTATCAGTCTCACATCTTTCGTACAGAAAACGTTAGAAAGGCTGATAGATTTCTATATCAGGGACGAAATCCTTCCGAGGTATCCGCTGCATGCGAATCAGCATGCATACCAGGTCGGGAAATCTACCGATTCTGCTCTTCACAATCTGGTGGCCAAGGTAGAGAGATCTTTTGGAGGTGGGGAAATTGCACTTGGATGCTTTATGGATATTCAAGGCGCTTTTGACAACACCAATTTTGAGATCACTCGCCAGGCCCTAGAGAGTAGAGGAGTATCACCGGTAGTAACGAGGTGGATCACTAGTATGCTCAGAAACAGGGCAGTTGAGGCAACGGTATGTGGCCACAAGGTAAGTTTCTGGGCATCTAGAGGCTGCCCTCAGGGGGGAATACTATCCCCACTGCTGTGGTGCATGGTCGTGGACTCTCTAATTAGGAGGCTGAACGACGAAGGAATTTTCGCTCAAGGGTACTCGGACGATCTGACAATTTTGATCAGAGGTAAGGGTAAATCCGGACAAGACTGACATTGTCCTTTTTAGTAGAAGGACGTCTGGTCACGAACGGGTGGGGAAATTGAGGCTGTTCAATAAAGATATCGTTCCTGGAGCTTGGGTGAAATACCTGGGAGTTATTCTCGATCGTAAGTTGAACTGGATCGAGCACGTCAAGGACAAGGCACAGAAGGCTCTAGTAGCCTTCTGGATATGCAGGAACTCATTTGGAAGAAACTGGCGCCTGCCGTCCAAGGCTATACGGTAGATGTATGAAGCTGTCATAAGACCTATGATGAGTCACGGCTGCGTTGTGTGGTGGCCGAGGCTCGACATTAGGAGTGCGAGGAAAGAGATGAACGAGATTCAAAGGCTGGTATGCATTTGTATTACCGGAGCTATGAAATCGACAGCCACGGCGGCTATGGAGACATTAATTAACCTGCCACCGGTCAACGTGGCATTGAAGGCGAAAGCTTTTGCTACGGCGGATAGACTGTCTTAGAACGATCTTTGAACTCCGAATTTCACTTCGGGCCATGGGAGAATCAAGAAGGCTATCACTAACGAGGTCTTTGAGATGCCTAGGGACCGAATGAAACCGGAGACGGACTTCGTAAGGCGTTTTGAGACTGTCATACCCGATAGGTCTGAATGGCTGGAAGGTTGCCCAAGCTGCCTATCAGATGAAGTAATTGTGAGTTTCACTGATGGCTCTAAAACTTCAGAAGGTACGGGAGCCGGAGTATTCTCCCCGGAACCGTTGGCGGAAAGGTGGTACCACCTAGGTGGGTATGCCGACGTCTTTCAGGCTGAGATTTTCGCGGCACTGATGGGAGCGCGGGAAGCAATCCCACCAGAGGCATGTGGGAAAAAGGTCACAGTCGTCTGTTCTGATAGCGAGGCAATGATCAAAGCGCTCATCTCGCCTGTCGTTACATCCAAGCTAGTAAAAGAGTTAAAGGAAACCTTGAACCGGATGGGACTGAGAAATCAGGTGACGCTGGTCTGGGTTCCCGGACACTCTGGCGTGGAGGGTAACGAAAAGGCGGATGAGCTGGCGAGGACAGGCTCGGCTACATTGGGTTGCGGGCCAGAACCTCTCATACCCATCCCACACTCGGCATGCGTAAAAGCAATAAAGAGTTGGGTGAGGTCGGAATTCGCCAACCATGGGAACACTTATGAAGGAGGAATGCACACAAAGCGTTTCTTCCCGGTGCCCGATGGGAAGTGGGCCAAAGAACTACTAAATATGGACAGGACACGCATCAAGAGGGTGATGGGTGCGATCACCGGGCACTGCGGACTAAGCAAGCATCTGGCAAAAATGGGAATCTCTGATGACCCCAGTTGTACCTGTGGCCTAAGTGAGGAGACGAGCGTTCACGTCATATGCGAATGCCCGAAATTCTCCTCACTAAGGTTCAGGACACTAGGAAGTCATGTAGTACAACCCGAAAATGTCTCCAAAATGGGACCTGCCGCTCCAGACAGGTTCCTGGTAGGGACTGGAAGGTTTTCGAGATTTACATGATGAACGGGTTACGAAACAAAGGATCATCAGATCTGTGTTTCAAGGACCAGTAATGGACCGGCCCAAACTGATAAATCTAAGATATGTGTATGTGGTGAAAAATTCCATTTCTACTGGGAATTCAATAACGGTTAATGGTAATTAAGAATTTTTTTTGAATTGACGGGTAAAAAATTGGAATAAAAACAGGCCCTGCAAAAATATCGATAAATTCGCTCTAATTTATGCTTTGCTTAGTATGCGTTCAATCGTGATACATTTGGAAATATCTCACGATATTTTGTCGGCTAATGTTACTTTGTGTGGTGCTTTTTGTACATCCCATCATGTGCATCAGTTCAACTCGATGCTATGCAGCTCATCACCATCTGAACTAACTAACAACTCCGAAAAATGGGCACATTTCCCGATGAATGCATATTTTAATAACTTGATCTCGTATGTTGTTTGATGATTTTATATCAGTTCCATTACAGCGACCACAACATCGCTAAGCGATAACATATTAATTAATTTGAAGTGCAGTTCATAAAGGCCATAGTGGGATTTTCGTTTAACAATGCCCAGTTTAAAATTGAATTTTTAAAGTTAAGTGGATAATTGTTGAAGTTGTGGCATATCATATCAAGTTTTCGTCACAAATAGATTGTCCTTTATCGTTTGCATGCAACGGGAATTTGCACTACTTCCAACGAGTAGCTATAATACACACGTACACTAATTCCTTACACAACACAAAATTCGAATTCAATGCGGATAACATTTATGAGAAACCATATAGTCATGCACATCAAAATTTGCAATGTTAAATTGATGCACATACGTTGAACGACTGTACGAAACTTTTAATGCGATATATGGGATTATGGAAGGAAACAGGGCAGATGTGGATTGTATGCACCCATTGTTAGATGTGAGCACTACAGGGTTATTGACATTTTTGTAATGCAGACATGGTGAAAAGTTTTAAAATTAACTTTATGTTTTTCTCATTTGAAGACCCGTGCTCAATGTACGGGACATATCCGTTTACTGTAATAGTTGTAGATCGTCAGAGTTTGCAACCCGGAGTGTAGGAATTATTTCTGATCCGTAATTAGGTCGTAGTAAGTTTCATATTTACGATTTTTTTCATGTTTTGGATTACATAGATATTTATTTTTGATAAATTAAACATAAGTTCTGTTTTTTTTGACGATACGTCGTCATACCATTCTATCTTCGAAGCTACGGAAGTAGCATCGATTTTGGAATAAAGATACCCAATCTGCGACAAAATAAATAGAAACTTTCACCGATTTTTTGGAACTGCATTGAGAAAATTGAAAAAATTTGTTAACTACATAACACTAGAAAATAAGCACGAGATTTTGAATAACCCGGTGAAAGATTTGGAGACATGTGGTGGTGATAGTGCTGAGCCACAGAAGTCGCATGGGAAACATGTGAAGAGCCATTCTGTCATACGATTTGACAACTGATTTGCTAGATTTCACACAAGTTCAGAGTTCGTTCTTTTCGTATTTGGATGCTAAACAGTAAAGTTGTTTCTTAAGGTGTTAACTTGTTGCTCGTGATTGCTTGTCACTTTTGTTACAAGGCAAGGTCAGTTGGGCCATCGTGTGATTTGAATTGCATTTAGAAGCTCGTTGTTTCGGGGTAAGTTTTAATACCCAAACCTATTCTTAACAACATCAAAATTGTGTCGATAACAGATATAAAGGCTATTGATTTGGACGAATTTAAAGAGAATTAGATGGTTTTGGTTTAGGATTTGTGGACTCAGTACACGTTTGTCTCATCACCCAACAGGTTAGGTTAGTTTGTAAGGGGTGCGCAATATATTTTTAAGTGATAAAGTTGTGATTTTGAATAAAATATGTTCAGTGAATTTGCCAGCTATGTATATTTGGAACTATAATTTGTGTTGAGGTTAGAATTTCGTTACAAAACGCTGGAAACTCTGGCAAAAGACGATGAAGTCACATTGACATGGGTTCTAGGGCACTCAGGTACAAGGGAACGATAAAACTGACCAGCTGAGAGGCAAGCAGTTCCAGTCTCATCGGACCAGAACCTGCTGCCAGAATATACTCAGGTCTGAATAAATCCTTGGTGAAAGCAAGAACGAATCGATGCCACCAGGAGAGATGGGCAATCAAAAGAATTTTTTGCCGGTTGTAATGCCGGGAACACGAAATTTCTTTTGACCCTCAAGAGGGGAGAATTGAGTAAACTAGTTGGAATCTTAACGGGTCACAACAGTTTGAACTACCACCTCAACAAGATGGGAATCATTGCAGAACCAACTTGCAAGAACTGTGTGCTAGAACCAGAAACGGCTAAGCATTTCATATGCAGTTGTCCGGCTCTGAAAGGTCAGAGAACGAAGCTCTTAGGAGACTTCTATCTAACCCCTGAAGAGCAACTGTAACTAAAATGGACCGATGCGATGTGCTTTCTTTATCACGAGGAGCAAGCGGCTAAACGAATCCGAAAGGGGATTTAAGGATTTAATTTTTAAAAAGTTATGTGTAGCGCAATAGACCAACAAGGATGGCCTCAGTGCTTTAATTCAGAACGTAGATCAGACGGAAGGATATATTTAAATTAGCTCTTAAGTATTTTGTTTGTATACGAAATGAATTATATTTCCCGCAAAACCAGACTGTTGGTGGTGATAATAATCAAAACTGCTGAATTCCCTTATTCCCCCTTATTCAGACCTGAAACCTGAATCTCATAAGGAACTATCTTCTTTCATTTGCCCACATCAAGTAAGGTTTTGATTGACCTTACAAAGGCTGAGTAATAAAGGCAACAACTCGGATTGGTTAACACGTCTGGGAATGTTGATAGGTGCCGATATCTTACTCCAACTTTATATTTACGAGATCGTACGGGTCTGCGTAGCTCTGTTTTATTGCTACACTTTGCCTACGATACATTTTTAATTTACTTCGGTCTACACTGTTAATAAACTTCAAGTAAATACAATTCGGAACGTACTGAATGCACTTTCGAAATTAAAACTTGCACATGGTTTTGAGATAATGAGTATGAGTACCACACAATAAAAATAACATTAAGAGGAAGGGGATACAGTCGTGGTTAGACCATCAGGGATGAAGAGAATGTAAAGGTCTCACTAATATACAACTTTTTAATGTTTCTCTTTTGTCCTTTATTGGGTAGAAGGGAAAGATATGAGCCCAAGAGTAAAATATCCCCTTTACTAATGTGAAAAAACCGTACAGAAAGAAGTTGCAACAGATAACAGTTCTGTATTGTTCACATAAGCCTAATTTACTTCAGAGGGTAAGTCACGACAATAGTTTAATCAAAAAACACCCAATTTCACAGTTCGTTTTTCCAAAAGTCAAGACAATCGTACATTGCTAAATCAATTGCAAACAATCAGAAGCCTTCTTAGACTAAGTAATGACATGCACGTGTAGGCATTGGAACTGTCCTCTCATCTATCGAAATACAAGTTATTTAACATTGCCGAATTTCATACGAGGGACGAGACTATCTCCTTCTTGAGTTATTTATTTGAGAATAAGAAAAATTCAAAAATGAATGAATTGTGCAATAAAGTTTATCCGTCCATTTCGATGAACTTCTGCTACTTACCCAAATTAATTTTAAAGTGAAACTTGTGTCCTTATGTGAAAATCATCACACTTAAAACTTATCGCATCATTGATTCTTCTAATGGCTTGATGTGTCTGTTTTAGCGGAAATAGTTTGTTCGATGAATGCGAACATTACTCTCCTGTATAGTGAGTGCTCCGCACAGTGTTTAAAAGCGGCTTCTTCCGCATTAGGTGCATAGTTTAATGAAAATATTCGATATAGTTAACGGATGGATTTGAAGTAGAGGTGTGCGGGTCGACCTTTTTTCCAAATGGGAGCCAAACTAAAATGAAAATTCAAACCCGACACGAACCGAACGCGAACTAAAATGAAAATTTCAAAACCGAATCAAAATAAATAAATCAAACTCGACCCGAACCGACCCCGATCCGAAATAAAAAATTCAATCCCGGCCCGAACCGAAATCCTGACTCGAACCCAAAACCCTGACCCAAACCCGAAACCCTGACCCGAACCCGAAACCCTGACCCGAACCCGAAACCTTGACCCGAACCCGAAACTCTGACCCGAAATCGAACCCAAAACCCTGACCCGAACCCAAAACCCTGACCCGAACCCGAAACCCTGACCCGAACCCAAAACCCTGACCCGAACCCGAAACCCTGACAGGTCGGGTCTTGTTAGCTGAAGCCTTCAAACCCGAAAAAATAAATTGAAACACTCGACCGACAAATTGATTCGTGTTCGGGTGGCCCGCTCAGCTCTAATTTGAAGCGGACGCAGGTGTCGGGGCTCCACTATATACGCCGAAGATCGGAAATGGCATCTGATTTCATCTCCGACGGGTACTCCGACGTGGAAGCTTTTTTATTGTCTTGATTTAAAGGTAATGATGTTAGGAAAAACAACGAATCACATTGTATGTGTTTCGGATCGCTCCGAGCTGGGAACATTCAAAATATAATCATTTGTTTTGGCTGGAACTGTTCGGTTCATTTTGAACAGAAAAAGCTTCTAAAAATATTTTTAATTAAACTAAATTTAAACTTACCTTGATGAACAAAACGTTTATTCTATATGCGGTGTGCGTGAATGAACACAAATAAATTAAAGAGAGTTCAATGGACAAACTGAAATGATTTTCAACCCAAAGTACACGGAAGAAGACAACAAATAATTCAATCTAAATTTCATTAAAACTAATTTACTTAAATGAATATTTAATATTTAAAAGGATAACTTTATTTTGTGACAGAAAACTTTTTCAGTCCCCAAATCAGAAACTAGGTAAAGGTATAAAGAAAAAAAAAATCTTATCCTCGTACCATATGACATAACAACCCCTCATGTTTCAAGTGAAGTGTGTTGTGTAAATATATCTCTTCAACTTGAGTATGTCAAAGGGTAAAAACAAATAGAATAACCCCACATTAGTAACCAGTTAGACCAGAACGACGAATAGGAGGTCGATATAAAAAACCAAAATACAAATTATTTACTCCCGCTATTAAGTGGAATGGTTTTATTCGCAAAGGGTGGACTTGGTCATCATCCTTTATGTTGTATTATGTCCCATTTGTCCTTTTTTTATATAAAAAGATTTAAGCAAGGAACACAGGTAACGAACGGTAGAGCAGCATAGCAAAAGACTTATCGTTGTACCTTTTTATTTTATTGTTAGGTATTTGTTCGAAGACATTAAGTTCCTTTTATTTTATTTATTTTTTTTTACTTTCGAAATTGTATGGACAATCGAAAAGGATCAAATGTAAAACACAAGAACTTGAATCATACTTATGAAGAGGCAGTAAGTATACCTCTAGTACTGACAACACAAAATAAGAAATTTATTGCTTAAAAAAATTATTTTTTCATTTCGTTTTTATGTTATTTTTTTGTCTACTTTGTTCGCAGAAATGGCCCTTCTTTTACCAGCGGAATTATCAAAGAGTCGGCATGAAAATGACACAAGTGATATTAGACGAAATCTTAGGCTGCGGTACACAGATTCATTCAAACACAATAGAGAACACGAGTGAGTACACAATGCTTTTGTCTTGTTGTTATAAGTGGAATTTTATTGAGTAATTTTGAAGTGAGTTACATTTAAATGCGTTTTTGTTGTTAAATTAGTCGAAAAATGAACAAACCGTTTTGGACAACACCATTTGTGGCCACAAAATAATGGGGAATTGTCATTTAAAAAAATGTTTAGATTCGTACGAATTAAGCGGGGCTTAAGGTATTGCCAAGACTTTTGTAACTAGTCGAATTTCGATCTCAGATCACCCATTCGTCTGTCTATCTGTCAGCATTATCATTTCATCACCATCATCAAACTTTAAAGACCATTAGTACCTTTCGGCGTGAAGTATTTGATTCGCAACCCTAGGATGTTGAGCTATCGTCCTACATACCCTCCTAGGAGATAGTTTGTTGACCCAGTGAAAGCCCCTTTACTTCTAAATCTGATTTGATTGAACCAATAAACCTTCTCCTTGGTCTACCCCTGGGCCTAATATACCATTGATCTGCGGATTCAAAACCCTTTTGGGTAGCCCATTATACCCATCCTTTGAAGGTGTCCGAGCCCTTGCCTCCTCTTCCACTGACAAAACTCCTAAATTTTCCCTAATGTCGTCTTTCCCAATATGATTATCATCCCACTGCTCCCTCCGATTATTTTTTGCTACATTCCTATGAACCATCATATCAGAAAATTCCAGGTCATACAGATACATCCACAGTCCACCCAACCCTATCTACCATACAGAATCGTCGGCCTGAAAATTGACCTGTAGATAGCTATGATTGTTCCTACTTAATTCCCTTTTTTTTAAACACATGCGACCTTAATATCTAGAACGCATTTTCTGGAAGCTACGATTTTTTGAGGGGGTGATCTCAAGTGATCAAGTGATCTCAACTTTACTTGCCCATTACATGGGACTTAAAATACCATTTAAAATCTAAATTTGAGAAACACCCTAATGTAGACGTTGGTTGATTGATGAACGACGACACGTACGACAAATACTTTGACGGGACGATGTGCTAGTCCTTTATCTTTGTCTTATGGGAATATATGTAATGTCTCTTCTTGATGACGACACGATTCGAGTAATAATCCAAAGACTGAAATGACGGGGCGATGTACTAGTCCAATAATAATTTGACGGGACGATATGCTAGTCTGAAAGTAAGGTCGAGCCACGGTTCCTCCAACCTTGCTGGTTTGTTCCCTTCAAAACTGATAATAGGCAGATGCTATCGATGTAACCAGTTCAAGAGCTCAAACCAAAGTGAGTTCTCCTATGCAATAAGGCTTCTATTTATACGAAAAAATTCATCATGGCTGACTGACGTTATATGCAGTGTTGTCATATTGTCTTTATGTCGTTCATATTTTAGGGTTGCTATCTTGTAATGTCATATTCTTAAGGTTGTTTCAGATATGTTTCATATATTTTGTTATCTTCCAACATGTGGTCTCGTTAATAAATAAAATATCCTGGGGTGATACAATCTCCATATTACTAAAAACGAAGCGTTAGTTCCGGCTTTAAAGGAATTCGTACGGGTCCGTGTACCATATGTTTTGTTTTTCTTGAAGTGTTTTCTTAAGAAGAAATGTATTTTCTTTACATTATTATGAACCGTAACACGGTCCAATATAGGGAATTATTTTGAAGATTTTCAAAGGAAAAGAGATTCTCCAAATCCCAGGTGTCTTTAGCTTAACGACATCATACAGTCAGCAAAATTAACAGAACTGCGAAATTCACTCTGTTTTGTGAGTTTTTACGTTTTGTGAGTATTTACCATGCATTTGCGAGAGAAAAAGAGAAACAAACGAAACACAAAATGTGCAGTTCTGTTAATTTTGCTGACTGCAAATATTTCAAGTGATGTCACCAGTAAACTCCGCCTATTTGGTAAAATATATTTCAACGCAATAAAAAATTGATCTTAAATCATTGGTTTACGCACGATTTTAGATTCGGGCACAGGTTTGTTGACCTGGAAAGCCGAAAGACTCCAATTTTTTTTTAATTTCGTATTTTTGCGTGCAAGGTTGAATACGTACGTGCCCATCAAAAAACCACGGAAATTGATACCGGAGCTCGGAAAAGTTGGCAAATGGACTTCTAGCTTGGCTAAGATCAAGGTTTTCCGCAACTTTCCAATTTTTATTACATTTTCATAAATACTTGTTACGATAAATTCGAACAATGAATGAATTTTATACGAAGCTTTTGGTGTAGCATGTGCAGCACTCTACAGGAGAAGAATCCTAAGATTGTGCAACGTTTCGTTTTAACTCGTTTCACCGAAAAACCGAGTTTTACATGCACGAAATGCAAGCGAATACGTGAAAAAAGAGATAAAAGAGAAGTAAGAAAGATGCACAAGCTTGTGATTCTCTTCCTGTATTTTTTAAAATGTTTCTTAAGAGCACGTTCCAAAAATGTGAATAAATATGTGCGTAAATAACAAATTATTTAAAATTATAGCTCATGTACTATGAGTGGATGACTCTTACCTAAATAATAGATGAATTAGAATTCAGAAATTTTTGTATGAAGATACAAGTTTGCTCTGAAAAATCATCGCATTCCAAGTTCAATTGCGATGTTATTTTAGCGCAAATTTGTACCTTGATACTTAAACTTTTTGTGTTCTGATTCTTCTATTACTTGCGTAAGAGTAATCCTCCCAATGAGCCATAATTTTGAATAATTTGTTATTTACGCAGGATTCTGTTCTAAAAAATTATTGCAAAGACAGATCACATTTCTGCAACGTGCTCTTAAAAGAAAAGTTTCGATAGGATTACGGGGCAAAGGTAATTTTTGCAATTCCCTTATTCGGACAATTATTTCAGTTATGGCACAGTAAAAAAATAGAAAATAGGAGCAGGTGTAGGCTGTAGGTTGGAGTCCTAGGTCACTCCAAAAATATCGAATTTGAGACACCACTGTTCCTACTCCTTCGCGTGCAAATAGAATTTTTTAGATAATAATAGGAGCGCATGCAATTATATAACCTTCCCCCTTCGTACTTATGTACTTTGGCCTCTTACTGCTTAGAACAAATATTTTTTTAGTACATAATGCACCAATGCACCTGACATCATTCTTGAATACCAAAATGTATTTATTGATCTCACTGTGCTGTTCTAATCGCATTTAATTTTAAACGCCAAATATACAATGAGGGATCACGATTTTTAATGGAATCAAAGCGGTTCATCACATTTCGATTTGCACCGAATGACGACAAACTATTTTCATTTTCGATTTGTTGTGGTCCACTGTGTTGTAACTACAATGCATTAATTTTATAGATGCAAAATATAAATGCTCAATAAATAACATTGCTTATTTGAGCGAAATGGGATTTTCAATTTCCATTTCAATTTCCATTTTATTGAAGTAAAATATATGTTGTGGTTATTGTACAACATTCAAGAATTGATTAATTTTTGTTTTGTAGACAATGGACATTGAATAAGGGAAACGATTTTATATCTTGCGGCTATTCTAAATAAAAGTAAAGTTAAGATTGAATGCAACCAACTTATTTGGTTGTATCGCGGTTTGACAAAGTTTTCGATTGGATATTCGTATAGTGGTAAAGTCTTCCTACTCAAATGGTTATAAATCCCACTCCATGAACATATAATACAATCGAAGCGTCTTCATGATTTATAATCAACATCTGTGGAACATCGTTGTGAGTGGATTTATTTCGATCCTTCACAGTATGACTTCCGTCTAAGCAAAGTTTGTTTGAAATTGTGTGACTTTAGCTACTTTTAGGTTTTTCCTATTCGTTTCTCTCCCTGGTGAAAACTCCCATTTAACATGTTGCATAGCCCTATCTAGAGATTAAGCTCTTGTTTTGTTAATCTTACCCATAGGATAAGCCCCTGGCAGCATCAAGTGGCGTTGAGGAAGAGTTATGAATGCTTTGGATGCAATTCGATAAAATTATCGCAAATCCGCGTTCATATTCTGAGAAGGCAAAATTGCTGATGAAGTGCAGGCCTTACAAGCACAAGGTAGTCGAAATTCGACTGGTTACAAACGTCGTGGTAAACGCAATAGACCCCTCTCTTCTAGGGTCATACGTGTTTATTGTACATAACTAGAGTAAATCTCTTCCGATTTTCAATTTTTTTTGATCGAAAGGTCTAGGACTGTCTCCCGTTTTATGGAAGAAAATTGTTTGATTAGAAACCCTTGGACTCAGTCAGAACCAGAGCCTATTATTTGGGAACAAATTCCTAAAATTCACTAAACTTTCCCAAAAATTATTATTTTATTATTATTATATTATATTAATTTGTATTTTCTGCGATGTGTGATGACTGAGATATGCACTAGGGCTACCCTCGTAAGGGCCCTCCTAGCGCTCAACAAGAAAGGGGTAGATCAAATGTTTTTCGTATCGAATAATGTAACACAATGGCATTGTTTTCAACCGGTTATGAGAGTTGTGAGGGATTGAAATCAAAATTTCCCAAAAAAGTATAAAAAAATTTCCAAATAATAGGCTCTGGTCAGAACCCTAAAACTGACTTTCTACTAGGGCTCAACTTGTTTGCTTACATAAGTTGAATAAACTCTAACTGGTTTTGTTGATTCTTTTTCTATTTGAGAGGTAATTATATTCAAAAGCAATTTTTGACCCGGTGCCTGTGCGTAGGGCTGAAGTGGGTTTCAGATCTGCCCTAAGGTCGGAAATATTTTTTTAAAGAAAGTAATTAAATGTGAGAAAAAAAAATTTCGGTGCAGGCGGGGAATCGAACAACCGCACGAGCACGTCATCGCATTCTAGGCGAGTGCTCTATCCCTTGAGCTATCCGTAGCTCTTTCTATTCACATTCAATTTTTGTTTATTAACCGTTATCGTGTATTTATTTCTGAACCGTGTTTATTTGTATGCTATAGTCGACGCACTTAACAATCATGTCATAGATACATTGACACGCTGTGTTAGCATTCATTAAATGCTAGCGCAACCGAGATTTTCGGTCAAGTCCTTCATTGAAATAAAGAAGTTTCGACCATGAGTTATTGAGAAGTTTTTTTGTTTATGTAAGTATTTGTTCGAGGCCTCACTGAGGACCCTCGGTCGGTTGGCCCTAGACAAAAAAATGGTAAAAAAAATTTAGGTGAACATTTTTGTCTATTTTTTAAACCGTTTTCTTCGGACGGGTTTTTCAATATTGCCCTCTCGGCAACTTAATGTGGACGTGATTTCATACGCTTAAGAGTTAAGCGAGGGGTTATCCACTGGTTTAAAATGTGTACCAAAAATTCCAATTCCATAAAAAAAATTCCGAAAATTAAAAAAATTACTAGAAATTCCAAAATTTCCACAAAATTTCCGAAGTTCCGAAAATTCCAGATAATCCACAAAAACTCAAGAAATTCCACAGAAATTCCAAAAATTCCATAGAAATTTCAAAAATTCCACAGAAAATCTATCGAAATTCCAAAAATGTCATCGAAATTTCTGAGTTCAGAAATTCCCGAAATTTCAAAAGTTCCATCGAAATTCCAATAATTCCCGAAATTCCATTTTAATTCCAAAAATTCCATCAGCCTGTACCAAAAAAAAAAAAAAAATGAAGTGGATAACCCCTCGGAGTTAAATTATTATTTACTTAAATACTTACGTTCGAGGCTTTTCGTAAAATGAACTCTGTTTGCCACATCTATTCGGCGACCTGAATTATCGCCCGGGGAATTATCGCCCAGACCAAAATAAGTTGGCATTTTCACCCGGGGAATTATCAGCCAGGAATTATCGCCCGGGTGGATAGGAAATATCACCCAGGGAATTATCGCCCAGACAAACGGGAATTATCACCCAGGAATTATTACTCAGCTATGAGACAACTAACACAGAGCTATTCGAGACTTATCACCCAGAGGACTGTCTGGCAGGAACTATCGCCCAGAGGAATGGGAAGTTTCGGCCAAGGAATTATCGCCCAGCTTTCTGAGAATATAACATAGTATATAACTAGTATATTCCGTTAGCCCTATAGGGGCCAACCCGCGAGGGCACTCTGAAGACTTTGGAGGGGTGGGTGCGAGGGCACTCGTAAGCAATAAGCGAGAACGTGCATAAAGCCGTGTTGTGATTAACAAAGTAATTTTTTTATACCAGGCGGCTGCCGCCCCCTGGACCCCGCTAATTATTAGCCTCCGGCGCTTTCCCTGGTTGCGGCGCTTCCGTTCGAGACCACCGTCAAAATCTGTCCAAATCTCCATCAATCTAAGGTTTTTTGACGTTTTGTAAAAGGTAAAACTCCATAGCTTCGTTATACACCGAGGTTTTAATGACATTTTGTAGAAGGAAAAAGCTCCCTAGTTTTGTTAGCTACCCAGGTTTCTTTGGAATTTCATTAAAGCGCAAAATCCTGGCTTTGTTAGCCACCGGGTCTTCGTGACGTTTCGTTCGGACGATTGTTCTTGAGCTACAAATTGCTATGTTATATTCTCAGAAAGCTGGGCGATAATTCCTGGGCAATAATTCCTTGGGTGACACTTCCGATTCCTTTGGGCGATAGTTCCTGGGAGACGGTCCACTGGGTGATAAGTCTCGAGTAGCTCTGTGTTAGTTGTCTCATAGCTGGGTAATAATTCTTGGGTGATAATTACCTGGGTGATAATTCCCATTTGTCTGGGCGATAATTCCTGGGTGATAATTCCCTAGGTGATAATTCCCATTTGTCTGGGCGATAATTCCTGGGCGATAATTCCCTATGTGATAATTCCCATTTGTCTGGACGATAATTCCTGGGTGAAAATGCCAATTAATTTATGTCTGGGCGATAATTCCCGTCACCCATCTATTCTGGTTCGCACGGGTCCCTTGCATATGTTTTCATAAATGTTTCTGCGTCTTATCAAAATCATTTTGTACTACTACTATTACTACTAGGTATTGCACTGTAGCACTTAGCTGTATTTACAAAGCTGTTAAGCATTTCTTCGATATTTTACATCATCCACTCTTCATTCTCCCTCTTTCTTGGCCGGTATGGTCCCTTTCCTTTATCTAGTGTAATTAGTACACAATATTGGGATATTTATTGCCTTGTATGTACCCCGATGCGACAGAAAGTATAATTGCTATAATTGTAAGACTTCCATTTCCTTAAACTTCTCTTCGACTCCAATAGAGAACTGAAATTTTTCTGGAAACTTCAATTGATATTTCCATTTTTTATTGGAATTCAAAAGCCTATGTTTTTACTTCAAAATGTTCAACTTATAAGCTTATCATCCACCCTGGTTAGCTTAAAGCATTGATTTCTGCAGCCTTGAAAGTTTTATAAATAATACGAATGGTCGTCTCACAAAAAAATGTAATCGCGTTCTTTCCGTTCGCATTTTTTTTTCTCATTTAAATTAATTTTATTTCCAATTAACATACATAATTGACTCATTATACTGATCCCACCTAAATAAATACACTAAAGGAGAACAATGTTGTTTGGGGGAATATAAAATTCCTTGTTAAACGATTTCTTTAGAATTTTTAATAAACCCGTGTATCCTCTCCATTCCCTATTATTTATCTCAAAAATTGCCTTTTTTACTTACTGCCACAAACTCCTTAGCGTGTTTGTTTATACGAAATTATTATCTAAAATCGTCGTATAATCATAATCTCTCATTTTAGGCAAAAATAAGTCTCAGAAATCGTTACGAACCGACGACGAAAAACCTTTATTTTCGAAAATCACGCTACTTTGCTTTTTTCATTTTTAAATTGGAACTTTTTATCGTACTTTTTTTTCTTATTGACTAAAATTATATATTCATTGAGGTTCGCGTTTTCAACCTTGATTTTTCGTGAAATGGAAGGAGTGTTTACATTTTTTCATTTATGAAATTGTATTCATAGAGAAGATTTTATTGTCATTTAGATGGGAAGCAGCTTAGCGGTTTAGCAACAAGCTAGAGCACTGACTTGAAAGAGGAAGTCGATGCTTCCGCTTTAAGATGTTACAATAAATACATAAAAAAAACGTAAAGCGCTTTAGGAAACATTTACACAAAATGTTCATATAACAACAAAAACATTATTAACGTTAATTTTTGCAAAGTGACAATTTGCACGTGTGTGTACAAATAGGTGGAAGTGGAGCATGCGAATAGCAAATAAGGGGGAAAAACTCTCAAATATATTTTTCACATTTGTTAGCCGAAAATTCATATTTTCTCACCTCAAATGAGGCGATGATTTTTTCATGAGTAGTTCGAAGCGGGATGAAAAAACGAATTTCACAGAAAACATATAGAAAATAACTCAAAAACACATTCGACTGTGTTGTTTTTCCGAACTCTTATATCTCGAGAAATATTTGACAGATTAGCAAATGAACTACTTTAGAGTAATCCTTTGCTCATGAACTATGTGCTGGCATTTTGTTTGACTGGAATCCGTCGAGTCGAAAATTATTTTTTAGTGTACTTTCTTCATCAACAAAAAATTCGTATGATCAGGTTAGCCATAATGCTTTGATGACTGAATAGGAAGCATAACCAACTTCATGTGAATTTATTTTACATGCGACGGGGCCGAACATGAGGGCATTTTTTGATTTTTTTTTGGGATTTCGCCCCTTTGTATGTAAAGTTGTATGTGTACCTGTTTTGGACGATTGTTTTTAGGCACTTTCGCTTGTAGACCTCACTTTGTTCGGTCTACAACTCGTGAAATTGCCTGAAATCAATCGTCCAAAACAGGTACACAAATAACTATTTCATCCCGCCTCGAAGTCATGAAAAAATCAATTTTCGCCACTCATTTGAGATGAGAAAATATGAATTTTCGCCTAACAAATACGGAATGTTTAATTCATTCATTCGGGGCAAAATAGAAAATTGCTTAACAAGGTTGATGTCTGTGGCCAAAGCAGAGAAAATTGCAACGGGAGTAAAGTTTGTGGCCCTCGCAGAGAAAATTGCAACTCGAGTGAATTGCGACCCTCGCAGCGCTCTGGCCACAAACTTCACTCTTGTTGCAATTTTTTCTGCTTGTGCCACAAACTTTACTCTCGTTGCAATTTTCTCTGCTTTGGCCACAGACATCAACCTTGTTAAACAATTTTCTATTTTCTCCCCCTGTCATGACGATATCCTTAGACTATCAAGACTATATCCTTATATAAATTGTTATGAAAAATAAAAAGGTAAGAAAGAAAGAATTTGAAGAATTTCGTTATGATTGGATTCATTGGATGCAGACGTAAGAGCCACCGACCGACAAGCATATTATGCTCTTTCTGACAGAAAACGATTATTATATTTTACGTTTTTCCAGCCACCGTTTTAAGTCAGCCTAACCGCCACCGAAATTTTGTAGACGACTATATCTGATTGGGTGGATCCCTTTCCACGTGATTTTTACTTGCAGATGTTTACAAAAATCTCATAAAGTTAACCGAAAAAAATTTCAGAAACCTTACTCTTTGTAAAATAAAACTCAATGTGGAAAACGATTCCCGGGGAGTAAAAGTAAGAAACTCTTAACGCATACGGTTTCGTCATAAATATCACCTGTTACAGTCGGTTTGATTCATCATTATGCGCTCAGCACCCTTCATTTTAAATCAAACGTCTTCTCAGTGCAGAGTCTACGTAGGAGTGCTGCGGAATAGCTAATGAACCACATCCTAATTTTATGAAAACCAAATGAAACCTCGAGACTTTTTACATTTTCTTACTCGGAGCTAAACCGCTATAGAACCAACAAACAGCTAAGTGAAAGAAAAGGCTCAGTTATTTTTTGGGATCAACAAAATGTACTTTAATCAACAACTCCTTCCACTCAACGTTCTTTCATGGATTTTTTCCTTTTTACTACATGGGATAAATTGAATTTGTTATTTTCATTCCGTTTCTCTAAATCAAGAAATACAATTCATTCCATCAAAAATTGCTTTTGATACACCCGCACTCGATATATTATGGAAGGTCGTTATTTGTCGCAAAACTCTTTCTTTGTATACAAACATTAAGTTTAATTGAAGAGAAATTTTCATAATAAAATTTGACAAAAGCGAAAAAGGGAACATTTCTTGCGAAACTTCGAAAAGAGTCGTATTCTTACACCGAAATCACTGATTTTGACTGGGCTTTTCAATCTGTTGTTCATATTGACTCCTCTAATCAAAAGAATCCGACTGCTCTTGCGGCGAAAGGTCTTTTTCTCGCAGGTGAAAATTGGGACAAATGGTTGAAGGAAGGATAATGACGTCTCGATCTTTATTCCTGCGCCCGAAATTTGGCTGAAACTCCTGAGAATGGTATTGTTTGATCAATAGAGTTTTCAGAACCCAGTTAACACAGCACAATAAACATATTGGGCCCCAGTAGAGACTCAGTCCTTATTTCCTTATTTGTCCTATTTTTTCAGTTTTGTCCTGATTTTGTTCTTATTGTCCTGATTTTGTATACTGACCCAACTTTTCTATTCTGGAAAAGAAAAATTCAGAACATCTAAGGTACCCTTAAGATTCGTTTTAACGTTGCTTTCTGAAAGCGGAACGGATGAAAATTGAGACATAAGACATCACACCGCAGCCTCAATTTTCACCTGCAAATCTTTTCAAGAAAAAGACTCGAAAATCCCAGCGGACAGACCTAGAAAGCGGCTCAACCCGTATTTATTCGGGATTATATCAACGATGGGGGGAGGGGTTATAAGAAGAGGGGATGAATTTGAACTGATAATTCTAAAATAAGAAATGGCCGCGGAGTCTCCGTGAAGCCAAAGTGAGGCGAAATGTGACGTAGTAAGTTGAGATGTTCGCGTCGTGAAAGAAAAAACGGGAGTCCAGGGGCGGCAGCCCCTGTTTTAACAATTTTTTCTTTCTATTTAGCGATCAAATTCTTTATTTTTAACTATCAATTAATTGCAAGCCTAAGAAAAGAAGGTACACATTTTTGCTTTTGTGTTTTACTTGAGTTTGTGAATTTTTGCATGTATTTTTATATGGAGAAATCAATAAAGTCAGTAAACCACAAAACACAAAACGGTTTTCACATTTCCGTGAGTGTATTTTAATTTTTTCGAAAGCTGTAAGAAAAGAACGAAAAGAAAACTGACCCAAACGTTTGACCCTTTTACAAAACGTTTGAAACGCTTAACTACTTTCCATTCATTAGAAAGGGAAAGCTTAAAATCAAAAAACAAACCGAGCTTTCTCTGCTCTTCCCTCACCTCACAAATTTCACGTTAAGTAAATCCATTGGAAGAGCAGAAGCTGTTTCGACCTCGAGGCTTAGTAGAGGTCACAGGTTAGCGTGATTTATTCATCTTCAGCCGCTTCCACTAACCTCTTCACGGTAAAGCAACAAATTTTCCTAATGGGCGAGTTTTTCCTCTTTAAAACTTGTGCTTTTTTGTCCTTACTTTTATGGCAAAAAATGTCCTTATAAGGATTACCCAAATTTGAGTACGACCCCTACTTCCCCTACTTCCGGGTCGAAATTGAGATGGTTACAAACGTCGTAGTAAACGCATAAAGCTGCTTTTCGAATAACTTCATTCTTCGTACGAGTCTAAAAAGTGTGACTTATCGGAGGAATTACGCACTAAATGTCCAATTTGGAAAATATGTGAAAAACATATCACTACCGGTAGTGTGAATTTTTCTGCACATTTAGTGTACCCTGAATGTACATCAACGTGACTTTGTTGCCTGGGGAATTTTCAGATTGTCTGAGTGAATTTTTTCTTAAAATTTCAATTCTCAGTTTCCATTTCCAATATCTAGCTGGTTTCTAGCAGTTGTATCCATCGAACCAGAATTTCCATATTTTATTTATTTATCGTTAATATTTCATAACAAACGACAAATAAGCTTTTTCCATTTTTTAATGTATATCCGTTTCTACTGTATTTTTGTATTTAAAAAGCAACACCATGCCAAACGATAACGTGCGGATTAAACGTTATGTTATAGCGGGGGAAACATGTCTATATCCCGACCACATTAAAATAAAATCAGAAAATCGTTATTTCCACGTTTATTTAATATAAAATTCGAATAATAGGATATTGTTCTCGAATCGGTGTGTGTCGATAATGTTATTTTAAAGGTATACAATGATCTGGATACACCGACTGTAAGCTTTCCCATAGGAAAAATCAATATTTATATTGTGGGCACGGTGGTAAATGTATGTTATACTCTTTTGGATACAAAAACAGTCAGATAATTATTTTTTGGAATAAATTTGAATTTCTAAATTTGAAATTTGCTGACAAAATTTTCAATAATTTGAATAAATTTCCATTCAGCATTTTAATGCTAGCAATTGGTCGTGCTTTAATTAGAACATTTGCTTTTGTCATCAATTTTGATCACAAGAACACCGAACATCGGTTACAGTGGCGCTATTTTCAAATAGAATTACAAATTCATTTACAGCAATGAAATATTAACAAGTACATAAATAACTAGAAAAAGTTCGGAAAACGTGACAACTGTCATAAAATAGATAAATAAAGTCATCTGTCGTAAATGCGACGGCGCAGCGCGGCACTACAATAAGTTCTTCTTTTTGTATGCTTTGGACGTTATGATTTATTTCAAACATGCATGTCATGTTATTTTATGTACTTACACTACACACTCAGGAAACACAATAATCCGTACGGTATAAAAAGTTATAAATTTCAGCTTTTAGATCTATTATAACATAACAATAAACATTTTTCAAAGCATGTTTCGTAAAAACGACTGAAACTCTTACCAGTGTTATTTTATTTAACGACAAAAAGATGTGTCTTTGGGGCCATGAGATTACGCCAATGGAGTCCAGCATCAATGAAACAATAATTTCACATTTTTAAAAAGGGCCCATTCACAAATGACGTCACACTTGCTATAAAAAATTAGTATCCATAAAAGGGTCATAACTCAGTCCGGACAACAAATTTTGTTTATAGAACTCTGGCTACCCCCAGAATAGGGGGTGTGTTTGGGGGGTAGTCGGAGTACTATAAGCAAAATCTCTGACCAGTTTGCAGCTATGGACTTTTTTGGATTTTATAGCAAGTGTAACGTAATATGTGCACGACCCCAAGGTAGTATATGCCCCGACGTTACCTAGTACGTTTCGAAAAATCACCCGAATAGGGATTATGAAGCCGACCCAGAGCTCTGCTTCCCCAGATAACAATTGACCCCACGAAATGTACATAAAGTGCCATCGAAAAATGTGCTGATCCCATTTAATGTGCTCCAGTTCCAGGACATTTTACGAGGGGTGGCGCACTTCATTTATTCCATTTATTCTTTTATTCCATTTATTCCCAAATTTTTTTTTTTGTTTTTACGAAATATCTGAACCAAACACATTATAAGTTAGACAAATAAGTTCAAAAAAAGGTTTGCACAAATTATAAAGCATTTAAACCATCTTGAGATTAAATTTTATTTTTTTGGGAATAAATGGAATAAATTTATTTATTCCATTTTTCAACAAAAATTCTTTTAAGTTTTCAAAAGTGGAATTTTTCACTTTTCGACACATTAGTATGGTTTTTTGTGTGCGCTGCCATCAAAATCAAGTCTATTTGAGGTTTTGACGAATTTGAAAAAATTATCATTTATTCCATTTATTCCAATATTTATTCCATTTATTCCCATTTATTCCATTTATTCCATAAACCGCAGAAGTGCGTCACCCCTCGACATTTTATGTATATTAAAAAGCGCCCTTACCGTTACATCTTTTCTTTGGAGCGAGAAGTGCATTTAATGTACATTAAATGTGAACCCATTTAATGTACATTAAATGTACACTGAAGTGTGGTTCATGTATGTGCATCATCATATATAAAACACCTTGAATACACTTTTAATGTACGTTTAATGTACATTTTAGTGTAACTTACTACCACATTTAATGTATACAATGTTATACAAGAAAAGAAAGGAAAATTTAATTTTGTTTTCCGACTTTTCTATTTCGGTTTTTCTTATTCTGATGATCGTTACGTCCTCCATCTACATTTTATTATACCAAGCTCTCATTTTATTTTAGAAAAATTTCTGCCATTTGCGGGGCTTGAACCCAAGACGCTCGGAATTATGAGTCGACTGCTTTACCATTTGTGCCACCGGATACTTATGAGTTGGTGTGTTAAATTTGTATAAAGTGTTAAATTATAGAAAGTACATCACAAGCACATTTTTGGCACATTAAATGTGATAGGAATAGTGTACACCTTATCACGCACTTAAACTGTTCGAAAAATGTACTTGCGATCTAGTGGAATAATTTCGTGTTTTAATAGCACAAATAATGTGCTTTTTATTTACATCGAAAAATGTACTACGTCACAAGCACATGTTTGGTACATTAAATGTGATAGAAATAGTGTATACCTTATCAAGCACATAAGATGTGCGAAAAATGTACTTGTGATCTAGTGGAATAATTTCGAGCTTTAATGGCACAGAAAATGTGATTTTTATTTACATCGAAATTTGTACAACTTTACAGGCACATTTTTTGTACATTTTATGTACATATTCTCAACAACATTGGATTTTGCACATTTAATGTACATTCAGTGAGCAACCACATTAAAAAGTGTGATCTGTGTTATCTGGGTACGACATCACTGTTTTTATATCACTCGAACACAGTATCAACCGCATAACGAATAACCCATTAAAATTCCCGACTCTGCCGAATCGATTAAAACATTCATTGTAATGAGCGGTGTAAGATAGTGGAATAATATTCTTGACAAATTAATTTTTGCACCGATGAATAATCGTATGGATGTTTCACCGGTGATTCATCGATGCTTTATTAATGATTTACGTTTGAGGTATTTACACGGATGGACGAACCGAAATATTGAAATATTCTATCGAAACTTACGTTTATCAATAACGTTTAGCATAACGAAACATTCCCAAAACTCTTTCACCTCGTAAATTTTTAGTCTTACGAAGTAGTTCAATTTATGTTCTTGTTCTGTTGCGTGTAACATTTCAAATACCGACCTGGGAGTGATGCACCTATCTGTTAACAATATATCTCAAGTAAGTTCAAGTAAGTCTGATGATATGTCTAATCCATGATATAAGTTGAAAGATGAGTTAAGAGATTTCCGAGTCAGTTTTTAAATTATATATATTTTCTCAAAAGCAATACACCCTAAGGCAGCCTAAGGCCCTTAGATTAAAACGAACGAAACTTATTTGGTAGAAGTCGGTTTAGTGGTTCCGGACCTGAGGCTCATGTAGTGAACCAATTTAACTTCCTGATATAGCGGTTACTTTTCGAAATCAAACTTGGAAAGGAGGTTGAGCTAAACATTTCAGCTCACTCAGGACCTCAGACTCTATGTCCTTTTAAGATTTATCAGGTTCGGAAAATCCACTGATCCAGTAACCTCTTGTTCGTAATCCCATCCTCCACGTCACTGACAGGAACCTGTCCAGTGTTCAGTTTTTAGTACGTCCTTAGTCCCGATCACACAACCTACCAGAATCCTGAGTCTTGTGAGATAGAACCTTGGATATTCACATATGATGTGGACTCCAGTCTCCTGTCTCCAGTCAGGTGATTGTTTCCACTACTTTCCGTATGCGGCTCCGGTCCATGCCTCTTTTCGTCAGACGCCGGTAAGAACAGCATAGTTGTTCCAATGTTCTGAACTCTCTGACCGACTGTATCTCTTCAGCGCTTCATCGCAAAAAGATTGTGGCATCGGGAGGACGCAATAAGCAGTTGTCGATCCCAGCTTCACTAGCTCGTCCTCAATTTCACTACAATCAATGCCAGAGTGTCATGGAATCCAAGCCAGTATAGGTCAGAAGGTTTTTTAGAACTATTGCACTTGAAGAAAATTTGTTGCGGTACTTACTGTGGTTTAAAGTCCACCCTTGTATCAACATTACAGTACCCTTCGTAATTCCTTTGAGACAAACGAAGCGTCTTCACTACGGTCCATTCTGAGAAGCTCCTTGGCCCACTTCTCGTCAGTCGCCGAGAAGAAGAGCTTCGTGTGCTTTCCTCCGCCGTACGCGCACCAACTCTTTGCGGACTCAGCCCGTACCCAGTGTTCCACCGCCCTTTCACACAGAGAGTGTGGGATCGGGATGTGGGGCTCTGGGTCCTCGATCGCAGATGCTGGACCCTGTCTGGCTAGCTCTTCTGGTCTCTCATTACCGTCTACACCAGTGTGTCCATGGACCCTGGCGATCGTGATCTGATTTCTCAGTCCCAATTAGCTCTTAAACCAGTTTTGACGTTTCACAATCAACGCGAGCGCCTTTATCATCGACTCACTGTCTGAGCAGATGGTTGCTCTGCCACCCGTCATTCCTTCTGGAGCTATATTCATCACTCCCATCAACGCCGCAAACGTCTCCGCTTGGAGGACGCTCGCTAACTTTCCCAAATGGAGACTGTCACAGTTCGCCGGTTCCTGCGAATAGATCCCGGCTCCATCTCCTTCCTAGTTTTCGACCCATCCGTAAAGCTCACCAGTCCATCAGCCGGTAGACAGGTCGGCCAGTTTCCTTGCCGATCCGCTCTGTCCTGTATAACGATCTGGTATCGCCTCACAAAGTCGACATGTGGAATCATGCGATCTCTGGGCATATCAAAGATCCTGTCGTTGATCACTTTCAGGATCCTTCCACGGCCAGATTCAAAATTCCTCATCCAGAGACCATTTTGATTCAGCCTGTCTGCCGAGGCAAAGGCTCTTGCTTTAACGATCGACTGGATGGACAATAGTACAATGAGCGCTTCCATGGCTGCTGTGGCCGTAGTCTTCATAGCTCCCGTGACACAAATGCACACGAGCCGCTGAATCGTGTAAATCTCCGCTAGAGGGACTTCTCAAGCTAACTACACCCTCCTGTCATAACCAATGCACTCTCACGTATACAGAAAAACCTATTACCAACTTTTATTCCTTGTTTTCGGTTCACTCATCTCACATTTCAACATGTATGCTACACTCTCATTCCAGTAATCATTAAATACATTAGCTTTGACAATGATACTCTAAAGTGTAGCGTATAATTTTCATTGCTAACGTCATTTAGAGTCAAGGGTATTGACTGACAGAAAGTTCTTGAAAATCAACGAAAAAAAGCTTTAATTTTTTATCAAAACGCCTTTTTTTAACCGTCGTTGCTCGATTTTCTGTGTGAATAAATGTTCCAACAGTAAAATTGTAAAGTCTTCTTGATGACATACTTAGCGCAAATAAGGGAGTCATTACTAATTTATGCTTGGCGCAAATGCTCATTTAAACCTCAAGTTTTGTTCTAAATGTTTCGACAACATATTGAACTATACAATGTCAACAGGCAGAAAGCTATTTGCTTTATACATTAGATATGGCATAATTTATAAATGTAGCAAAACAAATTATGCCGCCTTTTCGTTTGCAGCCTTTGCGACGTGAAATCATCCGGGATGTGAATAACAATTTTCCATTAGAAAAAAATAAAATAAAAAATTTAAATAAGATACAAACAAAGACAAATTTAGTTATTGTGGAAGCTCGTCGCTAAATTTATTTAATTTTTCTTTCTTCTCGCATATATTCTCTAGGTTTTCCCAGTTTGAGCGCTGGGAAATAATGCATACCTTTTCGTTGGGTTTGATTCGAAATTTTTTATTGAAAAGCTTAGAGATGTCCCTGGAATATCAAGTGAAGTTGCGTTAAATTTAATGAAACATACACTTTCCCAAATGATCATTTATTCATTCAGTTCACGAAAATCATTTTACCCGTGAAATAAAGGAATCTTTCAATTCAATAAGCAGCCAGTAGGGCTTATAAAAATATTGGTATTGTCTTCGGTAGAGCAATACCCATACTTAATAAATCGAAGCATCAATTTTCGAAATGAAATTGAGAATGGACTTCATTTCCTACAACATTTCACTGATATGCCTCGCATATTCATTTGTAATTGGGTACAATAACAATTTTTATGGTAGAAATTACATTATCTGTGCACTCAGCATTCGAGTTACTGTCTTCACCATCATTATTCAAGTGTAAATGCAAAGTGGAAACTATTTATTAAGTACTTTTGTAGTGTCAATTAGCAAGAAATAGCAAGAAAACTCTATTTCTTCGATATTGCTTGTGGGTATGTACATTAGGGTAGGTAATGAAGTGTGGGACATCGGAAAACAGTAATAAACGTAAACATCTAGATCATGAAAAGGGTCCATATGTGACTAAATCGGAAGGTACCAAAACCACCTAAAGTAATGGACAAAGAAGTCGTTTCCATTTTTTCAGTTACATATTTAAAACTGTTTCCCTCCCGATAGGTGACGACAACTCAATTTTCCCAGACAATTTTGAGCCATCTTAATGTACATAACGGGGTTCTCCTTATATATGTAATGAAATATGCGAAAATTGATGGACTAACGATTGATTATTTGAAGTCGTTTCGAAAATTTGATGATTTTATTTGAAATTTTCAATGTAGGGCACATGCACTAATGATCAAACAGTTGAAGCCAATGTTGACAAACTGTTTGATTTACAAGTCATGAGGATGTAGTACGAAATGCTTGTACGTAACAGACTCAAACTGGTACGGTCATGGCAGAATAAATATAAACTTTTTACTTCTGCGAAGATTTTTGCGGTGTTTTGCGAAGTACAAAACTCATATTTATTAAGTAGCGATAGCTGTCCGTCCAATGTTGGATGTTGTCCGTCCAACTGTCCATCTGTGTAATAACGTCACAAAAATGACGATACAAAAATGACGTTATAAAAATGACGTTACAAAAATGACGTTACAAAAATGACACCACCAAAATGACATCACCAAAATGACGTCACCCAAATGACGTCATCAAAATGACGTCACAAAAATGACGTTACAAATACAACGTCACACATATGAAGTCGTAATAATGACGTCACAAATATGTAGACCACTACGAAGGCCGTCCGATGGACAGTCGGCGGCTGAGACGTACCCGAGGGTCTTCGGCGGCCGAGACGTACCCGACGGCCGGCTCGTATCATAATGATGGCGGCTAGCCGGTGAAAGCATTTTATTGCAAGGTGATCTGTATGTTATCCTGATGAAAAACATCCTAAAGAGAATTCCTTATGCTAAGGAATATCCTCCAAGTTCTTCGCCTTACGGCTTAGGACCCTGGGTGGTCACGTCTGATTGCTTCGTCTGATGTTAAGTGCAAGTCCTCTAAGCTACCGGAAAAGCGACGAATAGGACAATGACTCAAAATGTGCTCCATCGTTTGGTTTGCACCACAATCGCAAAGTGGGGACTCTAAAAAATTCCATCTATGCATGAGAAAAGCGCAGCACCCCTGTCCTGTTCTAAATCTGTTAATTCGCAGCCAGAGTTGCCGACGAAGGTCTAGGCCGTTAACCGGTTCCGTTGTTCCTCAACTAGCTCCTTATTGACTACAGTTGTATTCCGCCACCACTCTTTCCATCTGGTCTTTAGATCGTCAAGATTACTCCTATTTCGGTAGAAAATCCAGAAAGGTTTCCTTGATTTCAGACGAAGGCTGGAGGGAGCTTGTTCCAAGTCTCTATGTAAAGGCAGATCATTGTCTGATTCAATTCTCACGCATTCTCTTAGGACTGCCTCTTCTCTACGAATGTGTGGAGGTGTTATGTTGCTCAGAATGTGGAGCCATTCCACTTCTGTAGGGTCTATTGAGCCGGAAATGGTTCGCAGCCCTTGGGTTATCTGAGTATCGACTTTGTTAACGTGGCAGCTGTTCATCCATACGGGGGCACAACACTCGGCTACGGGTAAAATCATTGCTTGAGCGGTGATTATGTAGAGTTTTCGCTGTGCACCCCCATGAAGATCCGTTAAGTTTTTGGAGTATGCTCACGCGCGACTTCAATTTTGCATTTATCCGTTCGGCATTCATCCTGTATGTTACTATTCAGGTGGAACACACAGTGCAAAGTTTTTCCTACATTCGGTTTTAGTCGCCACTCTTTGAAGTATCTAGACATGGTGTCCAAATCGTCGTTTAATGTGTTTTGGAGTTCCTCACATGTTTCAGCTTGGAACTCTAGAGCAGTGTCGTCGGCATAGATGAACTTCCGAGAATGTGTCGTGGGAAGGTTCATCGTGTGTACGCAATATAAAAAGCCGGATAGAACGGAATCTTGTGGAAGCCCGTCATTTAGCACTCTTTTCCTACTGGTTTTACCATTGATTTTCACTTGGAAGTTACGATCGCTCAGCAAGTTCGTCACTAACTGCAGGGTTTTTCGACATGGAATAGTCATGCTCAATTTAAACAGTAGTCCCCACTTCCAAACTGTTTCGTTGGCCGCCGACAAGTCCAAGGATACCACACCCTTTCTGGAAACCAAATTCGATATAGTTTGTCAATGATAAAACCTGGTCGCAGCAGTTACGGTTCTTCCTAAAACCTGCTTGTTCCTTGGGGACATTCTCTTCGATAGCACCTCTAATTCTTGCCAGGACGACTCTTTCAAACAGTTTGTAACTATAGCTCAGAAGGGAGATCGGTCGATAGTTTTCAGTTAGATGTGGCAGCTTGTTAGGATTTAGAATGCGATGACTTTAGATTTCTTCTACTGTTTCGGTACTTTTCCGGTCTCGTAGATGTTTGTAAATAATTTTGAGAACCAATTTAGTGCCTTGCATGACGTTCGTTGTGTACGCAAGATAACCAGAGATTTCACACAGGTGAGAAATTCACGAACGTCTTCAGAATTCTGCTATGCAATCGAGTGCTGCGACCTCCAGTAGAGAACCCAGGGTGAACGGTCTCCACTCACTCGTTTGCTTCGCTCATATACAAGAGTAATTCGTTCCGGGAAAAACTAGGGAAAGACCCTTTTATATGTGAACGTTTTCATCACAGAATATAAAGTTATATTACATCAATGAACAGTGAGAAATAGGAATCTCTTCCAATTGAAATTAGTCTCAATGCAAATATCTAAAATCAAGCAAGCCACAAGCTTGAAAGCAAGCAAGATTATTCTCATTGAAACTTGTATATTTTTTGAATCAATCGGCCGCCGCCGATTTTTTCTTCAGCTAAGGCGGCTGAGAGGGGTATCGGCGGCGGCTTTTGCGCGGCCGGCCGGCGCAGTAGTTAAGAAATATGATGTCACAAATATGACGTCACAAATATGACGTCACAAATGTGACTACCACAGGGGTGGTTCGCCAACGGTCTTTGCTTGCTTCGACCCGTTGGTCCACTGGTGGGTAGCGACACCGTGGTTTCCTGAGCTGGCTCAGCGGTGCCTGGGATGGGTGCAATCCCTATCGAAGTGGTCTGGTTAAGAGCCTTACCGAGGGTAAATTCGGTACCGCGGGGCTGGGGGCCCCCGGGTGTAGTGTGCCATGCGAGATGGCCGCATCCAGCCCCAGCGTTTGGTTGAGGTGCCTAGTGGCGCTGACACGCGGGGGTTGTGGTAGATAGTGAGCTGCGTCAAAACAGCTTGCGCTTTGATATGGGTGACTGAACTCCTAGTCCTTCGTGGGCAACCAGGTTGGCGAGAATTCAGTAGGAAGATGATAGTATTCCGGGCCTTACCTAGGTCGCGGAGGTTGCACCGGCCTGCCGTTATAGGGAGAGTCACTTCGAGGACTCGCGTTAATTGGGCGTACTTCAATTCAGCACCCATGGCGGTCGTGCGGTTAGAGCTTAGGCAAGGTACGCACGTTAAACTGCAATCACTTTGTGTCACAAATGTGACATCACAAACATGACGTCACAAATGTGCACAACAATGACGTCACAAAAATGACGTCACAAAAATGACGTCACAAATAGGACGTCACAATTAAGACATCATAAATATGACGTCACAAAAATGACGTTACAAATTTGAGGTCACAAAAATGACGTTAAAAATACGATGTTACAAATATATAGTCATAGATATAGTTTCGTTCAATTATCCAACAATACACCATCGCTACTTTTCTATACCAATGTCAAATGGTTTTTTTTGTCATGAGAGTAATATGGCTCATATTGTTGAGTTTAGGTTAGACTTAATGCTTTGTTCACTTCGTTTCGTCACTTCTTCAAACAACGCGGGCGTTGAGAAACGACAACCCACATAAATGGGGATGTAGGAAAATATTGTGACTAAAATGAATTCGGCCAAAATCAAGACTTGACAATAACTGCAATTTGGTAGAATGTAGCAGGGAAATGATAGGTGAAAAAAAATGCTTTCTTTTTTGTATCTACACCTAGCCTTACCGAACCGTTGCGATTTCAAGACTATGATTACTGACCCTACACTCTCATTATATCAAATGGTGCTCTCTTAATGCATCACAATTTCACCGGTTACCTCTGCTGCAAAATAAATTATCACGTGAGATGAAAGTGAAATAATTGTTGAAAGTCATTTGCTCAGGGATGAAACATTTAGATCAAGTGGACAATCTTCTGCCTCAGCGGACACACAATCACTGTAACAACGTAACGAACATTATTTTTTTATTAATCTAGCTAGATGAACCGCCTTCAATTGGCTGATTTTCAAAAGGTTAGGAAGCTTTTTCTACGTGAATGTAACGACATGCGAAAGCTGTAGAGATATTTTGCTTTTTCAAGATTGGATCCATTCAATTTTTCTCTACCAACACAGAGTCAACTAATTAATTTTATAAGTTCTCCCTGACAATGAGGATAATCTGTGAATCTCAATGAAGTCGAAGACAATGTTAGTCTACCGAGCTATGGTACACCGACCCTATTGTTGTTGTATTTTTCAATTAAGAATTTAAATCAAGTAACTCACAATATTCAAACATAAAACAAGGGCGCTAGCTTAGCTGCATTAACAACGATTTGAAAAATGTCAATAAGAAAATTTAATTCAATTTGTTATATGAATTTATTTTTGTAATTCGCAGATATTGCGTTGAATTCGAAGTAATTAAAGCGTCGAAGGCATGCCGTAAAACTCCACCATATAATCAACTAGCTGAAGGTACATATTCAATAGATAATTTATGAAATTAAATTGATTAAACGTTGTTCATGCATAGCAAATGGTGCTTTAAATATCAAACGAATTTAAGTATATGCGTTAACCCCATACCCTATCTAAACTCTCTTCATCTGTTTATTAAACCAGGAGATCGAGTGGTGGTTCGATGCGATTTAGAAGCTCAACAACATGAAACAACCACATCAGAAATAACCGATAATTCATCGATACAGGATGATGAACCGAAACCGAAATTTCGTTGCCGTGGTGAAGGATTACCGGGACGTAATACTCATTGGAGCGCACTAGCTGTACCATCATGTCGCGGTAAATGGCTCCGATTGACTGTTGGACAACCAAAAAAATGCAAAGAATCACAATTCATTTTCATCTAAAAATTCTGGAATTTAACGCATCAGAAGCAGCAATTTTAGTTTTATTTTTCATTTCTTGTTTCGTTCAATTAAATGTTTTAGTTTAAGAATAAAATATATATTCGTTGTGTAGAGCTTTTAAGCCTTTGAAAGGATAATAAAAAATTTATTACAAACTATTCGCGATATAGACATGAAGTGAAACTTACATTTCTGAACCGTTCGTTCTGTAATATTCAATTTCGTTGACATAATTTTATCCCTCACGTTTTGGTATCATGACTTGTTTAATGTTGTTTTTCGGAGAATTTTATTTTTTATTAGTTTACAAATATTGGCAACGTGAAAAATGACTGAAAATTCCATTCTTGTGTACGTTGCCATGCGAAAGTCACTATTCCACCCAAGGTCTTTTTTTTACTTCCTCTACTTTACGCATGATAAACTGCTGTTGTTATGCTACTGCCTGTTATGCTACTCCCTGTTATGCTACTGCCATCTTGTGAATAAAGGTACAGGTTTACACAGGAAGTAATGACTTATGTGAAGCAAATAATTGGTTTTTGTGGTAAAGAAGAAAAAAGTAAATTAGGACGCTTTTTGTTTTGATTCAAGCGTCTTCATTACAACACATTTGAAATCAATTATTTCACACAGTTGAGCATTCAAAAAATAGTTGTATGGCCAATTCCATCGTGCCCCATGTTACACTTATTTTGGTGTATACTCACGTAATTGAAAATGTATACTCAGTGTACACTTGAAAATGTAAATGTGCCCCACGTAACATTTTAGATACCACTCTTTTTGTAGTATGTATAGAAGTATACATAGGTGTACATTCGGTTAAATGTACTATGGAATTAGCCGTATGTTGATTCGTATAATGCTGTCGAGGCTAGTTTTACGTTGAAATCATATTCATCTATTATCAATTAATAGACAACACCACCGACTGTGGAGGGGTATTTCTTGATGAAAGCGGATGCGTGAATCGATCTATTCATTTAACATAAAAGTATGTCAAAACCGTAAATTTTTTTTTCGACTTTAAAGTAATTTTGAATAAAATGCCAGAGAAATTTGCGTTACCGCTTCGATAATCTGTACAATCAACTAAGTGGCTGTATACTCGATTTTGCACTTTTTTTTTCTTAGCTGTACCACCCGAAATCGATTTTTTTGAGCAAAAAAAAATGTTTTTCAGAGATTGTGTAACTTTTTTTAAGCGTATCTTCTAACTGTCCAGAGCCGTTTTCTGGAAAATTCAGGATATCTCAAGTATTTGTCAGTTTGACATTTTTCCAACCCAAAATTTGATCTAAAACAATATTGCTCTAACGCATTTTTCAAAGTCATTATCAGTTATTTTAACTGAATGTAATTTTAGTTATTATTTTTATGCATTTTTTTTTTCGATTAGGGCGGATCGTACTTTCTTTGCAAAAATGTTCTCCCCGTCATATTCAAGTTATATTAAAGTTCGAGAACGCCGAATACTTCGCTGTTCGGTTCAAAATTTGAGCTCCCGCGGGTCATACTGGATGGCTCTATTCGATATATTGAATTTCACTGTACACTTTGAATGAAAAAATACCACATTCTTCTAACAAACTTTCGAGAACTTATTCCACTTTTCGAATGGAATTGAAAAGAAGCTTAAAGCCTACCGAAATAATTTAAAGCAAAGATTTGATGCGATGCATTGTTTTGCCTTGCGTCAAAGTATACAACATTTCATGACGAAATGCATAATATGTATACAAAACAACAAAAAATGGTATGTTTGATAGTTTGGGCTATGAAATTCGTTATGCTATGACATTAGCCGATTTCGCACAAAGCTCGTCAATGGTGTCTAGGTTGGTTTTTTTCGGGTTCGGGTCGGGAATTCAGTTCTTCCATATTTGGGAATCCTCTGACCCATATTTCTATGCACAAAAATTTTTCACTCAATTTTCTGTACAACATAGCAAAAAAATTTTTTTAGGGCTAGGGTCGACCTTTAGGACCGACCTAGGGCCTTAAGAAGAGGCCTTGGACCCATATTTCCATGGACAAAAATGTTCCACTCAATTTTCTCTTCAACATAACATAACAAAACAAATTTTTTTGTGCTGGGGCCGACCTTTAGGACCGACTTAGGACCTTAAGGAGAGGCATCGGACCCATATTTCCATGGACAAAATGTTCCACTCAATTTTCTCTTCAACATAGCCAAACCTTTTTTTTGTGCGAAGGCCGACCTTTAGGACCGACCTAGGGCCTCAAGGAGAGGCCTTGAACCCATATTTTCAAGGACAAAAATGATCCACTCAATTACATAGCATAACATAGAAAAAATTTTTTTTTTGTGCTGGGGCCGACCTTTAGATCCGGCAGAGAGCCCTAATTACAGGCATCGGCCTCAAGTTTTTTCATGAGGACTGTTAGGTCTTCTATTACCTCTGAAATAGAAAACGAATAAAACAAATCGGAAGGAATTTACTTGGTTTTTATAGTAAAAAGACATTTGCCTTATCCATTGGGCATGCCTTAGTCCAATGGCCTGACCTCAAAAAATTCGCAATTCGCATAAATTGTTGGGCTTTCATCGAATAAAAATAGATTTACAAAAATCTGAAGAGATTTACTCGACCTATATACAAAAACCTTGTAGAGCCCTTGCAAAGATTCATTTTTAGAGCCCTAACTAAGTTCAAGGGCCCAAACTCAACAAATTTTCTCGCATTAATTGTTCGGCTTTCATTGACCTATCGAATAAAAAAAGATTTATGAAAATCTGAAACGATTTGCTCGAGTTATGTAAAAAAAATTCGTAGAGCCCTTGTAGAGACTCAGTTTTAGAGCCCTAAGTAAGCCCAAAAAAAAATTTCCATAAATTGTTGGGGTTTCATAGACCTGTCGATCAAAAAAACATTAATTGAAATCGGATAAGATTTACTCGAGTTATGTACGAAATACCAAAAACCATTTAAGCGGCCCTAGCTCGGCGACCCTGGGCCCAAAAGTGCCCATCTAAGAACTCGACCTCACTTTTAGATTACCTTTCAGGGAAAAAAAAAAGATTTTGGAAATCTGTCAAGTCTTACTCGAGATAACTTGGCGACAGACGGACGGACGCTTTTTTTTGCATATTTCATCTATTTATACCCCAAAACGAAAAACCCACTAACTCCCGAGTCGAAATTCGACGTGTTACAAACATCGTGAAAAAAGCATAAGACCAGTACTTCGTACGGGTCTAAAAATAAAAGTCTAATATTTTTGCCTTCCGTACCACGTAGACACTGAAAGAACTGGATTCCCAACCCGACACTTCTCAAGATGACACTTCTCATGACCGCATTCTTTCAAGTGCCACTAAAAAAATAAACGCCATCTGAAAGTGAAATCGAAACATTAAAGTCGTCAATTTATTTCCCAAAATTTTAACTAAAATTACTCGGTTATTCTTTTTCTTTTTAGATTTATCAGTTTGGGACGACCTATTTTTGGTCTTGAAACATAGATCCTGCGATCCTTTGTTTCTTTTCCCGTACATCACATAAATCATTATGTGAGCCTTCCTGTCGCTTCCAAGAACCGGTCCGAAAAGACAGGTCCACATTTGATAGCCTCACAGTAAAATTCCCAAGAATTCTGCGTCTCATTTGGAGGAATTTAGGGCAATCACATATCACGTGTATGCCCGTTTCCTCTTCTAATTCGCAAGAACATCTTGGGGTCTCCGACAACCGCATCTTATTCAGGTGTCGGTTCAGCCCACAGTGCCCAGTAGTCGCCCCTACTACTTTTCTGATACGATCACGGTCCATTTTGATAAGGTCCTTGGCCCATCTTTCATCAGGTTTTGGGAAGAATCGCGTCGTATACGCGCGCCCTTCGTATACTTCCCAGCGTTCTGCGTGTCTCCGTCGCACTCAGTTGCTTAATGCCTCATTGCATAATACCTGGGGTATTGGTAGACGTGGCTCCACTCCGCTTGTTGTGGTAGCAGAGCCTACCCTAGCAAGCTCATCTAACCTTTCGTTTCTGTCCACGCCAGAGTGTCCACGTCCAGGTACCCAAACCAAGGTAATCTGATTACTCAGTCCCATGTAGTTTAGATAATCCTTTCCCTCTTTCATCAGTTTGGAGGTCGAGGTGGGTGACATGAGCGCCCTAATCATCTCTTTACTGTCCGAACACATAAAGATCTCTCTTCCCTGCGTCCCCGCCGGCAGTGATTTTTGAGCTCCCATGAGAGCTTCGTAGACCTCTGCCTGGAAGACACTGGAAGTTTTGCCCAAATGGAACCAACTGCCATGTGCAGTGTCTGGATCGTATATTCCAGCCCCTGCTCTTTCTACGGCGGCCTTGGATCCATCAGTGAAAAACACTTTCGCATTTCTAGGCAAACAGGTTGGCCACCCATCTAGCCATTCTTACCTGCTCGGAAATATCGCTTCAAAACGCCTGGTGAACTCAGTTACCGGCGCCATCCGGTCTCCTGGCATGTCAAAAATCGGATCCGAAATAACGTCTCTAATTCTGCCATGCCCTAATTACTCGGTTATACAAATGAAAGAAAAGTGTAATAGGATTACGTTCTTTAGCTTTTTATGACCTTAAAACTTTCGTTAACATTTCATTTAAAGCAAATCGAAATATAATAATCGACAATTAAAATTCATTGTTTTGAATGGAAAATATTGTTATGTAAATAAAATTTGAAGTAAAAAAATACAAACCCATATATCGATGCGATTACATCTCATTAGGTTGAAATATTTAAATTAAAAGTCCTCATCAAAGGAATTTTATTTCATTTAATGCATAAAATTAAATAATTATAATTTTGCAAATGAAAAATGCAGCTTGTCTCCCTATCGCGTTTGATGCTGTAAATTCATTAGCTTCATCGAGATTTATTGGTTCAAAATCAATACGTTTTATTTACTTAAATTTTAATAATTTTTTTTTATAAATAGTTTTCCCAACACTCCATCTTATCAATTGAAAATATTTAAATCATAATTACGCAGAGCCATTTAATTCATTGATTCGAATGGTCCCCACAAACTCATTGTAAATACTTTACTGAAAAATAGTCTCATTAAGGACATTTAATTAAATTAAAACAAAATAAGAGGAAAATCATATAAAGCCATCAATAAAATGAGGTAGAAAATAGTTAAAAAATAATGAAAAATAGGTTAGTAATTAAAAAATTATTTTTGCATTTACATAAGAATTTAATCTGAGCCAATCCACTAAAAAATATGGTGTCAATAAAATGATTCACATTGTTTATTTTTATGCACAATTACAGGCATTATGTTGTGGTGCATTTACTCTTTTTTACATTAAAATCGTATAAAAAAGTCAATAAATAAAGTCAGAAATGAAATCCCATATTTAAAGTAACATATCAATTTGGTTCGTTCGTTTACAATATTTTTGTCCATTTTCATAAAAAAAAAAATTAATGTTTTTAATGTTATAAATAAATAAAATAAATAAATACTCATAAATATAAAAATTAAAATTACATTTTATGAAAATCAATAGTTTCAATTGTTTGTAGCTAAAGACATTCGTACAACCTTATGGAGTCATTTCTCGTTCGATATCATTCGGTCATACCGGACGGGTTGGCACAGTGGTTAGCGCAGTGGCCTTCCACCAAAACGATCGGGGTTCAAATCCCGTGTCGGAAAAATTCTATCAAGTGTAGCACATTTTCTAGATTTTCGGTCCAAGGCTGGTCATTCCTGACCGCGGAGCACAGACTCAATGGTCCTTTGTTCCTACCTTCATCATCATCAAATCCTTCGTTCACCTCACGCCGTAGACAAACCACTCCGGGTGAACAACTGATCCCTTTGCTAGCAAATGCCATCAAGTCCATGGGGTCCAATTCTAGAGTGAAGCGCGATATACCACTGTCATCAAAAGGTCGGACGGCCGGTCGCATTCGTTACGGTTGAACCGAATCGACAAGCCCACCATATTCCCCTTTAATGACGTTGCATGGGTTTCAATCAAAGCAGGGCCGAGCCACGTATCATATCTGCTCTGCGTATTGCCATTACTCGTTCACTCGTCGACCTTGATTTTCCTGCAGCGCCAATGACTTTCACTCATTGAGATAGGCACGATGAAAGTATCGCGCCACACCCAAGGCAAAATCGTTTGGTCCACAAACCGAGTGAGAGTGTAACTCGGCGGGTGATACAAGGCAACAGAGTGTCAGAGTAATGACGCAAACACTGAGCAGCACAATAACTTGAAAGTTTTTAATTCCAATTCATTCTACAAATTTCGTTTGGATTTAGTTAAAATGTAATTACAAAAGAGAAAAAAAAAAGAAGGACGAAGAACAGGAATTTAGTGTGGAAAGATGATAATCTATTGAACGAAATATATTTCCTCCATTGGGGCGCTTTTTGGAATGTTGGAGATGATGCACATCGCATTGCCTTGCTGGATGGCGAGTGACACTCTTTGAAATAAATACTGTCTTGACTTCGGTTCTCCAGTAGTGCGGATCAGGTGGGAGCCAATCGTGTATAAAAGGTCCACCGCTTCCTTCGACCAGGGGCCTAGAGATTCTACAGCGAATGCGACGAAATTATAGCTCTTTTCGAGTTTAGAATATTTGTTGTGCTTCCGAGATGCGGCCATTTCCGAAGCCATGCCCGGATGCTTTATTCTGCCGACCATATTCGATGCAGCCAAGGAATCTGCGCAGGTCGCATCCCACACCAGCGCTCTGCCCTTTTTCCAGGCGGTGTAAGTGATGCCGTCTGGGCGCTTCTTACCGTCATCTCGGAACAGTCCGGGGGGTTCTAACAAGGAACTCATGTTGATTGAGGCCAAGCTTCGGTGCAAGATACGGTTCAGTTCTGCGTGGCGGAAATATTTCCCATAATTCTTTTTACAATGGAGGCCGTGTCTCCCAAGTGAATTAACGGGTGTGTCACAAGCGCATACAAACGGGTGGCAGAGTTTTGTTCCGAGGCGTAAGCCGACGCAAGTACGAAAGATATCATTATTCAGCAGCGTACCGATGTTGGGGCTCGGAACGACGTTTAACCACGCTCCTGACATCTTGTTTTGAAGCAACTGAAAGCGAAAGTGCTCGGTTTTGTCAGTCAATAACTAGGCAATGCCTTGCTCATACGCTTAATTGCTTCCAGAGATTCCGAAATCAACACAAATCTGCTTGGTTATCGACGTACATTACACGTCATACAAACACAGAGCAACTGATTTACCCCGGAACATCGTTAACAATCTATCACACCACCGCTATTGTGCACATGCAAAACAATACATCGAATTCTAATGCATTGTCATCAATGCACACAAAGCCGTGTGTTTACGCTGAAATAATTTTAAGAAAAGCTATGAGCCTTTCCTTAATATATTATTTCTGCATGCTAAACATACCAGAAGAATCTAGATTCGATACCGGCAGTTCAATTCCTCAAATTGAATTTAGGCACAAAGTGAAAGTGTTCGCACATTCACGCAAACGATGCAACATTTTACAACAAAGAAAATGTTCGCCAGGCAGGTGGTTGAAAACGGTTCACAGATTTCACTCAAAACTCACAATAATAAGACAAAATTAATAGCACAAAATTAAAATATAGGCAAAGCACAAAATGTAACACTTCGGCCATAGCACACAATTGAAAATTTCAGCCAATTTTTCGCCTTTCTTAGTGAGAGAGCTTAGCTCATGACTTTTGATGTTAACACAACGGCGGTCGAAAGCCAAAAGCAAGTGTAGCACATTAATAACGTCCCAAAGTTCTCTCAAGCTTCAAAAGTTTGGGTAGTTGTGGTGTGTTTGGTGCCCATAACGTCGTACACACTGAAGGAATCGTATGACGTAACCCATATGCGATGAATCTGTGTACGAAATATCTAGGCCTACATTTAGGCGAGATAATAATCATGCGCCTAAAAACTCTTGGAGTAATTGAATAAGACGCATTACCCTGAGACGTGGTTCAGAAGTCACGTTAAGCCGGTGGTCCAGACAACACTTGTTATTGGCTATAAAAAGCTGTTAGTGGAGTCTCTAAAATACAAAATACAAAAAAAAACTTTTTTTTTTCTTGGTTATTCGAACTAGCTTCCACTTTTTAAGTCCAACTTAGCTTTAATAAGCGCAAAAAGTTTGCATCTTTTTGTCTCAACGTTCTTTGGAACCGATTCGCTTTTTTCGTGCGTCAACGGCTTTTATCAAAGTATAGTGATTTTCATTTATACGATGCATAAGCTGTCAAACCTACGATTACTAGGTTGACAGCTCAAACGTAATGAAAATCACGGTACTTTGACGTAAGCAGATGGAAGTATTTTGACGTAAGCCGATGAAGCATTACCTACTTGGATGAAATGAGTCTGTAGACCGTGTGATGTCGGTGTCTTTTCACCGAACCTCAAGTGGTGACACCTATGTTTTTTTCATAGATGAATTAACGTCTCAATATCGAAATACAATTTACCACGGACACAGGAAAAACTTCGGTAACGAAAGGATCTCTAAGAAAATTCCATCTGAGCAAAAGCTCATAACAAAATTGGGGGACTTGCAAATAAAAAATGATCAAGTCTCTGACCCGGACGGGTAGTAATGGCGGATTACCATAAACGTCGTGGTAAACTTCGTTCTTCGTACGGGTCTAAGCATGAGAAACCTCAAAGCTTTTTTATCAGAAAATATGCCGAGCTAAAACTAATTTCATCATTTTATATAATCAGTTCGAATGATCCAAACATCTGGTGTGCACTTATTAATTCTGGATACGAAAATAGTTTTCTGATTTCGTCGAATTCTTAAAATGATTCGATTGTCTCTTTATGTAAGTCCTTATGCCGACATGAAATATCTTTAAGTAATTATTTAAGGCACCTTATCCAAGCTTATGCCTAAATCTTTTTTCACACTCTTCCTAATCACACAACCCACATAAATAATGAATAAATGTAATAATCGGATATGAATTGGGTAATTAGAAGAACAGGGTTTTTATTAATTGGTTATAACGATATACATTTTGTTTGCTGTTTATGGGGGAGATTTTATGGAATTTTTCGTTTGAAATATTGTAGTTCCTTTCATAGGCTTTATTGGGCTAACGATTGCGTTTAAATTAATTGGATTTACTAATCGTGCAACGGGCAGTACGGTGGGCGGTGATGCAAGTCCTACAGAAACAATCAGAGTTCACGAGCACAAATCAATTTCTTAACTGAAATCAATCAGACACAATTTTTCTTTAAGAGACAAGACGAGAATAAAGTTTAATGGGTAGGGAGAGGTCCCCATATGAAGAATTTGTATTAAATGTTGTAAGAACTTCTGAAATTTATCTTAATTGGCATATGGGCCTCTCCCTACGTTCTTTTAAGCCAAATTGTCCACAGCAGTTAAAGAAGTTGTTTCGGCATTGTAATACGTTGTTGGCTCAACCCTTCGGCTTCTCTTGTCTCTTTAGTGACATTCAAGATCTGACGATTCAATTATTTGGTAAAGACTTCTAAAAACATATGAAGGGACCCGTACGTATCAGAATAGATGCGGCAAACAGAGTTGATGTTACGAAAAGGCTCGAACGTATTTATGTACGTAAATATTGCCTTAACTCTTAAGTGTTTGAAATTACATCCACATTAAGTTGTATTGGAAATTGCCGATAGGGCACTATTGAAAAAACCCGTCCGAAGAAACGGTGTAAAAGAACCCTCCCGAAAGCACAAAATTTATCTCCAAATAGACAAAAATGTTCGCCTCAATTTTCTCTACAACATAGCAAGAAAAAATTTTTTTGTTAAGGGCCAACTTTAGGACCGACCGACCAAGGGTCATAAGGAAATGCCTCTGACACATACTTCCATAGACAAAAATGCTTCCCTCCATCTGCTCTGCAATATGACAAAAAAATGTTTTTTTGGTTAGGGCCGACCTTAGGACTTATAGGCCCACTTGAGCCCCAAGCACAGGCCCAAATTTGTTTATGAATATAATTCGGTACACGGTTACCTCTCAAATAGAAAAAGAATCAACAAAATCGGTTAGGATTTGCCCGATTTATGTAAACAAAATCATGTTGGGCCTAGTTTCAGGGTCCTGACTGAGTCCAAGGGCATCTTATCAAAAAACTTTCTTCCATTAAATGTAAGACATTCCTAGACCTTTCGATTAAATTTTTTTTTTTGAAAATCGGAAGAGATTTATACTCGAGTTATGTACAAAAAAAAAGTAGGGCCCTAGCAGAGACTCGTTTTTAGTGCCCTAGCTAAGTCCAAGGGCTCAAAATCAAAAAAGTTTGTTCTACAAATTGTCGGTCATACCCATATCTTTCAAACAAAAAACAATTTAAGAAAATCGGAAAAGATTTACTCGAGTTATGTACAAAAAACACATAGAGCCCTAGCAGAGACTCGTTTTTAGTACCCTAGCTAAGTCCAAGGACTCAAATTTAAAAAAATTTCTTCCATAAATTGTCGGTTATGCCCACATCTTTCAAACAAAAAAAAATTATGAAAATCGGAAAAGATTTACTCGAGACCAAAAACCACTTAAACGGCCCTAGCTCAGCAGATCTTGGGCCGACAGTGCCCAGATTCAATCCAATAGAAGATATTTAGATTACCTTTCAGGGAAAAAAAGTTTTTGAAAATCGGTTGAGTTTTACGGACGGACGAACGAACAACGTTTTTATTGTTGATTCGTCATCTAAGCACCAGGATCGATGCTCCTCACCTACTCCCAGGTCGAAATTGGGGTGGTTACAAACGTCGTTGTAAACGCATAAGACCCCTTTTCGAAGAACTTCGTTCTTCGTACGGGTCTAAAAATTGCCAGTAGGAACTTCTCAACTTAGGGCTTAGTTTTGTATTCAAACCTTTGCGATAACTGGAGAACCTTCGACAAAGTTTGAAGATGAGCCGAATCGGTCAACAAAACATGAGTAATTTTGTAATTCGGAAATACACCCGAATTTTACAGTATTTTTGAATGTGAAAGAACGACAAAATATACTTTGACATACGCCGACACCGCACTCTGCTGATCGATCTTTCTAAAACCAATATCTGGGTATAAACTGACGATGTTTATCACTCTAGTCGTTATTCGAAAAAGTCAGTTAAACTTTGTGAAGCACATTGTCGGTTGTAGAGTCTAGATTTGGGTGGATAGAACAGGAAGTTAACGGCTTTGATTGATTTCGCTGTTTTGAAATTACTGAATCTTCAGAGACGATGTTCAGAATATACCTACGAAAAATACCACATCCCTTTTTATTACCACCTCGTATAATGTCTCACAAAAAGCGATTTCGTGTATGCATCTGTCTCTTGTATTCCTTAATATTGTATGAAGCTTTAAAAACGTCTTTACAATACCATCAAAAATGGAATTTTCGTATCCATTTGTGAACAAGTGAATAAGAAAGTTTATAGATTAAATGTATTTAAAGAAAACGCCATCAAAGGATATGTCTCGATATAATTGAAAACATTATTAAAGTCTACTAATAAACAGCATTTAAGAACGATCGGCACTGTATCTCTGAAAATTCATTCGACTGGATATTTCGTACACTCGATTTATTTTCTAAAGAGTTTCCAACTTGAACATTTTATTGAAAATGAAGTGTTTAACAGGACTAACAGAGTTTGCCCGCTGTGTATATCAATTCCATACACAAAAGTCTTCATAAAAACTTTCTCGAACATCCTTATCTCAATATGGTACATCCCCAATTGGGATGTGCGATCCACAATAACCACGTTCAGCACATAAAGCGTTGAATTTATTTACGATTTATATTTTCATATAATTCGCATTTCCTGATATACCTTCCAATATTACATATTGTCACAAAGGACATTAGGTGCATTACTTATATATATATACATTTTTTACTGGGAAATAAACAGAATGGATGGGCCATTTACCGAAAGGACATATCATATAGTGCCAGAGAAAAATATTATTTAACTTGATGTGTAACGGCAGTGTGATGTGATCACAGAGGAATAAAACGTTGTAAGCACATAATAGGTTGAATGATGAAGATTTTATCCACTTTTTTTTCCTTATTTGCTTCTTCCTTGTTATCATTGCCATTGAGGGAAAATATGTCGTTTGTGCGAATCTTCATCAAGAGTTTCGTTTTTTATTCTATTTTTTAAGTGAAGGGGTGCTGATGCTGGGAGTCGAGCGAAATGCTGACTATTCATTATTAACAATGGTTTGTATTACGTGTATTCTACGTACGACACATTATACGAGAAACGATTACAAACGAATATGCAAATAATGATAAAGAATTTGAAGAAAAATTCTATTGTGCATACCTTTACCTCAAAATGAATACATTTTCATTAGCAACAATAGAATTTTTTTCAATAAAATTTGTGAGAACTGTATACATGAAATAATCGTTTTTATAAAAAGACTAAACGTTTATATTCACCACAAAATATTTAGATGCTATTTTCGGATTTTTTGAGATTTAACGTCGGATTTAAGTTCCACATTGGGGATGGAGATCTGTGAGTCCTTTTAATTTTACATCAAAAATTCTTCTTATGATGTCAGTAGTGTTGTAAGTATGGATGATCGGATGATCCGATAGTGATGCAGAAAGCTTCAAGTTTTATAATGAAGCCGATGAAATGCAAGCAGTTCTGGCTATGGGCTACATACCAGAGACTTGGAAAGAGGTTTTAGTTAAGTTTATACCGAAGCCAGGTCGTGCTACGTACGACAAAGCGAGTTCGTATAGACCGATAAGCCTCCCGTCTTTCGTGATGAAAACTATCGATAGAATGTGCGATCGATACGTGCGAGACGTCATTTTGAAGTCAAAGCCGTTACACAAGAACCAGCATGCCTATCAATCAGGCAAATCAGTAGACTCAGCTCTACGTCAGGTGGTTTTCAATATAGAATCAATGGAATTCGGTGAAAAAACTCTGGCAACCTTTTTGAACCTAGAAGCAGCTTTTAACAAAGTTACTTTTGGCGCCATTAACGCTGCTATGAGAAAATTCGGAGTAGAAAGGATCTTGCGTTACAGCGGGAAGGGGGGTCTAAAAAATGCCAATTTTAGCGTTATGTAATTTATGAACGGCCCCTATCCTAATATCGGGTGCTTTCGAGGAAGTTTTGTGTTCACTGATGAATAAAGTGTTTCGGGTAGGAGAAGAGTGGTGTAGAACGTCAGGGTTGTCGGTAAACCCAGACAAGACCGGACTCATTCTTTTTACTAGGAAACGGAAGTTAGTTCCAACGCGAATGCCAATACTTTTCGGAAGTGTTCTCAAGATGACAGACAAGGTCAAGTACCTTGGAGTCGTTCTAGACAGTGAACAGAATTGGAAAAAGCATGTGGAGGAGAGAATCAGGAAAGCGCTGAGAATTTTCTGGACGTGTCGCGCCACGTTTGGCAAAAAGTGGGGTCTCAGGCCATCCGTTCTGTATTGGATGTAGAGAGCCTTACGGATGTATGGTATGGGCACCACGTGCTGAATTAGGCGCTACGAAAAAGAAAGTCGATAGCATACAGATTCTCGCATGCCTGAGCATAACTGGAGTTATGACATCGACGCCGACAGCGGCGATGGAGATACTACTGTCACAACCGCCGCTGGACCTGTTTTTAAAACAGGAAGCCGAGATGATAGTGCATAGACTGTACAAAGGTGGAAATTTGATTGCGCATGATCGAAATTTTGGTCATGCAAGTATTCTCTCGCAACTCAAAAAGGAGTTCAGCGAGGTAGATATGCCAGAAGACTCTATGAGAGCGCGTTTCTGCTTCGAAAGAAGTTTCGAAACGCACCTGCCGAAGAGGTCTGAATGGGATTTAGGCAAACCTCCAGCAGAGGCGGATGTCGTAGTTTACACAGATGGATCGAAGACAGATGAAGGAACGGGCGCAGGTGTGCACTCAGTGGACTTGGAGTACGATGTATAAATGGCTCTGGGTTCATACACCACCGTTTTTCAGTCAGAGATAGTCGCCGTCTGTGAAAGTTCAGATATGATGCAGCGAGATGGCATCAGAAATCAGAACATTTTGATCTGTTCAGACAATGAATCGTCCATTGAGCCGCTGTCATCGGTCAAGATTTCGTCGAAACTGGGTCATCAGTGCTTTGAGACTCTGGAAACTCTGTCAAGAGACAATAAAATCACATTGGCATGGGTACCAAGTCACTCAGGAGTGCAGGGAAACGAAAAAGCTGATCAGTTGGCCAGAGAGGGAAGCAGTTCCACATTCATTAGGCCAGAACCTGCTGTCAGCAGATATGCAGGCTTAATTAAGTCCTTAGTGAAGGCGAAAATGAATCGGTGCCACCAGGATAGATGGGAAACGCTCCCAACCTGTAGGCAAAGAATTTTTGATCGGATGTAATGCCGAAAACACAAAATTTCTGTTGAGCTTGAGCCTCAACAGGAGTGAATTAAGCAAACCTGTAGGAATCTTAACAGGACACAACAGTTTGAATTACCATCTCAGCAAGATGGGAATCATTGCAGATCCGTCATGCACTGGCTGCGGACTAGAACCAGAATCAGCGAGGCATTTCAAATGCACTTGTCCGGCTTTAAAAGGTCTCAGAACGAAGCTCTTGGAAGACTTCTATCTGACCCCCGAAGAGCAGCTCAAACTGAAATTAGTCGACGTGCTCTCCTTTATCACAAAGAGCAGGAGACTGATGGAACCGAAAGAGGAGTTTAAACTTAATAGGGAAGGAGATGCAGCACAATAGGCCCAACAAAGATGGCCTCAGTGTTTTCATTCAGGACGTTAAACAGACGGAGGTAAAATTAATTTAGCTTCATAGTATTTAAGTGTATTTTGTAAACTGTTGTAACGAACTGAATAATGTTTCCTAAATAAACCAACCAGCCAACCATGGATGATCGGAGGGTGATCAAAACTAGAACCAATCGCTGCGGACTGAACATGCATCTTTTCGCTATAGGAAGCATCGCAACAAGAACCTCTTAAAAGGTAAAGTGTGACGCAGTCCGTAAGTCCGCTTCCAAAATAAATAATATCGCTTGAAATGACGCTATCGCTGATAATACACAAAAATTTAATTGAATGGAATTTTGTGTTCAAAGTTTTAATTTTTTAAAAGAAAACTACGTTGTGTTCAAAAAATTGCGTCGCAAATGCCGGACCCATCATCAAACTTTATAGACCGTTAGTACCTTCCGGTGTGAGGTCTTTCTGCCGCAACCCCAGATTGGTGAACTATCGCCCTCCATGCCCCCCTATCGCCCGCCAAGGAGATGGTTTGTTCGCCCAGAGAAAGTCCCCTAACTTCTAAATCTGATTTAATTGAATCGATAAACCTTCTCCTTGGTCTACCCCTTGGCCTAACACCCGGGACTTGTGCATCCAAGATCCTTTTCTGTAGCCTGTTATTACCCATCCTTTGAACGTGCCCGAACCAGCGCAGACGACTGGCCCTTGCCGCCTCTTCCACTGACGAAATCCCTAAATTTTCCCTAATGTCGTCGTTCCTTATATGATTATCCCACTGCTCCCTTCTATTAACCTT
>CM055405.1:42126344-42187420 GCA_029228625.1 Pseudolycoriella hygida | reverse complement strand
CTTTGTTCCGCTACTTAATGCCCTTTTGTTGAACACGTGCGACCTCAACTGACTGGCCACCGCGTTTCCCATTTTCCTCCTTTCCTCAAATTCCCTAACTAACTTGCCATCCTCTGAAAAAATGGTTCCTAAGTACTTGAATTCAGAAACCTGCTCCAGCTCCTCCCCATGTAAATTGCAAGCTATCTCCTTCCGAGCTTTGCCGACATGCATAACCTGAGTTTTCCCTACACTTATCTTCATCCCATACTCCTCACATGCAGCATTTAGGCAGTCAATCCCACCCTGCAACTCCGTGGTACTATCTGCCAACAGAATCAAGTCATCCGCGTAGGCCAGGATTTTCATTATTACCTCACCCACCTCGAAATTTCCCTGCAAGTTTGCCTGCTTGATGATTTTGTCCATGAAAATTATGAACAGAAGCGGGGAAAGACAACAACCCTGACGAACGCCCTCTTTAACCTCGAAAGACTCGCTAATTTCGCCATCTATTCTCACCGCGGCCCTGCTTTCTGAGGAAATACTCTTAATGGCACGCAGTAAACCCCCATTGATACCGTACTCGCTAAGAATCCCGAATAGCTTCTGCCTTGGCACCCGGTCGAATGCCTTCTCCAATTCGATGAAGCATAAGTATAAGTCCCTGTTCTTTTCATAAAGCTTTTCGATAGTCTGTCTGAGGCAGAAAATCTGATCCTGACATCCCCTCAGAGGCCTGAAACCACCCTGAAACTCATCCAGTACACCTTCCACTATGTTGCTAATCCGGCCAACAAGTACACCCGTGTACACCTTACCTACCACGCTCAAGAGCGATATCCCCCTGTAGTTACTGCAAACCTTACGGTTGCCCTTCTTATAAATTGGAGCAATAACACCGAAGCTCCAGTCAGCAGGTACTGTTGAAGACCTCATGGCCAAATTGAAAATCCTACAAAGCCATTGAATCCCACCTGATCCGCTATACTTAATAAATTCCGTCCTAATTTCATCCACCCCTGCGGATTTTCCTTCCCTTAATCTGCCGACCTTTCGGGACACCTCATCCAGTGTAATTTCCTCCTCCACCTCCGAGCTAGGACCTGCCTCCCTCCCATTTCCTTCTACCTGATTGACAGATGTAAATAAATCCTTAAAGTAATGCCGCCAAGTCTTCAAGACTTCACCCCTATCTGTAATTAACTCGCCGTCTTTATCTAAAATACTACTACATCCCTCTTTCACGCCACCGCGCCTAATGCCCTTAATCATCGACCAAAATTTCTTACGCCTGCCTTGACCTGCCCTTTCCAAATCCTCCCCAAACTTTTTCCCCTCCCGGTCCTTCGCTTCCCTGACTAGATCCTTAACCAGTTGCCTACAAGCCTTATAAGCCTCCCACTTCGCCACCGTCCTGTCCTGTAACCAAATCAAGTATAGTTTCCTTTTCTCCAATACAGCCCCCCTGATACCGGCGTTCCACCAACCCGCCTTTTTGTTTCGACCCCCGCTAGCGACACTGCCCAGACATTCCTCAGCCAGATCCAAGACAAATTCCTTAAAATTCGCCCACTCAGCCTCAATGTCCCCGCAGTCAGCTGGAAGCCCCTCAAATCCTTCGGCGAATTTTGCCATAAAACGAGACCTAACTGCCTCTTCCCTAAATTTGCCCACACGAAATTTGCGACTTACCACCTTCTTCCTTTTAGTCTGACAGAGTTTACCAACCGACAGATGGGTACCCAAGAAGTAGTGGTCAGAACCGAAAGTGAAACCCCTGAAAACACGTGTGTCCCTGACTACCTGTCTCCTGTCCTGCTCTATAATCATGTAATCAATAATGGATTTGTGACCCAAACCCTCATTGACGTACGTATACCGATGGATCCACTTGTGCCTATAGAAAGAGTTGGTTATTGCTAACCCATTGAAATCACAAAAATCCAACAACCGTTTACCATTTGAATTCAGTGTTTCTTCCCCAAATCTACCCACTACCTTCCCATACCCTGAGTTGCTTTTAAAGTTTCCTATTCTTGCATTGAAATCCCCCAGCAAAATCAATGATTCATTTCCCTTTTTGCTAACTACGTCCCCTAGTTGTTCGTAAAAAGTGTCCAAGTCAGTAGCATCACTACCATTGCAAGGGCTATATACGCTAACCAAGCGATAAATTCCACCCGCTAACTTTACAGAGACCCACATCAGCCTTTCATTTACGAAACGAACATTTAGGACAAATTTGATCAATTCCTTCCTGATAGCGATTCCAACCCCCCAGTTTGCCCTACCAGACTGAACTCCGGACAAAAACACCTTATACCCGCCCACGTGTTCTTCCGTCTGTCCCTTCGTCCTAACGTCACTCAACGCCAATATGTCTATACCGTAGTCCTTAGCCAGATCAACTAATTCCTCTCTGCGATCCCGAAAACCCCCATTAACGTTTAGACTTCCAATAAACAAACCATCAACCATTTTGCATTGCCTGATCGTCAACGATGGGGTACCTAGCAAGCCGAGCGTTGGTCGTACCCCGTACCCAACACCCGTCCGAGGCTGTGTTGAATTGCTTTTACCGAGAATGAATACAGTGGGACGGCCTGGTAAGCCGAACCGCACCGGAAGTACAAGTTTTAATAGGTACCAAGAACGACCGTCTGGAATGCAATGTGCTCGTTTGTTTATATTTTTTACCAAACGGATTGCTATACATATAGCGAAGCCACCAACCGAAATTATGATCATAAACATTTTACTAGAAGTAGGATGCCGAGACAAATAAAGTACACAGGTTTGATTAGATTGTTTAGCAAAACGTTGATTCGAAAAACATCACAAGATTGAGGTTATGTTAACGAGACGCCATGTCATTCGGAAATTAAAATGTAAATGTAATTGAAATTCCAAAAACAACAAAATTGATATTAGAACGCGCATATCGCACAGAAAACAATCCAAAGATCATTTTGTAAGCAATAGAGAAAGTGAAAAATAAGAGAAATCCAGCAAATACCTGCCACGTTGCATTCGAATCACAATGCAATTGAAACACGCAAAAAGAACAATAAAACCCGCGTTATGATTTGAGTGATCCGGCACCCAACACAAAAACAACTAATAAAAATTAAATTAAATAAAACAAAACCCGGATCGAAACGTAAAATTGTAAAAACAAACAAAACTTACACAGAGCAAACCAAAACACGTCTATCACGGCGGCCATTTTGACTTGACTTGCCGGACCCAACGACGAAATAATTTTTCTGTACTTTCAGTTTTTACGCTGCAAAAATTTGACTTTTATTTCTTGTTGAAACCCCTGAGAAATTATTCCGCTGGTGGGTCCGGCATTTTTGACGTAATTTTTGTTTGTTTTAAAAAAAGCGCTCGAATTTTTTCAGAAAACTTAAACTTTGAACACAACATTCCATTCAAACAAATTTTAGCCTATATCAGCGATAGCGTCACCTCAAGTGATATCATAATTTTGGAAACGGACTTACGGACTGCGTCACTCTTTACCTTTTAAGAGGTTTTTGTATGTGATATCAGCCGTTTTGCAGTTATCAAAACTAAATTTCACAAAAAAAATTTTCTGTTTTTTGAAAAAAATTTTCTTCAAAAAAATTTTTCCTCCGAAAAAAAAGTGTGTAACAAAAAAAAAATTTTCTACGTAAAAAATTTTCCTCCGAAAAAAATTTTTCTCAAAACAAAAATTCTCCGAAAAAAAAATTTTACCAAAAAAAAATTTTAAAGAAAAAGATTTTTCTCCAAAAAATTTTTCTCAGAAAAAAAATTTTTCTCCAAAAAATCAATCTCAATCTTAATATATTTCATCAAAAAAGAATCTTAGACGAAAGAGAAATAACGTAGTTGCCTATTATGGAACATTTAAAACTTAATTTCGTTGGTATTTTTCTCAATTTTTCTGGTCTTCACCAAAGAAATGTCATAATTTTCCTATTTTCTTTGGTAGGGCCTTTGACATTACCTTTGGTAATTTCTATGGATCTTTGAAATTCTTACAGTTTAAAAAGAACAGAAAACGTTGGATTGTTTGCTTATTTCTATATTTAGATACGTTCGAGTCTCTTTGGCACATCTATTCTGTTTGCCACATCTATTCTGATACGTTATGTTTTCTTATATGGCCAAGAAACTCAATTTCGTCCATTCCATTGCTCCCAGCGCCCTGACCCGATTCCTACAAAACTTTTTGACACCAAAATGAAGAGTTTCCTGGCTGTACTTGCTGAGAAATTTGCGGAAAAGTTTCATCGACCCTCGAGAATGTGGAGACGGGCGGACAGAAAGACGGGCAGACAGACATTTTTTTATGGCTGATTCGTCATCTCTAGACAATAATAGATGCATCCCCCCAGCTCCCACCTCGATCTACATCATGTTACAATAAAATTGTTTGTAGTAAACGTATAGGACCTTTGTACTTCGTACGGGTCCAAGCAGTTTTTCGTCAATATTTTCTTAACTATACTATATGGAGATTTACTGTCGAATGCAAAGTTGTAGAGAATTAAATTTAAGCGAACACCTGTCTCAGGGTTTTGGTAAAATATGGCCCAATCGTGGTATTATATATGGCTACTTCCATAATTGGGCAGGATAACCCGAATCTCCAGAACTATGAGAGTTAAAAAGTTGGTTGGTTGGTTCAAAGATGAGCAAAATCGGTCAATTAGTCCCGTAGGTATGGTCGAAGAAGTGGAGGTCGAACATGGATTTTCTAGGTCGGTGAAAGGCAAGGTTGATGAGAACTACATTTTAGAGAAAATAGTTGAAGGAGTTTTTGGAAATAATATGTTGGTATGGTGCAGGGAAGGCCATTTCGGCCATCAAAATCAATGGTCTTAGAGGTACATCGGCAGGGCTTTCGGTAATTTCTATGAATCTTTGAAATTCTTAGTTATAAAATATTGGATTGTTTGCTTATTTCTATAAGGTTCGAGTGTTTTTGCAACATCTATTCTGTTTGCCACATCTATTGTGATACGTACGAGTCTTTAATGTTTTTGTTCTCAGTATTTTTATACCACAGTCAATCCCCTATCCTACTCTGGGGTGAAAATATAGATTGTTACAAACGTAAAGGTAAACACACAAGCGTCGTATGCTTCGTAAGGGTCAAAACTCGATAGAACATAGAACCAAATACTTAACAACTTAAATAAATAAGTTTGTGCTTTGACTTACGTACAAAAATGAAGAGGCATCAAAGAGTGAACTGTGAGTTTTAAGTGTTCACAATTAGATTTCTGCCGCTTGAAAAATCTTCACTTCCATTGGCTGGCTTCACGCTCCAGCCGCGTAAAATCAACTTTACATTTTCTTAACTCAAAGCTTTGAAAAGCTTTTGTACGAGAAAAAACAATATTCTACTGCAATTCACTTTGAATTTTTTATCGGGTAGAATAAAATCAGTCTTTAAACTTTCAATCACACTGCCGTTACGTTATAAAATAAATGTTCAATTCTTAGAAATTTACATTTTAGAGCGTCTTTTCATCACTCCAATCTTTCAATTCCGTTTGAAAACCAAAGGGATAACATATTTTTCGTAGTACATCAGAGGTTCTTGCTGCTCAATTTTATAAAATGCAACGTTACACAAAGTAGTGTGTTAAAACAATAAATTCACATGAAAATATGACTAACAGTTCAAAACCAATAACCATAACAATTATCATCATCAAAATGGGAAAAGAGGAGAAAAAACTTTGGTCAATTAGACTTCATTGTTGTTTGTTAAAGGGATAATTGTCTAAATCGATGAAATGCCATTTGTTTTCATTAAAATGTTGAAAACGCAATTACATTATTAATTGGCGTTAATTAGTTTAATTAACATATCTACAACACAACTGTATGGTTTGACTTAGATGTGAGGTACTTGTCAACATAGATTCGAGTATGATGTTAACACTGCCAGGAATTGTGACAAACCATCACCATTAAAGTGAAATCACTCGTCTATATATTTGAATAAAGCAAATCGAGATGCCTTTTAAGGAGCCGTGCATAAAGTACGCATATATTTTAGGGGGCAGGGGAGTTCGACGAAAGCATACGCTCCATACATTTTAACATTTTTTTCCATACATTTTTTCATACAAGGAGTAGGGGATTCTAAAAATAGTCATTATTTCAGCGCGTACTTTATGCATGGTACCTAATGAAAACTGTCATAGAAAGCAATGTTTTGTGTATAAAAACACCGAAATTTTGTGAAATAAATTTATTCAGAACGGAGACATCATCCCCTAGAGAATCATTTATGTTTAGACAAGTGTTCGATTGCTGGCGTTTTCGAGCTGGGTGGATAACCCATTGGTGATTGACCTTTTAAACTATTAACATTCTCTAATAGGAAATTATACCAAAGATAGGGACTAAGGAGTTTCTCAAATTTTACCCACCATGTTAGAGATCCCCTCCCCCCCCCCTCCTCCCTAACGCAGACGTGATTTAGAAACACTTTTTAAGCGCATTAGAGCCTTGTAATAATTATCATTTATCATTACCGACGTGCTTTTACTGCGGCAGTGGTAAGCTGTGCGACAAACCTGATGCCATCTATGTAGTAGGAGCGAAACTATTAGGAGTCGAATACCGGTGCTTCCACCAATGCTTTTCACGGTGAATTCGGCCTAATTTAGTGCAGCTACATCGTCTTAAGATAGACTCAGATATCTGTGCACAAAAATCATCGTGCATGAGTGACGTCATGCATGTCATTATTCCTGTGTACGGTTCGCTGCCCTGAATCCCACAAAAATCTTAGTGACGTCGTCTTGTGAGTTTTTTTTTTTAGATTTATCAGTTCGGGCGATCATTTCCTGAACTTGGAATACAGATCTTACGATCCTTTGTTCCCAACCCAATCATCATTTAAATCACGCAAACCTTCCTGTCAATTCTAAGAAGCTGTCCAATATACCAGGTCCAAGGTGGACAACATCTGATGGTTGCACGACGTATCCTCCCAGAAGCCTGCGTCTCAGTTGAAAGAACTTGGGGTATTCGCATATCACGTTTCTTCTTCTGATTCGCAAGCACATCTAGAACTTGCCGAAACCCTCATCTTTTTCATGTGCCCTTTGAGTCCGCAGTGTCCAGTTATCGCTCCGACCACGCTCCTAATGCGATCTCTGCCCATACCTAGCAGACTGTTGGCCCATTCCAAATTTGGTTTCGGGAAAAAGCGCTTTGTATGAACGCCTCCTTCGTACCTATTCCAGTACTCCACATGCCTTTGCATCACCCAATCCCTCAGCGCTCTCGAACAGATTGATCGAGAAATCGGCAAATACGGTTCAAGGCCGTTCTCCAGAGCCGTCGAGCTCGCCTTAGCTAGCTCACCCGCCCTCTCGTTCCCTTCTACTCTAGAGTATTCGGGAAATCCTTGCACTCCTTCACAAGTTTGGAAGTGGTAACAGGTGAAACCAGTGCTCTAATCATCTCCTTATTGTCTCAACATATAAGGATCTGCTTTCCCTGCTCGCACTCTGGCAGTGCTTCGCGAGGTTCTGCAAGCACTGCGAAAACTTCTGCCTGAAAGACACTCGTAAGGACTCCCAGATGGAACTGATTTAGTTCCCCCGAGTTCAGGGTATACACCCCAGATGCCTTCGATCTGTCTATGAATTCTACCGCACAGTCACCCGGTAGGTCAGCAGGCCAGCCACTCCTGCCTATTCGGAATTCTCACACTGAAGTTGATTCTAGGCGTCATCTCGTCACTTGGCATGCCAAAAATAGGATCAGAGGTCCTCCCCATAATTTTCCGTGTCCAGTCCGTTCTGTGCCAGCCTGTCTGCGGCAGAAAAAGCTTTAGCTCTTATTACCTCTCTTAGGGGCGGCAAAGCCAGCAGCGCTTCCATAGGCGCAGTGGCCGTTGCCTTCATAGCACTAGTAATACAAATGCAAATTAGCCTCGGAATTTCCTTTAGCAGCTTACGCGCACATTCAATTTCGAGCCTAGGCCACCATACCACACAACCTAAACACATAGGCCTAATCACAGCCTCATACAACCACATAATGGCCCCGGTTCCTCCCGAAAGAGCTTCTGCATAGCCAAAAAGCCGCTATGGCCTTCTGTGCTTTATCCTTAAGGTGAGCAATCCAGTTAAGCTATTAAGCTATTTTGCCTGTGGAGTAAGTTCCTTGGTCTCATTAAAGAGCTTGAGAGTCGGGTTGACCCTCAGACCTTTTTCCATCTTGTGGGAGAATTACATACACTTTCTCTCCCAAAATTTACTCTCAGAGGTTGCGTTGTAGGGCAGCGGCTGTAGACATCAAAAGCACAATAGCTACCCAAAAAGAAAAACTTAGGAACTAAACATTAAAGAAAAATCCTACACAGAATTGGTCCTTAGAGGAATGGAATTTCTTGGTGGAAACTCAGTACGTTACCACTAAGCCAAACCCGTTCCTAGACTTACGAACTCGAAAAATAAGGCTGGACATGGACAATATTACAGGTTGCTGATGACTCTTTCAAAGACGGAACCTGCAGTCCGGACTGTGTGTGTTAGACATCTCGTAAATCAGAAATAATCATTCTAATCGAACAAAATATCCAAATCTACTAACTTATGTTCTCTTCCACAGCGCAATTTTTTATGTACGTAAGTACATACACTGTGAGTTATAAACTTATCAATTCAAGCTGGTAGAAGACTGTGACCAATTTAGCTATAGAACTGGACAACTCTGGATCCTTTAGCCTAAAAATACAATAATGTATCCATAGAGAGGCGAGGGTATTCGAGGTCAGGTGTGTCAACGTTATGTTATTCTTAAGTGATTAGGAACAGTGAGACATTATCCGCTATGATTCAATAATAAGGTACGTTTGATTGGTGTGAATTAATGAAACGATTCGGAATGCTTATTATAAAACGTCTAAATCGCATGAAAATAACAAATTTATTAATTCCAATATCAAATGATCGCATCTTTATAAAGATGTGCGGCACATTTGTCTTCGTATCGATGCCGCCCAGTCCATAATAGGATTGTGTTAAATATCGCGCGGTACAACACCTCAACCAAACGGAAATTTATTCGACTTCAACTAATAAATATACTAAACCAAAACAAAGAATATATCATTGAGATGGCACGATTAGCATTAAGCAAACAAGTCCTCGTTGTCGTCGATGTCGGTATACTCGTTAGATGTTAAACGCCACTAATAAATGCTTTTTGTCATATTTTTTTTAGCAGAACGATTAAGAGCAACGCTTTTAGTAGGTGGTCTGATAATAAATTGAATTATTGGAAAGATTTTAAATGCTTCTTTATAATTGTAATATCCTGTATACTATGGAACGACGACATTGAAAAAAGATTAACGTTAAATCGCTTTCAGATCGCCGGTAAAATTCTTTTCGATACGAAAAATTAAAATGCAATAGATGGACGATTTGCGAAAACTCTCGGGGATTACAGAAAAGAGAAGTTTTAAGACGCGTTCTTTTATCTGATACGAAGTTGTGAAAACAATCCCGGGAGAAATATCAAGTGTTGCTATACCATCCAATGGACGTTTAAATAACGAGCGAAACAATACAATTTACAAACGCCATTCAGATTCAGATTTGAAACGAACACTTAATGACACGATACAGCGTCTTAATTGGTAATCGTTATAACAGATTAGTTCTTAAAGTCTCACTTAATAACGCAATGAAAACGAGAAAGACGAAAAAGAAAACAAAAATATAAACAATAGTCATTCGAACAACGAGGGACAAAAGTGAAAAAAAGTCAACATTGTCTGATGCATTGTGTGAGAGTCGCTAATGCAACAGGGAAAGAGAGGATCAGGCAAGCGAAACAGTACTAAAAATAGGACACATTTTGCGTGACATGAATTGCCTTACATGAATTTCCCAGTTCGATTTTCAGCATCAAGTAATCAAGTCTTACTATTACGTACAAGACTCTGGCGACGGAGACTGAATAGCTACCGTTGGAAAATTGGCAACCGTAGTATTCCAACAAATTTCTAAAACTGATTTTATATACTCAAATATGGAAGAATGTGAGTCCGTGCACCTTCCAGTGATATGAGCCCTTATCGTTTAAATTAAGTAGCCAGGCCCATTGGTATACACGAAAATTCAGTAGAGAATAGAGATCGGATCCGTATTTGGCTGATTTTATCGGTAATCTATACATTGTCGCTACAATGTCACCTGGGGAACGAGTGTGTTTTGTCTCATGCTAATATAAATCACATTGACAGAGTGAAAGAGATGAAACTCGGTGACCCAGGTGACGGTGCCAATGGAATTGGCCATCCGTATATACACCACTAAAACACAAAACTGAATTGGACTCATTCCATTGGTATTGCAACTTTGTAAACTACATGAACGCTCTAGAAACTGATTGTACACCAAATGTAACTTCATTCACTGATTATGAAAAAGATACCAGTTTGCATTGAAAACAATGGTAACGTAGCGGTATAAATGTTGTAACGTGGCTGACTAATCATTTTTTCTCATATTATTATTGCGCACGCATGAAGAGTGAAAGAGATGAACGTAACGTATACAATGTGTCTTTTGTCTGATAGAAGACGCATAACGAACGCGTTCATGTTTATCATCATACACGCTCATGTTGGTCATCTCGCCACTAAGCGAGCCACAGAAAATATATGCAGCAGCAGGTAACTTACTTTTTAAAAAATCTCATGAAATTGCTTCTTCTTTCACACAAGATAAAATTTATTATTTTGGCGACTCTTACAGTGAGGTGACGTTTGGCTATATTTTAATCAAAGTTTGTGCCTCAGCACATACTCACTCTAAAAGTCGCCAAAAAAGGAATTTTTGTTGTAAAACATTGACTTGGGCATCATTTGAAAAATAACGAATTGGTCTATAATAAAAAAATAGTTTCAGAGACCTGTCCCTAATGTCTTATGGAAGGAGAAAACCCCCCAAAATGGCGGAAAAGTGACTCTCCCGATTTTTCCCCAGAAGAAGCTTTTATGAGAAAATTAAAAAAAAAGGTTTCGATGTTTGCAGCTGCCTCTTATTTTGACATTAAGCCAGGATGTTGATCTACATAAAAATGTTGAATACGCTACTTCAACTACAACCTCTTTGGGATATACAATCGCTGTTAGCGTGCGGTGCTTGTAAGACGCTATCCGGTTGTGTGTGCCAGTTTTTCATAGATTGTATACTTATACAGTGCGCTCTGCATCAGTGTTTGACTTTGTAGCGATGTGGTACGTCACACTTTTTCCTGGTTACGACACTGTCTGAAGACACCGAGGCTGAAGCCTGTCATATTGCGTCCAGATACGGGCCTGTAAGTAGCTAAAGTTGAACTTATAAACCAAATGGTAGAACGAGATGCCAGAGTACGTTTCGAACGATTGGACATCTTAAGCACAGTGAATCGTCTCAGGCATATATCTGACGTAAGCCATACAAATCAGACGTATGTCTCCCTTTCTTCAGAACACCAATGACATACTTAATATGCTCCCGGATGAAAATGGAAATCTCAAAAATTTGAAAACCGTATACTCACGGTCTTAAATCTATTAGAGAGTTATTATATTAAGCGACTTATAGCCAAATTTATAACGTATACATATAGCTATAAGTTATATGTTTACGTTATAAGTTACAAGTTTACTTTATAAGTTATAAGTTTACGTTACCAGGTATGAGTTATAATTTATAATTTACAAGTTTCCGGTACAAGTTATTAGTTTATAGCCCAGATCAGTATTGTAACTGATCCAAATCAGTACTGAGCAGTTTTAAAACTGACTCGGATAAGTACTGATCAATTTCGAAACTGATACGGATCGATACTGTTCATTTTCAATACTGATCTGTATCAGTACTGATCAGTTTTAAAACTGATACGGATCAGTACTGATAAGTCTGAAAACTGATATCGATCAGTACTGATCAATTTTAAAAATGATTCTGATATGTAATTGTCAGTTTTAAAACTGATCCGGATCAGTACTGATCAGTTTCAAAACTACTAATCCAAATCAGTTTTGAAGCTGATTAGTTCTGGTGCGAATCAGTTTTGGAACTGATCAGTACTGGTCTGTATCAGTTACAATACTGATCTGGGCTATAAACTTATAAAATTAAATTATAACGTAAACTTGTAACTTACAAGGTAAACATATAACTCAAAACAAATAGCTATATGTATATGTTATAAATTTGGCTATAAGTGGTTTTGCCCAAACTCTCTAATAGACTTGAGACCGTGAGTATATATGATTTTCGAACTTTTGAGACAATCATTATTACCCGGGCTGACAGCCTTTGCCAAAAAATTGACACAAATTGAAGTTAAATTGAAATGCGAAATGTTTAGTAGTGTTGGTAAATTACGTCAAATTTATGTGGATTACGTAAAATGTATGTGAATTACGTATTTTCAGCAGAACGAATCAGCGTGAATAGTTGGTCTGCAACACAAATTACGTATTCTAATTTTTGCTTCAGCTGATGGTTACGAAGACCCAGTCTATATATTATTACGCCATTGAAATACACCAACAACTTGTTACCTTTACGTTTGCATTTTTTGTTCTATTGGGTTTTTTCTTTTACGTATCGAAAATTCTGACTTTCCTAGTAGGTGTAAATAAAATAAACATAACAATACCAGACGCAAATTCGTTATTTGGTATATTGAATATTTTTATAACCAAGAATGTGGTCGGTGTTAATGAACATCAGTAATATTTGTTAATTCAACGCGTTAACTATGGACATTAAACTAACTCCGGTTTCGATATTTTTTTTCGTTACTATTGCTTGTTTAATTGCGTACTGTGACTCATCGACGTTTATTCTACCGAATGCACCGCATGCAGGTACATTTCATACTAACAAAAATTTGGTGCATTAAGTTCTGGAGTTGAAAAGTTATAATAATTCACAAATATTTTTGCGGACAACATTAAAACTCGCTTTTCCAATCTAACTACCTCTGTTGTGATAAAGTGCTTTTCACAAAACAATTTTATTGAAAACCAAGTATTGAATAACAAACAAAAAGCTTCATTGTGATTATAAAATTTAAATTGTTTAACGGCTACACATTTTCGTGTTTACTTTCTCTACTTTTCAAATTAGTGTTCTCATTGTGGGAACAGTTCAGTTATTCATCCAATTTCTATGTAAATATAGAGCTGAAACTAGAAACTAGGGAGCCTAGCCATTCTCGGCCACCACACCCGCTTAAATAAAAGAAGCCTTCGTGCCAATCGTATTTTTCACTAATTCAACTTTCAAAGTGTTGATTTCAAAGTCTTGTGGATTTACAATTATTTTATTTTCTCCGAGAAGAAAATCTAAATTGTATTTTGTGAGATTAGCGTTACCGTGTTGCTGGTATAGGGCCGGAAAAGAATCATTTATAGGGCTTTTGAAACTTTTTCGGGATAAATGCCGATAACAGAAGCTACACTCATCTCATCAGTAAGGCAAAAATTCAAAATCAGTTTGCTGGACTATTATTATTTCGTTTATTTCAACTCATTTAAATACAGTTACAATGGTTAACAGTTTAAAAATAAATTTACAGTCATCCAGACTTTTCCATTTATGCAACGAGAATTCTTGATACTTTCGTATCTTAAATAGTTAATGTACATCTAAAACATATACAGGAGAACCGTATGCATTATATTAGATGTGGCAAGAAAAATAGATGTTGCAAAAAGATTCGAACGTACCTAAGTAAATGTATGAAATTACGTATACATTAAATTGTATTGGAAATTGCCGATCCGAAAAAACGGTAAAAAAACATTTTCCGAAAGCACAAAATCGACCCCCAAAAATGTTCTTCTCAATTTTCTCTACAACTTAGCAAAAAACCATTTTTTTGACTAGGGCCAACCTTAGTACTGACCTAACGCCCTCAATTTGCTCTGCAACATAGCAAAAACAATTTTTTTTGGCTAGGGCCGACCTTAGGACCGACATGAGGCCACTTGAGCTCTAAGCACAGGCAAAAGTTTATTTTATAAATTGTCGGTCATGCCTAGACCTTTCAAACAAAAAATTTTTTTTGAAAATCGGAAAAGATTAACTACGGAGAACACACTCGCTTGTAGTGCACTAGCTAACTCCAACGACTCGAATCCAAAAACGCTTCTTCCACAAATTGTCGGTCATGCCCAGATCTTTCAAACAAAAAAAAATTATGGAAATCAGAATCAGACGACTAAATTTTTTTTTGATTACCTTTCAGGGAGTTGCGGGAATGGTTAATTTGATGGTTTTAACTATCGCAGTTATGCATTGTACACTCTTGGCGACTTTAATAATTTAAACCTTAAAGTTCTAAAATAAATAGTGAAATGAAATTTAGAAATATGTAAATCGCTAGGGAGATTTCCGAACAAATTAACCGATTTTTGAGTTTTACACTAATTTTTCCCATTAGCTCGGCTGTGTGTGGCTGCGGCGGGATCAATTTTTCAGTTGGAACCAATTTAAATTGGTAGCACGACTAAGTAAAGCCATGAAACATAACGATCAGAACGAACGAAAAGAAGATCTCTAAACATTTGTGTATAAATTATTGATTTTTCAAGCTTTTGACCCACTTTTTAAATTTTTCTTGCTGTTGCCAGCTTAAATGTGTCACATTTGCCACATTTCTGTGATGGAAATACTTTTGATGAGTGCCACAACAAAATAATCCACATTTGTTTCACATATTTTCACAAATGTGTCAGGGAAAAAAAAGCTTTTGAAAATCGGTTGAGTTTTACTCGAGTTATCGTGTTGACGGACGTACGAACGGACATTTTTAGACCCGTACGAAGAACGAAGTTCTTCTAAAAGGGGTGTTATGCGTTTACCACGACGTTTGTAATCAGTCGAATTTCGACCCGGGAGTAGGGGGAGCACCGATCATGGTCCTTAGATCAGCAATAAAAAAAATGTCCGTCCGTCTGTCAACACGATAACTCGAGTAAAACTCAACCGATTTTGTAAAACTTTTTTTTCTCTAAAAGGTAATCAAAAAATCACTTTTGCGATTGTATCTGGGCACTGTCGGCCTAAGGGCCAATGAACTAGGGCCGTTTAAGTGGTTTTTGGTCTTTTGTACATAGCTCGGCTAAATCTTTTCCGATTTTCAAAAAATTTTTTTTGTTTGAAAGGCCTGGGTATGGCCGACAATTTTTGGAAGAAACTTTTCTGATCTTGAGCCCTAGGACATAGCTAGGGCCATACGTGTTTTTTGTACATAACTCGAGTAAATCTTTTCCAATTTTCAAAACTTTTATTTTAATCAATTTTAATCAATTTTAATCCCTACAGTTTATGGAAGAAACTTTCTTGAATCTGAGCGCCTGGACTCAGCCAGGGCTCTAAAACTGAGTCTCTGCAAGGACCCTACGTGTTTTTTGTGCATAACTCGAAAAATCTTTTCCGATTTTCAAAAAAAAAAAAATTCAATCGAAAGGTCTGGGAATGCCCAACAATTCATGGAATTTTTTTTTTTACTTTGGATCGCTGGACCTAGCTAGAGCCCTAAAGAATCGGACCCATTAGGGCCCTACTTGTTTTTATACATAAATCGAGCAAATTCCATCCGATTTTCGTGATTCTTTTTCTATTCGATAGGTAATCAAAGCCTTAAGAGCATCCAAGAAAAAATGTGGGCCCGGGCCGAGCCTAAAATGGCCGCTAATGTTAGGGTAAATCGATCTAGGTAATTTATTTTGGAAAAATTTAAATATTTTGAAAACAATAAGAGATAGAAGTCGGTGTCAGTGGCAAACGTTTGTGGTTTCGGTGTGGTGCATTTCACAATGCCTGCCATTATGGCCTCTAATGTTAGGGTGAATCGATCATCGATCTAGACAATATATTTTCAAAAAATTCAAACATCTTGAGAATGATAAGAGATAGAAGATCGGTGTCAAAGGCAAAGTTGTTGGTTTGGGTGTGGCGCATGTCGTGATGCCTGCCAATATGGCCGCTAATGTTAGGGTGGATCGATCTAGGCAATTTATTTTAGAAAAATTCAAATATTTTGAAAACTATTAGAGATACAAGATCGGTGTCAAAGGAAAAATTGTGTGGTTTTGGTGATACGCATGTCATAATGCCTCCCAATATGGCCACTAATGTTAGCGTGGATCGATCTAGCCAATATATTTTCGAAAAATTCAAACATTTTGAGAGCTATAATAGATAGAAGATCTGTGTCAGTGGCAAACTATGGAAGTATGGAAGTATGGAAGTAGTACAAATAACATTTTTTGAAAATATGAAAAAAAAGTTTTTACTTTTTTATAAACTTTTTTAACTTTTTTTTTTATTTTGACGGTTGCTTGAATATTTGGAGGGACTTTTACACCGTTTCTTCGGACGGGCTTTTCAATTCAATTTCCAATCCAATTTAATGTTGACGTAATTTCATACACTTAAGAGTTAAGGCAACATTTACTTGGATACGTTCGAATCTTTTTGAAACATCTATTCTGTTTGCCACATCTATTCTGATACGTACTGGTCCCCTGCATATGTTTTATTGTTGATTCGCCATCTAAGGACCATGATCGATGCTCCTCCCCTCTACTCCCGGGTCGAAATTCGACTGGTTACAAACGTCGTGGTAAACGCAATAGACCTCTTTTCGAAGCACGACGTTCTTCGTAAGGTAATTGAAAAATCTTTTTTGGAATTGAATCTGAGGACTGTCGGCCGTAAAGGTGGTTTTTGGTCTTCTTACATAGCTCGAGTAAATCTCTTCGGATTTTCATAAATTTTTTTTGTTCGAAAGACTTAGGCATGGCCCTTAATTTATGGAAGAAAGTTTTTTAGATTTGAGGCGTTGAACTTAGCTAGGGCACTAGAAACGAATGACTGCTACGTGTTTTTTGTACATAACTCCGGCATATCTTTTCCGATTTTCATAAACTTATTTTTGTTTGAAAGGTATGGGCATCCTTGACATTTTATTGAAGGAATTATTTTAAATTTGAGCTTTTCGACTCAGTCAGGGCCTCAAAACTGAATCTCTACTATTGCCTAACGCGTTTTTTCTGCATAAATCGGGTAAATCTTATCCAATTTTCAAAAACTCTTACTTTAAACGGGAAGTTAACATTTTTAACTGAACAAAGAATGAAGGAATTGAATGCACATGACTTTTAAAAGCGGTTTTAACCTTCTGGGTGTCCCCTATAATGTTTCATTTCTTTAAATCTTTTTTCAAATTTCAGCTCATATGGGAAAGTGTTATCACCAAGAATCTGGAATCGCTGTGAAACCAGGACAAATAATTGAAATTTTAAATCACTGTGTGCAGTTGTATTGTCAAAAAAATCTTGTTTTCGCTGGAGTTGGGTACGTCATGAAACTTAACAAAGCGCATAATGTTGATTTTCTTTCTTAAAAATTAGATGTCCGTCTGTGGAAACATTCGATGAAAATTGTCATGAGATTCCTGGCGATTTAAGATTGACATATCCATATTGTTGTCCAAGATTTCGATGTGTGGATTTGGATGGAAGAATCGAAATATTTTAGGAAATAAATGTTTGCTTAGTCAAGAATCGACCGATTTTTATTGAATATTTTTAACTCTTAACCTTCACAGTAAAATTGAACGTTGTAATGTATTTCAAAGCCGTAATGAGCCCATTATAAATTACAATATCTCCAACTCCATTCTACTAAGCTACACGTTTTTCGGACAAATTTTAACACATTTGATGTCACCCGAACTGGTCCATGGCTATTTCGACAAAAGTGACGTAAAATATTATTTTAAACAAAAAGTTGCTCTACGACATGCCTAAAAAATGCATCACATTTTCTAATTAATGAAATGGAAAAGAAAGACTGCTCACATTGGCGCAGCCTGTAAAAAAACGATGTTTTCAACAACAAATTACAATAAATAAAATTCATCTACTCTACTATTCCCTAATGTTGCTCGGATGCAAGCCGCATTGCCTCTCTGAATAGCGATTGAAATCTTCTGTAATAAGAAGTCTTTCGAGCGTGATTCCCCTGAAGCTGCTCTCATTAATCACCCTAGTTTGCCTATGAATTTCTTCGTTTCTGAAGCAATAGGAGTGAATAAATAATTTTCTTTTAAAGATATATAATGATTATGCTTATGTCTCTCCGCGTTGTCGGCTATTCAACGCGCTTTCCTAGAAGATTCAGTGACGTATGATCGAGCTAACGTGTCTCGAATAGTCACATCCCAGAGAAGAGACTTTCCCTGACTCCACGGAATTAGGGTCATACCATCAGGTCGTTTGCCATCATCTCGGGAAATACCTGGTGGTTGTATTATATTTGGGAATCCTGCAGAAGAAAATGGATGGGAAATAATTTTATTGACTTCGTCGTGCCTAGAAATTATCCCTGCTTTTTTCTTGCAAGTCAAACCATGCAAGCCGTCCTTTTTAACCATAAAGCCACAAATGCACTCATGTTCCTCACATAGTTGAGAGCCTAAACGAAGACCAACAGCAATTCTCGCGGAATTGTTATCTAATAGCAAACCTGTATTACTCAATGGGACCACCTGCAGCCACTTTGAAGATTCATAAGTAGATGACGCAAGTAGTCTTGCACGAGTCACAGGTTCACTAGAATCAAACATCCCAGAAAACTTGTTGTTGATCTTCGGAAGATCCCAATTTCTCTATGCTTTTTTTTGTTCGTCGTTTCCTGGAATAAAATCTTGAGGAATTTCCTCAATTAGCCCTAAAATATTATCATCAATTATTTGCAAATTAAATTTTTCTAACAACTTATTTGACAGATCAGATGAAGAATACACAGATGATAAATAGGCCGGCAATGCCAAGTCCTCAACTTTCCGAATACCCAAACCCCCAAAAGTTAAAGGAAGAGTAGCTTGGTCCCAAGAAGACTTAGACATTCTAACGTTTGTAATCGTTTCAATAGTTGAACGAAAAATTTCGTCAACATCTTTTAAACGATCACGTAATAAAAATGTCCTAGAAGAACGCAATAAGTAATTAAACCTACAACTACCTAAAGACTTCCTGAAAATACACAAGGCGGGGTGAACATCCATCAACTGTAAACGATGACACATTAGCTTGATCGTTTCAATTTTAGATGAAAACATTCTCTCTAAGCCTGACTCAAAAATTGGTGAGCCCATATCTCAAGAGAAGACTCATCAACTTTCTTAATCCTTGGTAACAATGCAGAGATCTCAGAGTACATGTGAGCCTCATCTTCATCAGTAGCATTAACAAAAAAAACTTCGCATTTATTTTTATTTAATGACAAACCTGACGAATCACAAAATTCTAACACTTTCCTAATATCCTCCAAAACCACTGACAGCCTATCACCCACACTACCATCATCTAAATACCAGCCATTCAACCTAGACGAAAGGGAGTGCGTCATCCTCATAATACCGATACAAAAACCAGGAGGACCTAGTGGATCACCCTGTTGAAACCCTCTCTTCGAAAGCAAAGGCTCATCGAGAAAATAAAGATTCGAATTGAGCCTATAAGCTTGTTGAAGTAAACGAAATAATTCTGGGCATATCTCCTTCACTTCACCTAACATAAACTTCCTGAATAACATATTAAATGCATTGCTAAAATCAAACTTAACAAGCTTAACTGCCATCGGCTCATCATGGTCAGCTGTGCAGAATTTACGTACAGCATGAACCAAAGCTTCTGCCCCTCGCTGAACAGCAAATCCTAACTGAACAGGTTTCAACTTCTCAACTAAGCTATCTCTAACATTATAACAGGCAATTTTGTCGGTCATGCGCCTCCAAACAATACCAACCGCTATCGGTCTCACATCATCCTCCCCTTTCATAAGTGCAGTCAATGAAGCTCCAAAAAAAATTTTAGAGACATCTTTTTGAACATTACCAAACTTAATGATGTCCACTAATGAGGCTATTGCCCGCAATAGACGATTTGCAGATTCACCACAAGTAAAAGAAGTCAAATCTTTTAAATGCCGAGGTCGCAAACCGCCTATGCCCCCGGAAGAACTCACTGGGAAACTCCTAATAGCTTTCACGACATCCTCAACTGCAGTAGCTGACAAACTACTTTCAATTTTTATCTCCTCAAAATCCCCCCCCCCCCATTCAGGGTGCTTGGCCTTCAACTTGGAAACAGTTTCCAAAGTTTGAGGAGCAACAGATTCATTAGAGCATAAAACTCTAACGGCACCTTTGATATCAGCCTCACTGACTTTCCTAGTAGCTACTTTTATTACAACACTATCTCCATTAACAGATTTATTTAATGTAAATGGAATCCCTGCATCATCTAAAACTTTTGACAAAGTTTCATTAATATCACTACAATTCCTAAACAAACTCAAATTAGATCTAATTACATTAATACCACCTTTCCCCTTAGATTTATTATTCAAAACGATGTATGGAAAAGCAAGTAGTCTGATCCATGAATTAACATCGTTTTTCTTTAATAAATGTTCAATTTCCCTACAAAGTTCTTGACAGACAGCAATCCTAACGGATTTCTGCATAATCCGAGTCAAAGGAACTGAAACTCTACATCTATTGAGCAGTAATCCGAAATTGTTTACAATTTCAGATATACTTCTCTCATCTGTCAACCCACCCGAATCAGACAATTCGATGTTAGGTAAATCATTACTAGCATCATTAGCCCGCCTATGTTTACTCATATGAACATTCAATCCGCGAGTAATAACATTTACAAAAAAAAAAGGAATTAATTTAAAAAATTTCAAAAGAGCAAAAACAAATTATGTCTTTTTACTTGCACTGGCTACTATGCATCAGTTGTTTTATAAAATCAATTAAAGTAATAAATGAAAGGATCAGTTCAGTTAGTACAGCCCGTACAGCCGCCGAAATCAAAAAAAATGAGCGATGGCGGACACCTAAATTGAATTTTAAATCACAATGTAACTCTATATAACCCTGAAAATTGTATGGTTTTTGATTTCCAGCGTAAAGACCGCTCATAACATAGTAAATACTATTCGGTAGTACATTAGGTCTCCGTCAGTTTTTTTCCTTATGAGGATTTTCAACGAAATTAGCCGAAAAAAGTCAAATTAGCGACAAAATTAAACAAAAGGAGAATTTTGTCGCTAATTTAATTTTTTTTGGCGAAATTCGTTGAAAAACTTAGTTGATTTTCTCTAAGTTTTTTTTCTTATGACAGCAGTCAACGTTAGTCACAGCAGATATATTTGTAGATGTATTCCCTAAACTACATCAGCTAGAAAGTTGTAATGTTGGGATGAATGGACTCAAAACAATGGTCACGGACAATGCTTATCTAAATTCGCATGCCTGTGGTGATCTTAACCCAAACTAAACAATAGAATATTTTTGACTAAATTTTAAAAATCAAATAAAAGCCTGACACGGTGAGATTTTGTCCGGTTGAGTTTATCGAGTTTATCATACGAACTGCCACCTTTTATGCATACGGCTGACAACAAGGAAAAAAACATGATGAAAGTTGTTTTGGGAAATTTAGGCATATGTTAACACTTAAACTTGTATAATTTCATCCGTTGCTTTTGCAAACCCTTGGGGCCCATACAACATTTTTGTTATTAATTCAACATTTACTCAGAAAATATTAATTAAAACGAATGTTTATTTCATTAATTTTATGAAATCATTTTTCAAAATTTTCTAGTCGTTCAACAAAGTTCTATAAAACGTAATTAGAAATTTTTGTAAATTGGAAAATATTTGAACGGAAGAGTAACTTCTTATTTAAACTGGCAACTGCGGTTAACGATTAGCGTGTCAAACTTTAGAAATACGAGAGTTTCGACGAAGACATAATTAAATATAAAGTTTAAAAATAAATGAATGCGGAAATTGAACAACAACAACGTACCGCTTTTTATTAAATTCATTATGAATTTTCGTGATTCAGAATGGAACTCTTCTACGAAAACACAGTTTCCTTATAAAGTTTATACAGTTTTCTTAATCACAAATCCGTTAAGATTCTCTACAAAATATCGATAGTCACGTTGTACTTGGCCTAATTTAGTACCAGGAGCTGTAGGAACCATTGCACAATAACTGTGCTTTTGGGAGCGATTCGCTATATCTCCTGCTCCTGCTTGACGAAATAAAAAAATCTCCAATTTTGCCCAAACATGAGAGTCGTCGAGTTTGAGACAGACATTATGGTCTAACCGCCAGTCGACCGGTCTCTCGTGTTAATTTTCTGGTAAGTAAAAAATATGTTTAACTAATCACCAAGAAATTCATTTTTGATCACCAGAAATTTCAGTTTTGATCACCAGAAAAATAAAACACTCTCTTTTAGGGCCAGGGGTGTGTCCGACCGCTTCGTAAAAGGAGGAATTTATCTTTAAAGCGGCTAACTCAGCGTAGGTTTAACTAATTTTGCCCATAATTAAGTTTTATTTTGTATTACTGATCAAAATTGTATTTTCAGGTGATCAAAAATTATTTTTGGGTGGTCGATTATAATACTACCCATAAAAAATTCGCCTGTTCAGAATGTTGTTTTATTAAGGAATGAAAATTACAAACGTTTAATATTGATTTAACTATGTCGACTGGGTTATTACCAAATAATATAGAATTTGATGAGTGTATTTTGATTGCATATAAATTAACACACCCCCTCGTCCTCAATCGGAATGCTCTCTACAACGGTTTTTTTCTGCAACAACATAGTGGTATCGACACTCTGGCGGAGAAACTTAACTCTTTCCACCAAAAAGTCCAGTTTACTGTGGAAATAGCGGACGATAACACAAAGTTAATAAACTTTCTCGACACAACAGTTTTCAATCAGAACGGAAAGTTGGTGACAAAATGGTACTATAAGCAAATTGCTTCAAACAGGCTGTTGAACTACCACTCGTCCCACCCGAAAAAGATGGTGCTTAATGTGGCAAAAGCATTCATCAGGAGAGTGACCAGCCTCACCCATAAGTCACACATTAAGGATTGCATGGTGACAGCGAAGCAAATCCTGTTGAAAAATAGCTTTCCTAAAAGTTATCAAAGAACTCATCCAACAAATCCAAGGAATGAATCATGCGCAACCAAATAACAGAGACAAAAGCTACGCATTCATAAACCAAACGACCGCACGCTCTTTGGACCGGACCATTGAAAACAGCAACCCATCTAGTCCAATAACCGTCAACCGAACGATTCCAGCAGAAACACCAGCAGCCAATTCAACCATTGTGCATCCAGCGCCACTAACGGAAAAGAAAGTGTTCGTGGGTCTCGCTTACATCCCAAACCTAACGGAAAAAGTAGCGAAGCAAACCAAAAAACATGTGCCGAATCTTTGTGCCCACGCTCGATGTGCAAAGTGGACATTAGCGACATGAAAGAAAAGCTTCGACTGGGACAAAATTCGATGGTGATGTGTGATATTCCTTGTGGCGGATGTCATGCCCAAGAAGGATATCTGAGATCTGAAGAACATCAACAAGAATCCGAGAGCTTGGTGCACCATGTCCACCTATCGCAACACCAATTTGACTTCAACAGTAAAAGGATTCTGAAAAAGGTTCCAGGAAAGATATACGAAACCAACCAAATTCTGCTTCACGAAGAGTATGCAGTATGCAGTCAATTTCAAGCGTGACGGGGAACATGTAACGCCGGTATTCTACAACCTGCTTAAACAAAGTGAACGCAATCATCAGTCCAACCAAAAATCCAGAACGACATCATCGCCCATATCATCATCAAACTTTATAGACCGTCTATACCTTTCGGTGTCGGGTCTTTACGCTACAACCGGGTGATCTTGGACCACCCTCCTACATACCCTTTTATTCCCTGTCAAGGAGATGGTTTGTTCACTAGTACACTCAGTGAAAGCCCCCTAACTTCTAAATCTGATTTAATTGAATCTATGAACCTTCTCCTTGGCCTACCCCTAGGGCGTACACCCGCGACCTGTGCATTCAAAATCCTCTTTGGTATCCTGCTATTACCCATCCTCTGAACGTGCCCGTACCACCGCAGTCGACTAACCCTTGCCGCCTCTTCCACTGACATAACCCCTAAATTTTCCCTGATTTTTTCTTCCATTATAAACCTAAACAGATCTACTAGAACATTCGCATAGACCTTCCCGACCACGCTCAAAAGCGAAATCCCCCTGTAGTTGCTGCAAACTTTACGGTTGCCCTTCTTAAAGATTGGAGCAATAACACCGAAACTCCAGTCAGCGGGAAAACCGCCTGGCCCACTATTCCTAATAAATTCTGTCCTAATTTCGTCTACCCCTGCGGATTTGCCTGCCTTCAGTTTGCTGACCTTTCGAGACACCTCCTCTAATGTGATTTCCTCCTCACTCTTCCAGCTTGGACCCGCTTCCCTATCAGTTTGTACTACAGGATTGACAGAGGCAAATATATCCTGGAAATAATCCCGCCAGGCTTCCAGGACTTTACACTTATCTGTAATTAACTGGCCATCTTTACCCAAAATGGTACCGCAGCCCTCCTTTTCACCACCAGCCTAATGTCCTTGATCGTCGCCCAGAATTTTTTACCCCTTCCTTGACCTGCTTTTTCCAACTCCTCCCCGAACTTCTTCCACGCCCGGTGCTTCGCTCCCTTAACTAGAGCCTTAACCGCCTGCCTACACGCCCTGTAAGCCTCTTTCTTCTCTTCCGCCTTATCCTGTAACCAAATCAAATACAGCCTCCTTTTATCCAACACCGCCTTTTTGATATCTGCGCTCCACCAACGCGTCTTCTTGTTCCTACCTCCACTAAAGACACTACCCAGACATTCCTCAGCTGCACCCAAAACAAATTTCTTAAAATTTGCCCACTCAACCTCAATGTCCGCGCAGTCCGGAGGAAGTCCCTCAAAACCTTCTGTGAATTTTGCCATGAAACGAGCCCTAACTTCCTCATCCTTGCATTTTCCCACACGAAATTTTCGAACTACCACTTTCTTCCTTTTAGCCTGACAGAGTTTACCAACTGAGAGATGGGTGCCCAAAAAGTAGTGGTCTGAGCCAAATGCAAAACCCCTGAAAACACGTGTGTCCCTGACTTCCTGCCTCATGTCCTGCTCTATAATCATGTAATCAATCATTGGCTTGTGGCGCAAACTATCATTGACGTTAGTATACGTATGGATCCACTTGTGCTCTGGTTACCAGAGATCTAACAACCGCTTCCCATTTGAGTTCAATGTATCTTCCCCGAATTTACCTACTACTCTCTCATAACCCCCACTGTTTTCACCGTTTCCTATTCTCGCGTTAAAATCGCCCAACAGAACCACACATTCACTTCCCTTTTTGGCAACAACATCCCGCCGAAGTGCCTTTTTCTCATTAAAATCGGTTCAGTCGATCCGGAGATATGAATTTTTGAATTTCCATTTTTTCATACAAATGAGTGAAAATCGAATATTTTTAACTGATCGATTTCGCCAACAACCAACGGCTGGATCGATTTTTCTGAAATTTTGAGGGTAGCTTCAGATCATAAAATTAGTGGAAACGTATTTTTGTGTTCCTTAAAAAACCTGTGCATTCCTAGGATTTCTGGGATTAAGTCGCTTCCAGACTCAGTCAGGATGACTCAAAAACTCTAAAACTATAAGAGTAAAAAGGTTACTTCAAAAGGCAAAGTTGTAGAGAAATAAATTTTAGCGAATACTTGTTTCAGGGTTTTGGGGAAATATGGCCAAATCCTGGAATATTGCTACTTCTAGAATCGGGAGGGATGACCCATAACTCTAGAACTATGAGAGTTAGAAAGCTGGTTCCAAAGGCGAAGTTGTAGAGAATAAAATTTTAGCGAACACGTGTATCAGGGTTTTGGAAAATATGGCTTAATCCCTGGGATATGGCCACTTGTAGATTTGGAAGGGTTTCTATACTATAACACTTTTCAACTTCCATCAGGTTTTTTGATATTTTTCGGCAATTCTCGACATGAGTGAGGTATTCACATTGACCAACATTTTGAGGAATTTTGGGCGATAGATAAACTTACAAAAGTACTGATATCCGCAAAAAAAAAAACTCTCACAAAAATTACGTTGTTTTTTTAAAACCGGAAGCTAATATTTTTGCGATAGAAGCTTAATGTGTCACTCTTTCTGATTTCAGAACTTCTGTTAGCAGACATAAAGACTTGCGTCACACCTCCTCTGTGAGAGTTTTTTTTTTGGCGGATTGAAATCACACGGAAATACATGCGTTCTACGAGAATTTAAACCAGTCGAAAAAATGTAACAGCAAAAATGAATAGTTTGAAAGCTCAACTTGACAGAAATGAAAAAAAAATTATCAAGTTGAGCTTTCAAGCTACACCTTAAGCCTTTTATACTTCGTACGGGCCTCAATAGAAATTATTGTCGTCCCTGAGGCAACAGTGTGAGTTTTCTGATGATGATGTCGTCTGTGAAAAGTTAGCTATTGAATTCAGAATTGTTTTCAAATTTACAATGAAAGAATAAAACTATTTGCCAAACAAATGTTCGCGTATGGTGTGTGCATTAAACATACATTCGAATGCTACAAACGCGAACCAAAAATTCAATTAAAACTCCCACCGATCGACCGTCTGTCCGACAAATTTAAAAAAAAAAAGTAGAAAACTAAAGAAAAACAAATTAAAGTCTAAAAAAGATTTCCGAGCTGTTTGCCGATGTTATTTTTAGTCGATTGAAAATGCGCGATGAGTGTACGTAGTTCGACGAAACAAAAATCGTGGAAAATTGGAAAAACATTTGTTGTGAATGTTTCCATTAAATTTGTTGCATTTTCTTGTGGAAAAAATTATTAATCGAAAAGCTTGTTACGAAATGTGTTCGAATACGTTGCCCTGTCCATTGTGTTGCCAACCGAATTTCCAAAGCATTGACTCATTGCGTATAAGTTTAGTGAACGTAACAAATCGGCCTCTAGAATGTCCCATTTGTTGCGATGTGCTTTATGGTTTAGACAAATTGACTATTCATTTATTCAGTCATTCCCTCAACCAAGAGATTCCTGCGGAAACGAAAAATACAAAATACGACGAGGGCGTGACAAATGTTGATTTATTCATACCATCCAGTGATGCTAAAAGCGAATCGACTGACGATAACCATTTTTTCAATCAACTGAACCAATTGAATGATTCGGAAAATAAGGAAAAACCTTCGAACAAAACATTCATCGAACCTCAATGTGACATATGTGGCTCGACATTTCGTTCCACTGAATTACATCAAATGCACATGAAACTGGTGCACGAGGTCTGTGACGAAACGGGTCATCGTAATGGATCAACGACTGGAGAAAAATGTTCCAAGAATTATTTTCCATGTCATTTGTGTTCGAAAACTTTTAAAATGAAAGGTTCGCTACGAGTTCATCTGAAGGTTGTCCATTCGTTCGGTAAAACTGGACACATCGGTTTAACGATTTTGGATGGGCAAGGAAGTAATAATGCAACAGAATCACATGCCACAGATGTTTTGTGCGCAGCCGAAAATAAACTTAACAATGTTGAGGTCAAAGCTTGGGAGTGTGATATATGTGCCAAGTCTTTTACTACGAAGTACTTTTTGAAAAAACATAAGCGACTTCACACAGGTATGAATGGGCATTTCAAATGTGACCAGAGAGCAATCGCACTTACATTGTGTTAACTTTCAGGAGAAATGCCATATTCCTGCGAGGTGTGCGGTAAGTATGAATAGGACACATTTTGTGAAAACTGCCACGAAAGTATGTCGCCCGAAAACATCGAACACACTGACAGTCACCTCCATCTATATTGAAAAAGAAATGCTTCGAATTTATATGTCGATTCGGATATCAGAAGCTGAAATCCAACAGAAATAGTTCCGTTACTGTACACCTTAGAGATGAGCGGGTCGACCATTTTTCGAAACCCGACCCGGACCGAACCCGACCCTATTAAAATTTTCGAAACCCGAACTGTTTCAAAACCCGACCCGACCCGATAAAATTTTTCGAAACCCGAAACCCGAATTGTTTCAAAACCCGACCCGGACCGAACCAGACACTCAAGTTTTTCGAAACTTACAACCCAAATTACTTCGAAACAAAAATTATTTCAAGGCCCGACGTCTGCATTCTTCACAGACCTTACACTAAAACAAAATTCGTGTAACGTAAGATCATAAAATTTAGACGAGTTTTGTAAAATATAAAAAGTCAATAAAGGATCGGGACCCGAATAAAATGATACAACAACCCGACTCGGACCGAACCCGATACGATAATATTTTTCGAAACCCGAAACCCGAACTGTTTCCAAACGCGGCCCGGACCGAACCCGACCCGATTAAAATTTTCGAAACCCGAAACCCTTGAACCCGAAAAAAACAATTCAGGTTCGCGTTCGGGTCGGGTTTTTCGAAGTTTCGGGCAACCCGCTCATCTCCAGTACACCTCCTCTGCTCTACACATAGCAATGCGAAATTTTTCTAATATGGCAACACCAAACTTCATTCATAACTTTCGTTTTTTGAATGAAATTCGAAAAATTTCGCATCGCTGTGTAAATCTTACACAATTAACCAAATTCTTCCGATTTGAAAATCGGACATCTTTTGGAAAAGCTTAGGCAAAAGAACAAAAGAAGCTTTGTTAAAGCTTTTGCAAAGGATGTCCGATTTTGAAATCGGAAGAATTTGTTTAATTGGGATGGGTCATCTGATAAGAAAAACCAATGGTTAATTGTTGCTATGGACTTCACCTGGCATTCGAGATCGGATTCGGCTGAGTTCTTTCAAGATGATAGGAGAGGGGTAGTGCCTGACTCACTGCCTATGTATAGTACAATTTCTTTCCTTTGTGTTCCTGATTCCAGCATCTACTGTAACTGATAGCTAAAATATCATATTCGAAAACAGTCTAATCGATGCCTATGGATTTTGAGGCCTTTAGGGAAACTGCTGTTGGTACTCCCGCTCACTCCCTGTCTTCGGACCACGAGTAAATAACGCGATGTAACCCCAAAACTAACTAACTTCCACACCACACACACTTACCGATCACTCCGATTCTTGTAGCACGATTATAATGTAGCACAAAATTCAGTGTCCGTAAGACTTAGTCAACAAAATGAATGACAATTAACAAAATTTCCCTACCTACCTACCTGTTGACCTTAATGTTAGCTTGCAGAAAACGCGAACTTCACTTTCATTATGATTAGCTAATGGGAAAATAAAAAAATTAAAATCAATCTTTTAAGGAAAAAACTTCACATTTCAACAATCTTATCACAAACACCTCTTGTACCATAGCGACGAAAAGCCACACATTTGCTCTACATGCGGACGAGCTTTTAAAGAACTTTCAACGCTTCACAATCACGAAAGAATTCACAGTGGAGAGGTGATTTTTGCTTTAATTTTCCTTCTATGAATACGTAACCGAGAGATTTTTATTTTAGAAACCGTATCAGTGCGAGACTTGCGGTAATTGTTGCGTAGTTTCATTGAATTAAACTCTGAAACGTTTTAATTTCTTCACAGACAAGTGCTTTCGGCAAAGGGTGAGTTATTTGGTGCATCGTCGAATCCATACAGGTTGGTTACTTCAATCTGTTTTAGTGAACAATCATTAATTTGTCAGAAATCGAATTTAGGTTCAATGCCCTACAAATGTACAGCGTGTGAAAAAAATTTTCGTTACAAGGTATCACAACGTACACACAAGTGTTTGGCCCAGCCACCAGGTACTGTTGTTCGACAAACAGGTGATTTACTGCAAAAACTCATACAAAGTGTGTCTTTAACGAACACCTTAGAAGAAACTATCGATGTGTCAGACAAAGACTTTATCAACCAATCGTTGGACGATTTTGTGAAAGAATCTTATGATAAAATTGGAATCGGCAATGACTGCGGCTTTGAGGAAAGTTCGGTGTCAGTTCCGATTGAGGCACAGGTTCCATCACCTTCCGAAAAGTTTCAGAATATGTGCCTCTATTCACCATTAGAGGATTTGTCATTTAAAGAATTGATGTACGGCGATGATGGTGTTTAGTTGTAAAATTATGTTTTCAATAAAAGATTATTTGAAACCTACAACCATGTCCTAGAAGACTGATTAGAAAGTAGTGACGGACGGTAACGGAACCCACTCGGTGAGAATCAAAATCATATTACCCTCTAAACGCTTTCAATCTTCATTTAGTTACCCTCTTTATTGAAGCTGGATCTTTTTTTGGTGGTGAGAACAGAACCTTGTGTGGTCTACATCTCCTTCCACATTATCTGAGGTTCCTCAATCGCTTCTCGCATAGAAGTTGACTAATGCAGCCAGCATTGAGTACCATTCCACTGCACAACAGGGCCTATCTTCAAGTATTTTCGGGGATTTTTTAGGAATTTTCGGGAAGTTTTGGAAATTTTTGGTAATTCGTATTACCGATAATAGGCCCTACTGCCCACCCTATCCAATTCAACACTTTCGGATGATGTCAATATGATTTCCTAGTTCCTCCTTCCACACGAAATTATTCTTGAAAATTTTCGTAACTTTTTTCAGCCGTTTTTAGCCGGCTTAAGCCGTATTTTTTAGACCTTGTCATCTGGCGGTTCGGCTGGACTGAAAATCGGCGGCTCTCACGGTTTAGTTGGAAATATTGCATATGACAACAATCCCCCCTCGAACCCGCCTTCCCGTCAACATCCGGAAATCTTCACTGATGCCAAGAATGGAAGACCGTCTTGTGTGTACCTGAATGAAATCATATGTATAATTCCTCTTAGTTCCCACTTTGTGACGTACCCCCGGAAAATTTTTTCCCCGGATTCTACGCAAAATTTAAGGCCGAAGTCTCTTTTTACTCATTAAAATCGATTCAGCCGATTCAGAGATACGAATTTTCGAAGTTTCCATTTTTCCATACAAAAAGTTTTCCGTCCGATTTCGTCAACTTTTGTTACTTCATTACTTTGTTGGGATCTCGAAAACGGTTTGATCGATTTTGCTGAAATTTTGAGGGTAGCTTAAGATCGTTATTTTAGTCGACACGTATTTTTTCCCCTTTAAAGAACGGTCAGCGGAGCGGATGATTTTCTTCGCGGCTGAAAGAAATCTGGTGGTGAAAAGTACTTTCCACAAACACAAGAGCAGACACCTGGCTACCTGGAAACACCTAAATGAAAACCTATCAGCGAATCAGATAGACCACCTACTGATTAGAGGGATACATCTCTCTAACGTCATTGACGTCTAAACTTGTTGGAGAGCAAATGTCGATTCTGATCACTATCTTGTCGTGTCAACACTGAGAGCACATCTACCCCGGTTTCATAATGGTCGAGGGGAAACTGTGAGGCGTTATGCAATGGAGTAGTTAAAGGACGCTCATATAGCTGAGACATTGGCTCGTAACATCAGCGAAAAACTTCAACAATCACAACAAGCACAGCTAGGCGACTCTCCTTCCGACTGGCAACTGGTGAGTGAAGTAATGAAACAGGAAGCAACCAACACCTTAGGATATCAGAGTCCCAACGATATTAAGGCCTGGTTTGACGCGGAATGTGCTGTAGGTAAAAATTCTGCACGGATAGAGAAGGAATCTGCAAGAACAAGAGAGGAGATGAGCGTTACAAAGGACTACGGAGGGAGGAAAAGCGTTTGCATCGACGCAAGAAAAAAGGGCTTGAAGAAATGACGCTTCTTCACCTGGAAAAGTTATGTAGTGCCAATGAGTCACGGAAGTTTTATAAACGGATCAATAACCAGCGAAGAAAGGGCTTTACCTCTCGTGTGACCATTAGCAGAACAGTCGACGGAACGTTGCTTACAGCTAAACATGATGTCTTCAAGGAACAGCGGGGATGTTGACTCTAACGATGTTATTGATGATTCTTTCCTTAATGATGACGGTCGTGACGTGCCAGCACCTACAATGGAGGAAGTATCAGCAGCAATTTACTCACTCAAGAACAACAAAGCTTCCGGTCTGGAAAACATACCAGCGGAATTGCTGAAAATGGGAGCTGAGGAATTGTCAAAAGTAATATACGATTTTGTCAAGGGAATATGGAACACCGAAATGCTACCCAAACAGTGGTTAGAGGGTGCCATTACACAAGAAGGGCGACAAAATGATCTGCGAAAATTACCATGGAATAGCTTTGCTTAACGCGGCATATAAGGTTTTTGCACGAGTGCTGTGCGATAGGCTAAATCCACGTGCCGAGAATGTCACTGGGGAATACCAAGGTGGATTCAGACGAGATCGTTCAACAACAGACCAAATTTTCATTCTTCTTCTTATTCTGCAGAAGCGCAGAGAGTTTCAAGTCCGGACATACCACCTTTTAATCGACTTCCAACAAGTATATGATCGGACCAAGCGTAAGGAGTTGTATGTTGTGATGAAAGAGCTGGGCTTTGAAACAAAATTGAATCGACTTGTGAAAGTGACATTGGATGGCACCTATGGATAGAAACGCCCCCTCAGTGCTATTCCGAAACGATCCAGAAGGGCGAAGGAGAGTAAGTCGCCCGAAAATGCGATGGTGTCGAATCAGATCTTCGGGTGCTGGGATTAACAAGTTGGCAAAGTGTAGCAAGAGAGAGGAGACATAGGAATCAGATTCTCGATTAGGCCAAGGCCCACATGTGGCTGTAGCGCCGGAAAAGTAAAGTAAAGTAAGTAAAGAAAACTGGCCATTCCTGCGATTTAGTCACTTCCAGACTCAGTCAGGATCACTCAATAACTCTAAAACTATAAGAGTTAGATTAGATAGAAGGTTGCTTGACAATACAAAGTTGTAGAGACTTAAACTTTAGCGAACTTGTACCTTAGGGTTTTGGGGAAATATGGCCCGATCCTAAAATATGGCCACTCTAGAATTGGGAAGGATGACCCACATCTCTAGAACTATGCGTGTTAAGAGGTTGCTTTTCAAGGCGAAATTGTAGAAAATCAAATTTTATCGAACGCGTGTCTCAGTGTTTTGGTAAAATATGGCCCGATCCTTGGGATATAGCCACTTCCAGAATTGGGAAAATTTTCTTTTGGGACATAAAGCATGTAAAATGCAATACGTGACTCGGATAAAAATGTTTTTTGGGAGCGTGTGATTCGTTCGTACGCTCATACGTTCCCAAAAAACATTTTCCTCCTTGTGATGTAAATAACTAATTCAACACTTTCAGTTTTCACACTCAAAAATTTACATTTCCCGAGTGAAAATGGCAGTCTCAGTGAGTACTAAAATTGAGTGTACTCACAGCCTCAAATCAGTCTCAATTTTTGAAAAAAACTCAGAAGTACTCAATTTCGCTTTTTTTTATAAAATCATCATTAATGAGACCAGTGAGTAGACTCATTTTACATTTTTTTTAGATTTAGACTGACTGAGGTCATTGAGCACACTCACTTAGACTATTTGAGATCGCTGAGCATGCTCATTTCGAGACTTTTTTTAGGCTGTTGAGCATGCTTAATTGTGAAAAATATTTTTTTAGCCGATGAGCGTTGAGTGTACTCATTTTCGACAGAAATTTTTTTCACATTGAGACTTTTGAGACTGTTGAGCATGCTCAATTGTGAAAAAAAAATTTTAACCAATGAGGCTGTTGAGTGTACTCAGTTTCGACAAAAATATTTTTCACAATTTTATTGAGGCTTTTGAGACTGTTGAGCATGCTCAATTGTGAAAAATATTTTTTTTAGCCAATGAGACTGTTGAGTGTACTCATTTTCGACAAAAATATTTTTCACAAATTCATTGAGGCTTTTGAGACTATTGAGCATGTCCAATTGTGAAAAATATTTTTTTTAGCCAATGAGACAGTTGAGTGTACTCATTTTCGACAAAAATATTTTTCACAAATTTATTGAGGCTTTTGAGACTGTTGAGCAAGCTCAATTATGAAAAATATTCCTTTTAGCCAATGAGACTGTTGAGTGTACTCATTTTCGACAAACATATTTTTCACAACCTTGTTGAGGCTTTTGAGACGCGGTTACTCAACAGTCTCAAATAGTCTCAAAATAGGAATGCCCAACAGTCTCAAATAGTCTCAAAATGAGTATACTCAACAGTCTCAAAATGAACTTACTCATCAGTCTCAACAGTCTCAAACACCAGAAAAATGTATGTTTATTGAGGCAAAAATGAGCATACTCATCATTTTTAATGATGATGACGGTCTCAAAACAGTCTGGAACGTTCGAAAATACAGTACTCAGTGCCATACACAAAAACAGTCTGAATTTCAGTCTCAAATCGCATGGTTTTTTTTACTCGGGTTGCACAGTACAATCCTCAAAAGTCAAATTCTTGCAGTGTGCGTATCGATTACAGAACTTTTGTAACTAATAGAAAGCCATTTTGCATTATAAGGTTAATCCGTCACCATTTTCCGATTTTAGATCTTTTGTTAGTAGACAAAAGAATTTACGTCGTATACCTTCTTTGTTAGAAGTTTCTTTGTGCTGTTCAAATACAGGAACCGGAATCACATTCAGATTTTCGAAGCTTTGAAAAAGTTTAGGATTTTTGAAGCTTTGAAAATGGTTCGGTTGAGGGTTTGGCTATGAAGGTAAGATTCCTGGGTTTGGTTCGGTTGTTTGGTTTCTGTTCGAGGAATAATGGAATGGTAGTAAGCAGAACATCCTTGAAGTGAAACAACATGAGACGAAAAAGTTTAAAAATAAAAAAAAAATTTTTTTTGATCCTCGCTCCGCAAAACCGTTCGGACCTCGGCTCTTCCCGACTTAAGAGTTACAGTGCTTCCTGTAGGAGCTCTGATATTTGGTGCGGCTCAGTCCGGAAGTCTGTTGCTCCAATTACAGCCCCACCATTATCATTCCCATCGCATGAAATCTGTATTTTTGAAAGATTCGTATTTTGTGAACTAATGCACCAGTTGGAAAATGAAATTTAGAATCCGAGAAAAAATATTGAAAAGAAAAGCCTATTTTATGTTGAGTGGTCTTGAGATATAAAATTCCATTCAAAAATACACTTCAGATTTGCAGAACAATACCATAGAAACAAATAAACAACCACATCACCATTGACCAAACATGTCGTAGAAACTTTCTTTCGCTTCGATTATTTAGTTGTTTACAAATAAGTAAATCAATTTTGTACAAGCAATCGCGCGTGTGTTATATTTTTGTGATTATTATAAGAAAACAAGGGACCAGCAATGGCTGATCAACGACAAATTGCCCAGCTGATGGAGTCAATGAACTGGACCGATGGAAGTTTTGTGCCAATAGCCAACGATGAAAACAAACTTCTGATGGAACAAATGGAAATTCTTTCAAAGGAAAAGACTCGCAAAATACAATCGGAACAGCAATTTAATGACAGGTTACAGAGATTGACAAAGAATGTGACTAACACCAGACACAGCATTCAAGAGAACTCGGTAACAATTAATTTCTTTTCACCAAAATGATGAAAAAGTGACGCACTTGTTCGGTCTGTGTAGAAACTATTGGAAGCACATCGATCTCAATTGAAAGATGAACAACACATGTTCAAGATATCGGAACACGAATGCTCCACATACAGTAAGGGTATCAAAGATGTGCAAAAACAGCACCAAGACTTGGAGAAAAATAATGGCCGTGCTCATGGTAATTGTTTGAATGAAAAGACGCATTCCAGGTTGTAATTCGAACATTTTGAATAGACGAAATTGAAAAGCTTTGTGAAACTATGGAAAAGTCTTCAGCAAAAATTCATTGGATGAAGGAAGCTTTAAATGAATGGACAAGTGCCATGGCTCGTGGTGATGAGACAAATAAATTAATTGAAAAATATTGTAAGGAAGACAGGAAAAGAGCTGAGGTAATCAATTTTTGCTATTCCTTTTTTGGTAATTAATTTGAAAGCTCGTTTGCCCTTTAGGAACTCGAATACAAACGAAAAACAATTCAGCAAACTATTAGCAAACAACGTGCAGTTCTCGTTAACTCTTACGAAGAACAAAAGTCTTTAGAAAATGTCTTGGATCGACTGTCGAAGCAATACCGTCAAGTTCATAATGAACGACAAAACACGATTCGAACGTGGAAAAAGGCCGTAAGGTCTTTGAATGGACGAATTAACGAAATCGAATCACTTAATCAAGACATCGAAAAATCGAAAATAACGGAAGAGAAAAAAAATAACGAACTGCGAGAACATGTGGAATTTCTGAATCATCAGATCGAAAACAATAAGACGGTTGAATATAGAATCGCCGAAATGAACGATAAAATCTTGAAAATTCGTCGGAAGCTGACGGATTTGGAAGAGGCGGCTGCTTTGCAAACAAATGAGATGGTCACTTTTAGAAAATTAAGTCAAAATTTAGCTGGACGACTAACACAACAGCGTTTTCAAAACCGTCAGTCCCTCCGTGATCATGATGAAAAGCAGAATCTCTTTGAGAAAGGCACAGTTGCATTCGAAGCGCTGCAGAAGCAAATGAATTCATTTATCGATAGAAAGTTCAGCGCACATGATCGCTTAAAACATATTGAGGATCTAATTGAGGTATTCTACTGACTTTTTAGACTATTGAAATGAAATGTTGACAAATTTCATAATTTACTGTCTAAAACTATCACGCCTGGAAGAACTTTTACTGCACGGGGAACAAAAGTGCCGTAACAAGCCGAACATTTCAGAGGGCCATTTAACTGCCGTCATCAGGGGAAAAAACTTAGAGAAAATCAGCGAAGATTTTCAACAAATTTCGCCGAAAAAATCAAATTAGCGACGAAATTAAACAAAACAATCGCCGAGAATCTTTTGTTTAATATTAATAATAATAAATTTTCGCTGATTTTCTCTAAGTTTTTTTTCCCTTATGACGGCAGTCCTGGGAGGGCGTAGAGCCGATAATTCAAAAAAGTAGAAGAAATTGATGAAAAAATAGCTTTTTTTACCTCACAGGGGAGAGCGGCGGAGCCCTGAATCGAATTTTTTAACGCAGAAGTAAAGACTTGAAAGATTATACCATGTACTACCTTACCAAGAGATTATCATGCATTGCGCAAAATTTCTCCTTTTCAATTCGCTCCTTTCCATTCCGTTTGCATTACTACGTAACGGCTCTCACATTGAGATCGGACTCAGAAACCAAAGGCTATATGCCACCATACTTAAGACTTCTGCCCTACAACGCATAAAAAGCCAAGCGACGAGCGTCTACAAGCATTCAGATGCTCCCACACTCTCTGATGCTTGACCTTGGTCTTATCCTCAACGAGTCCCGGCACCAATTCAGCGTTAATGCCGGGTCCTGGTTCTCGCTCGCCTTCCTTGCTAGCTCATCCGCCTTTTCATTCCCTTCGAAGTCAGAGTGTCCCGGAACCCATGCACACTTCGTTCTTCTCTGAGAGGGCATTCTACCCCTTATAGGACTGATTGAGCCGACAGCTTGCAAGATCACTGCGCCGTGAGCTCTAGTACAAATCGTTACTTTCTTGCCCTTCATTCGCTGCTCCAATAGCTTCTCGCAGCACACGTTTATGGTAACTGTTTCTGCTCGGGAAACTGTCACGAGATTCCCGAGCGGGATCGAGACCTCTAGTCCCAACTCCGCGCAGTATATGCTCGCACCTGATCCCTTTTCCGTCTTGGATCCGTCCGTCTACGGGTGATCTCTCTCTTTTCCAATCCACTCTATTAGGAATAACGGCTCGGAATTTTTGTCGAAACGAAACTCAACTGGCATATAGTCTTGTGGCAGTCTAGCAACTTCCATCGCTGCTTTTTGCTCTACAAATCGGACTCAATGACCGTAAAACCTCTAGAGCTGCAGTCAGGGTCGACGTCATCGCTCCCGTTATGCTAAGACACGCTAGTCTCTGCACATGCGCAAGTCTCCTTCGCACGCTCTTCGTCTTTAGCTTGTTTTTCCACCCCATGCAGCTATAGCTCATTATTGGTTTCACAATGGCCGTATACAGCCGTATACTTTCTGGTTTTTCTAAGAAAATCAGCCGGAGTTGAAAAGCAGATCGGAGCTATCTAGTTCCGGTTTACCCAATTTATTTCTCCTATGGAGCCTCTATCTGGGACAGACACTGATAACATGAAAACCTGGTTTTTCTCCTCGCCCGCATGTACATGCTGAGCTATCCGAGCAGCCGATATTACCGAGATATATTTGTTAAGCCCGCAATGGTTAGTGATGGCTTCGATGACTCTTTTTATATCAGACCTACTAAGGTCGGTCAGTGTCTTGCTCACTTCTGTCGATGATGTCTTACAGAATAGTTTTGTGTGCCTCTCGCCGTCATAGTCGTTCCATCTTTTGACCAAAAAAAGGCTCTGAACCAACGAAATCGTAAGCAGCTCTTTAGCGAGCAAGAGAGTCCGCACTTTCGTTACCTAAGATGCCCATATGGCTGGGAAACTACAACCGTGACGAAGTGGGTTTTACCCAGCTCGTTGAGACTTTCTTTTCAGTCCAAAGCAGTTCTAGACCTAACCCAGGGAGAACTAGCCGCCTGAATAGCGGATCAACTGTCTGTACAAATGTAGATATTTTTGCCGGAAACCTTATCGATCAAAGAGTCGCAGAAATAACCGGCTTCTGAAAATCTCTTTCCTTCAGAGCCATCCGTACAGCACAAAATGCCTTCGGATGGAGGGAAAAAGTTTCGTTCGTTGAGCCACACATCTGCTCTAGGAATAACTCATTCAAACTCATTATCAAGAAAGCACTTCGCTTTGATCTGATCGCAAGGTATTTGCAACCGTTCTTCCTTATATGATACCAGAGATGGCAGAGAGACCTCCCTCGAAGACGGGAGACCACCAACCATTACATCGTATGTTAAAAGAGGTGTTAAAAGCGACTGATTTCACCAAGAGATCTAAAGGCGGAATAGCTAGTAGAGCTTCCGAAACTGCAGTTGCGGTTAAACTTTTCACCCCTCCTATACAAATATAGGCGAGTCTCTGAAGTTTTTCTAGTCATTTCTTGGCGGTTTCAAGTTCCACTCTAGGCCATCAGACTATACATCCGTGGCAAAGTGTAGGTCTCGCGACCGCCGTGAAAGTCCACAAAATCGCTTTGGGAGAAAGACCTTATGTTATGCCAAAAGCCTTTCTACACAGCCAGAAGATACCTATGCATTTGTTGGTGAGGTATCCATGTTAGTTTATGATCAAAGATCACAGCGAGGTACTTAACCGAGGCTTTCAGATCTACATCAGTTCCGAACAGTATAAAACGGCTTTGGCTTTTCTTCTGCTAAAGAAACCGATTTTGATTTTGGTGGGGTTTACCATCAGCTTGTTCTCAAGACACTATTCCTCAACCATCCTAATCGCGGTTCTCATCAAATCTCCAATAATGTCAACGAAGTCTCCACAGATTAGGATGGACACGTCATCAGGGTAGCCTTGGGCGAAAACACCTGAGTCATTGGGCTTGACCAATAGCGAGTCTATTACCATACACCAGAGAATAGGGGAGAGAATATCACCTTGTAGACAACCCCTGGTGACTCCAAGTTTGATGTTGCAACCGCAAATGGTAGCTTCAACCGTTCTACCGCTAAGTATCTTCGCAATCCACCTAACGGCTAGATTATTGACCTCTCTATCTGCTGCTTTAGCAATAACCTCAAAGTCTGTATTATCAAAAGCGCTCTCTTTATCCATGAAGCAGCCAAGCGCTAGTCTTTCTACTGCTTTGAGCAAAAACGACGGAAGGCTTATCGGACGGAAGTCTTTAGCTTTGCAGTCAGTGGGATGTTTTGCCAAGCTGAGGAATGAAAGCGAATCTGATCCTTTCCCGAGACCCTGGGATATGGACCAAGGCCATGGAACTTTTAAAAATACGTATGACTTTATCAATGAGCAAGTCTATTCCTTCTATAAGCAGAGCAGAGAAAACTTCGTCAAGTCCGGCAGATTTGAACGAGTAAACCTTGAAAATAGCCCATTTGGTTTTTCCTCTTTTGATAAACTTGTTTATCAGCAAAGATCTAAAGGTGAGGGGTGTGGGTTCATTTTTACATGTTGATATGTTATCGGAACTTGGAGACTACCTGGAAAATGCGTTTGCAGCAAGTGCTCCGCCGTCTCTTTGCCCTCCGATGTAAAACAGCCGTCCCCACTTGGGCTTTGGTATCTGTTGCTAATAGTTTATGAATTCGAGCGTGTGAAGTAAAGTCAAAGGGTGGTATTACTTATGATTTCTTACAATAGGAACATTCGCTTCTATGCCAGTTGAACGGCGTTCTGCACCATCTTTGTCATTCTATTGTTACCACAATGAAAACACTCAGTTACTGCAGAACACCGTTCACTTATCCATAGCGGTACAAAAGACAGACCTCTAGTGGGCTTTAGTTACAGCTTCATTCATATTAGACCGCTGGAGGTCGTGTCCACTTTTGAAAGAGAACCTTCCAAAAATTCATTTGATCTTCTCCACTTCTTAATTCGGTGTGGATTAGCGGCTTTTGCGCTCAATTTTGAACAGATCCACGTTAAGTTTTGATTGTTGTCTCAGAGTCACTTTTTTCTTGTAGGGGGAAGACAAAGCTCTAAAAACTGTAATGGTAGAACAATCACGGCTGGGAAAAGCTCTATATCGCGGTCAACAAATAGCTCAAAATTACCTCAACGAATGCAAAAACATCGAAGCCGACTCGCATAGACTTGAGACGGCTGTTAGTAACTACGGAAAAACGTTTAAGGATCAAAATAAAGAATTGATGAATCAGAACGAAATAGCGTACAACGTCGTAAGTATTTTTTTCTGTTGAAAGAAGTTGACGGCATTTTGTTTGACGGTCTTGTAATCGTAGGATTGCAAAATTTCGGATGTTCAAAGTCGAATAGCACGAATGAAGGGAGCTTCGACGACACGAGCTGATCCGGAAGTGGAAAAAAAATTGATAGAACTTGAAGAATTGTACGCGAAAAAGGAGAGCCAATTAGGAACAATGAAAAGTGAATCCGAGAAATTGGAAAATGATATGCGACGATTGACCGTCGTTTATAGCGATGCGACGAATGAGTTGCAAAAATTAGAGGATAAGATTCAAGCCAAGCAAATGGAGTGCAATGGTGGTGAAAAGGCATTGAAATCGTTGATCTTAAATCATCATGAACGATTGGTTGACCATAGTGTTGTTAAGATGAGGGTGCGACAGATGGAAGATATGGTTCAAAAGCAAATGGACAAAGTTTGTGATTTAGCAAAACATAAAGCCGAACTCGATATGGCGATGAATGAACGAATCGTTGAATTACAAATGCAAATGGATTTGCTGTTAAAGAAACGCAAGGAAATTATGTTAGAATTGAGTCAATTGAAAGCTGATGTCAGTGAGCGAAAGATCAAAATCGGTGCAATTATTGCACGGTACGAACATGCAGTGGAACTTTTGGGACGAAATGAAGACGGAACACTGGTCAGTGCCGTGCAAGTGAAAGTGAAAAATGCTCAAGAGAAGCAATTGCTAATGCAAGAAGGAAATATGTTAAATGAAAAGGTTGTGAAAGCGGAACGAGACATCAAAATGATAGAGAACACCCTTGTCTTGGTGAATCATTCCAATGAAAGATATAAAAAGACTACGGAGAATGTCGTGGAAAACAGTAAGAAAGTAGTAGTCTTTGGTGCAAGTTATGGACGAAGGTAGTTTAACGCACTAGATGTGAGATTGCCGACAAGAGCCGAAGGCGAGTTCGGGAACACTACGTATGCGTTAAACTACCAGCATACGTTAACGTGTGTGCAATTCGCGTGCTTTGCGAACATTTGTCGAAATTTCAATTATTTTTTCGCACTAGTGCGATAAAATTTTATCACAATAGTGCGTAAAAGCGGTTTTACATTATCGGGTGTGTCACCAAGGGTGCCATCGTCCAAGTACCACAAATTCAACTCGGCTTCCAAATTCGAAATTAGCGGGTGAACGGCCAAGCTGAATATCAAAGGGCCTGCGGGATCGCCTTGTTGAGCTCCAACTGTAGATAACATGATTTTGCTTCCAAAAGCGAGGATGGACGGTCTCAAATAACATTGGCTGAAGTAATGATATAGTTGCGGTGTCTTGTGCTTAATTTCGGCTAGCATGATGTCTCTTTCTACACTATTGAAGGCGTTCTTAACATCGACCTTTACGATTAGTTTGAGGACGTTTCTCGTGTTGCGTATATAAGAACGAATAGCGTGCACTGCGCCCTCGCAACCAAACTTCACGCCGTAGCCAATCTGACGAGGTAACAAGTAGTTGACCATGTCGGTTTTCACGGAGAAGCAGGCGATTTTAGAAGCCAACCTGCGGAACGTGGTGCCTATGGCTATAGGGCGGATCCCGCCGTCTTTTTTCTCCAGCACGCAAAGGGTTACACCATACATCAGTTCACAGACTTCATTGTCTAACTTTCCGGCTAGAAAAAAGTTAACCAGCATCGTTATTGATTCTAATGCTCACTTGCCTGCTTCACCTGCCGACAAAGAGATTATGTCTTTGAGATGTTGAGGCCTCAGGCCGTCACTACCTGCACTAGATCCATTGGAAAATGACATAATTGACGAATGAACCATTTCTGAACAGACTTGAAGCGGTTGTATCGAATCGTCTGGCGCGGTAGGGAAGTTCAATATCCTCGACGGATGTGGGTGCTTCTTTTCGAGTTCATTGAAGGTGTGTTCCGAGTCCAAGGCCAAGGAGTCTGTTGAACTGATTAATCTGACTGCACCGCGTACATCAAAGTCTGCCAATTTAGATTCGACACGGCTCGATAGCTGTGATTTTCTGTTGGTCTTCGCACGTTCAACCATGGGCAACGGTTCGAAAGCTTCACTGGAGCTGCGCTTGATATTTGTACTAACGATGCGTCGTCTTTGTCGTTGGGTAGGCGAAGTGTTTTAAAAGCGAAAAGTAACAATCCTCTCCAATCTTGAACATCATTCAAAGCGACGCACTTATTGATCAAACGAGACAGGTCGCTGGCCACGACGCTCCTTGCGTCTTTCGGAATCCTTTTGACAACTCGGTATGAACTTTTCAACTTCGATATGTACTCAATGAATTCGTGATTTGATATCGACAGCTCAGGCATGGTCACATCATTGGTCGAGTCGTGGAGGTGTGATCTTATATGCGAAATATAGTTCTGCTCATTTCGAGCGTCGAAGCCACATTCAAAACAACGAAAATCATCAAAGGGAGCTGGAGTAGAATAGGTTGCCGTCAACAGGGTCTGTGATTGTAATTTAACGTCGATCGCAGCCTGTACTTCGTCCGCTGAGTGAATTCTCCAATGTGTACGTACTCCGGCCTTGGTAGGAAAGTCTCTGGAGCATATCGGACAAACGTTTGATTCTTCATCAGAATCAGAATCCATGCTAACCAATAGGATCAATGGGTCCAGCTCACATACTGATTCGTTATTTCAAAAAATTTGCGCCTAATTTCAGCGAATTTTCGGTGTCTGGTAGCACTGCTTCTTCGATGTAATTTTACTAGTTGTCTCAGTCGTTTAGGGCGCCAAGTGTTTACGATTCAATATTTTTTTGTCGGTGATTTGCAAAAATTATCTTTAGAATACAAGGCTAAGGCCGCGTCATAACGTACATTAAGGGAACATCCATAAAGAATGCCCGCAATTCATAGTTGGCAGACGGATTTCTAACGCAAAAGTGAGAAGTTATCGTTGCTAAGGCTTATGCTAATTTTCGGGTGGGAGAGGGGTTTCAAAGTTCTATTGTACCATGATACATTGACCATAATTTAAATAAGAACTTTTTTCTTCTGCGCAGGTTTTCTACATCGCGAACACCTGCACAGAAAAAAAGGTTTTTATGTAAATTGAGGCCAGTGTACGTCTATCTAATAAAACTGAAACACGGTGCACGTGAATCCACCTTTGTATTACGGCGCACCTTGATGTACTAAGGTGCACCTTGATGCACAACGGTGCACCTTGATGCACAACAGCGCATCTTGATGCACAACGGTGCACCTTGATGCACAACGGTGCACCTTGATGCACAGCGGTGCACCTCGATGCACAACAGTGCACCTTGATGCACAGCGGTGCACCTTGATGCACAACGGTACACCTTGATGCACAACGGTACACCTTGATGCACAACGGTGCACCTTGATGCACAACGGTGTACCTTGATGCACAACGGTGCACCTTGATGCACAACGGTGCACCTTGATGCACAACGGTGCACCTTGATGCACAACGGTGCACCTTGATGCACAACGGTGCACCTTGATGCACAACGGTGCACCTTCATGCACTATGGTGCACCTTATTCAGTACGGTGCACCTTGATGATTATATGATTATATGATGCACTTATATGATTAATGATTATATCCGGTTAATCATTCCTTCGAAGACATTATTACTTCCCTGAGAATCGTAATTGCTGGAGGGTTATGAAGAAATATGTACCTGTAGAAGGAACATTTCTCTTAAAACCGCTAACCTTGGTATATAAAGTGCGAGAAATGATCTTGGAGGCTTGGTTAGAACCTCCATCCGGGAATAAAATTCGAATGATATCTGATGTAAGGGCATCCACGACGGCCTAGTAGTTTACGTAGATTGTATGTACTTTGAAGTTCTGTCTCAAACTCCCCTGCCACCCCTCGAACCCACTTTTTCGTTTTTCCATAGCATTCACGGCCTGCGGTGTTGCTTTTCCAACCGAAAATATTTTTTAAGAAGGAACATTGAATCAAAACAATAAAATTAAATCAACAGAAAAAATCGACAATGTGAGAAAAAACGCCAAAAAAGAATCGCCAATTTGTGGAGAAACGCCTACTGGCGTTTCTTTGCACATTAGCCATTTTGTTTTTATTTTGGCAATTTTACCTTGGCGTTTCTTCACGGAATATTAAATTCTGCCCATCGATTAAGTCTACATCAATCGTGATTGCCCAACTTAGACTCACTCCTTAATAATCAAATTTTTACTTCGGTTTTCCATGAAACAATTCTAAATCTTAATATCTTGGTGAGCATTTTGCCCTCCTATGTGAGGCAAACAATTGAAAATCGATAAAAAAGATCTGTTTGTAGGCAAAGAAGAAGCTGATTTACGTTCTTTAAACGCACAGTTGAACGAAGCTCTAATGCAACTAAAAAATTTAAAGGCGAACTACGTGTACACAGCTAACGAACTAGATCGTCTGCAGTTTCAACGAGAGTTAATCGAAAAAGATTTGGACGATGTCTCTCGCTACCGGTATATCTACTCATATCTTTACCACTAAAAATGAGACTCAAACGTTCGTTTACTGATTTTTAGCATGGAAAATAATGATCAATTAATGAAAATACACAAAGAAATTTTAGATCAGAAATCCAAAATGGAGAGAGCAAAAAGAGAAATGAAATCATCGCGTAAAGATGTTACACAAAATCTGAACGATCAGGATTTTTTAATTATGTTCGATGTAAGATAGCAGACCCAAGAGACGAAAAGATGGCGCTGTGATCATTTCGTCTTATCTTCTCATCTTGACACAACTTTCATTTGCAGAAAGACTTAGATGTGAAAGAGAAAGAGCATCGCAACAATGTAGCCCTACAACAGCTTGCAGAAATGGTGGACTCAGTGATTGGCATGGGACCAATCATCTCACAACATTTATGCGAAAAAGGCTTAAGTATGCCACACGCTGCAGGCTCTTCACGTGTGACTTCTCATCGCAGTGAAAGCGAATACAGTTTGAAACACGGAAGTTCTACGAAAGGTCAGTTCGAAAGAAACCGTAAAAGTTATACTCAATTTATTTTTTGTTTTAGTTTCACAACGTTCTCTGTTCTCATCGTGTTCGTCATCTAATTCAACGAAGAACAACGAAAGTGCTAAAAGTCTTGGTCCCGCCATAATCACGTTGGATTTTCCAGACAGTGATAAGAAAAAATACCCAATTTCCAGCCACATTACAAACAAAAATCGAAGAAAATAAATTACAAATATTTCATAGCAGATACAATAAAACAAAACATAAACTAATTTTTGTTTAATCAATAGCTGAAATGCTGCTCCCCGTAATCTCTAAGGCTATTTGCGCGCCTTCACAAAAATCACATCACATCACATCAATCCTAGATCATGCTCGGAGCGGTAGCGGAGAGCGTGACGCAGTCCCCAAACCCCCCAAAAAAACGTCCACAAACCCAAAAAACTCCATATAAAAACCTTTGGGACAAGACACGATGTATAGGCGAACTTTTGAGTTTTTTCCCCTCGCCCCCCTTCCCCTCCAAATTATTTGAAAAAAAAGTCAACGTCGCATCAGCTTTCCAACGAGCCCAGGCTCATCAAAATCGGTTGAAAACGAGCCGAGATGTCGCCAACCAAATGGAAAATTCAGCCGGTGGCTACCCCCAAAAAAATCTTGGAGCTGAGTTATTGGCTTTCAAAGTTTTCATACAACCCCCATATATGAAAATCCACCAGCGGGATCACTTCTTCGGCTATATCTCGGCCGGATCGTGGTGAATGGGGTATCAAATGAAAGGTATCCATCTCACGAAGCCAACGGAACCGGTCTTGTGGAAATCGCCAGGAGTCGGTCAAAGTGTTCCGAAATGAGCTACGCTGCCGTAGAGCGACTATGAGAAACATTTTTCTTTGAAGTGACCGAAAATGATATGTAATGATGTGGGAAGTGTGTGGGATGATGTGGGAAGTGTGTGGGATTATATGGGAAGTGTTTGGGATGATGTGGAAAGTGTGTGGGATGATGTGGGAAGTGTATGGGATGATGTGGGAAGTGTGTGGGATGATGTGGAAAGTGTGTGGGATGATGTGGAAAGTGTGTGGGATGATGTGGGAAGTGTGCTGGAGAACAATTTTTTTTCGAAGACAATTTTTTTTAAGAAAATTTTCTTTTCTGAGAAAATTTTTCTTCGGAGAAAATTTTTTTCAAAAAATAGAAATTTTTTCAAAAACTGAGAACTTCCAAAACGACTGATATCACAACAAAAACCTCTGTAAATGTAGAGTGTGACGCAGTACGTAAGTCTGCTTCTAAAATAATGATATCGCTTGAGGTGACGCTATCGCCGATAGCACGCAGAAGTTTGTTTGAATGGAACCTTGTGTTCAAAGTTTTGATTTCCTGAAAAAATTACAGCGCTTTTTTTAAAACAAAATTACGTTTATCAAAATTGTTGTATTGCTTGGAAGCGGCCAAATTCGTTGACGAGGCAACGAAGGGAAATGCATTACGTGAGTAATAATTTTATTCGACGAACAAAGTGATTGGGACGTTTACGCCTCTTCAGTACACCTTTGTCGCGAGACCATGTGTATATCAGCAAAAACAGAGAGTGGTGACAAGAACAGAGAATGCATTGAACAAACATCTGTGGTGCGTCTAGCTTTTATACACCGTATTCTAAGATTTATTCGTTTTGTTGATAGATCTCTCACCTCTATCATAAATAATTTTGTTTGATAGATCTCTCACATCTACCAATTGTCTGACTCAGAGACATGATATAGCGGCTGGGTTCCCTATATAGACTAAAAATGTCAGCAAATGTCATCACCATTTGACATTTCGTCACCATATAAAATGCAAAGAAAAATTTCTCCATATGACAATTTGTTTTATCTGATCTGATTTATAGTCTATGTGGGGAACCCAGCCGCCATATCATGTCTCTGGTCTGACTGAGCTGTTACATTTTTGACACTGTAAACCATGTGAACCAGACCTCTCTACACTCACAAAAAATATACCATCACCGCCCTCACGTTACAACAAGCTCAACTAGTAAAAGCTGCCGCATGCCTAACGCGATAAAAGCCGCGTCGATTTTATTTTCAGTGTGTTTGCAGGAAAGTGAACGCGACTTAAAGTATCAAATCCATCCGTACGTAACAGTGCTAAGGGCCTTTTGCGAAATGCTTCGCGCACGAGGATGTGTAAAACGAGTCGGTGAGAGTAACAGTCCCAAAAAGTGAAAGAAGAAATTTTTTTATTTTTTTTTTTCAAAAAAACCTCCAAGCAATACAAATAATATCGCAAAAAATCATGCTTGCTGAGAAAACGAGTCATTACCGTGTTACGAATAGTTGCAAGTCGTAACAAGGTAATGAACGAGTTTGCTTAGTAAGTATGAATGCTATTTTGCCATGTTGTAGACGGGTCGTTGAAACCGCCAAAACAAACTATCTGCATTTTGTAATAAATTTTACATTATTTATTTATGTAAACAAAATCAATTAATGACGTTTGTCGAAATAACAATATCGCTTGTTGAATAATTGAATAATTTTATTTTCGTGACGTTATTCACACTCACTCACACACTAAGCTAACTAACACGTTCTGCAAAATATTCATTACCGTCTCCTAAGCGACACGTTGTGTTATTTTCCAGACTGAAAAGATGTTTTGCAAACTCAACGTACCCGTCTACAACATGACAAAGAAACTTGTAGTATGAGTATCTATTACACGTCACTCAAGTTCTGAAATCTCTCTGTTTTATTTGTATACTCATTCGATTGAAAACGTTTTGGCAAAAGGAGAATGCGGAGAGCCTCGGAGAACGTTTTTAAACCACTGTGTGCCACTTCGATGTCATATTCTAGCAATTTCATTACTAGAATTTCACTCTTGGGTAATGTTATGCCCTCAACGTTGAGTTGCCAAATCTTTAGTGACGATCCAACGCCTCTAGTTGATCGTGTCGTGTGCAACTCGCATTTCATTTTGGTTTATTGGGTGGTATCCGGGATGTCCAAAAGAAGTCCGGATTTGCCAGTTGATGTTTTTGATGAAATATCTAAGAATGGACCTTGAAGCAACGCTTAAAGGTAAACATCGTCCATTCAATCGCTCAATTACAATCAGTTTTACGGTGACTAGCGCTATGAGGTTTTGTTGAGTGTTTATGCCAATCGATTGTTAAATTAGATGATTTGACAGTGAAATTTAGGCTTCCTGACTTCAATTCTAACTAACAACTCTATTACGATAACAGAACCATCACATCGAACATTAATTAATTTACTTTTATCGATTAAAAGCACAGAGTCAAGATATAAACAACGTTTTCCGTCAATTGTCAGAATGCGATCATATGTGTGATCATGTTCAATGTGATCATGTACAGCGGGATTTCATATGAAAGCCTACATGACCCTCTCACCCGAAGAACGAATGTGTTTTGTCTCATGTTAATATAATGAGTGAGTGAAAGAGATGAAAATCGTTATCCCGGTTACGGTAACCGATGGAATTGGTGTACTAAACAAGCAAGCAGTTGAGTAAAAGAGTTTGGGAATATAGGCTGACGAATAAAAGAAGAAAAGTCCAGAGCCGTAATATCAATAACTTTGACGTTTGAAACGTCTTTTTGACAGTTGGGATAGACTGACCTTTGATCCCAATACACTTATATGATGGATCAAGCGCCTATTTCACATATTGTTCACAAAATAGTTGAGGGCGCCCAGAGTTTCAACTGTTCCGTCGGTGACAAAACATTAAATTTATATGGAAGAAATTCGTTTTTTGTGAATTATTCATTTTGTGATTTGTATTAAGCGGACCAATTGATTTATTTTAAAGTAACATTAAATGAACTTCCATTGTCATTCATTCGGTCCCCTTAATTCAATACAGAAAATGATTAATTCGCAAAAAACGATGTTGTTTCCCCATACAAATTTAATGTTTTGTCCCCGACGAAACAGCTGAAACTTATTTTAAATTTTTGAATTTGGTTGAGAAAGAGTCCTGTTTAGCAGCACTGAAATTTGTAAGGTTACATTTTCGTCAGTGTTGCGCACGGGGTCTCTTTCAAATGATCCGTGATAGATTGAATCGCTTTGTGTCCATACGACCGTGTATTATTTTGTGTAATATAATCTCGTCGTTCACTAGTCTTCTCGGAGTTATTTTCATGTGCGCAAGAAGATTTTCGTATAGTAGTACATTCTGGTGTATTTATAGAGGGCTTCTCACCAGAGAATTGTGTAATACACTCATGCTTTCTCGCTTTTTGAAGAATTTCCCGCATCGAAATATGAATCCTAATATCTGATATGCTTTCCTTGTTATTGCGTTGATATGCTCGGTGAAGGAAAGTTTACTGTCGATGATAACTCCTCAAAACCGTTTAGATTCCACTCTAGCCACAAGGCCGTTATCAATTCGGTATTGATCACCTCAGTGCATCTCATTGCACTGCACTGCACTACACTTACTATATTTAGGTGCATCTCACTGCACCTTAGTGCACCTCACCTCACCTTAGTATACACTTCGCTGTACCTGACTGTACTTTGGTGCACCTGACTGTACATTGATGCACCTGACTACACCTTCGTATTGATATTCTATATGTTTCGGTTTTTCGTGTGATTGACATTATAGCGCATTTCTCTACATTCAAGCTTAATTTATTAATCTTACACCACTCCACGAGACGATCTATTTCAAGTTGGCAGCTAAGACAATCCTCATTAGATTCGATCTGCGAACGCAAATTTATTGCTGAGAATCGACAACAGATCATTTATGTACAATATGAATAAGAACGGACCTAATATGGAACCATGGAACCTTGCGGTACTCTTGATGCCGGAGTCATACATCTGGATCTTGTTCCATCTATTCTACGTATTGCGATCGATTCGATAAGTACGACTCAATCCACAAAATTAGAGATTTACTGAAGCCGAGATGAATTAGCTTATTTAGCAGACGGCTATGGACTATTCTATTAAACGCTTTTGAAAAATCGGTGTACAAGACATCCACTTGCCCACCATTTGCCATCCATTGAGAGACTTTTGTGATAAATTCCATCAAATTGGTTTGGTTCGATCTTTTCGCGAAAAACCTACAATGAGAGTGGTGAATTTGGTCTTTGTTCCTCTCAAACAACACATCAAACATAAGGTGACTATTTTTTTCCGTAAACATTTATAACACAATTTTTTTGGCTAAGGGAACAGGCTGCACGAAACAAATGCCGGACATACCAGCGGAATCAATTTTCAATACTTTCAGTTTTTACACGCAAAAATTTAAATTTACTCTAAAAAACCTACGCAATAAGAAATAAAAGTCAAATTTTTGCAGCGCAAAAACTGAAAGTACAGAAAAATTATTTCGTCGTTGGGTCCGGGCATTTGTGACGTAATTTTTTCAACACAAAGTAATTTTTTGACTCTGTATTGTATCGCTTGTGACTAAAGTAATTTTGTTTCAAAGAAAGCGCTCTAATTTTTTCAGGAAATTAAAACTTTCAAGACAAGGTTCCATTCAAACAAACTTCTGCGTTTTATCTGCGATAGCGTCACCTCAAGTGATATCATTAATTTTGGAAGCGGACTTTCGGACTGCGTCACACTTTACCTTTTGAGAGGTTTTTGTTGTATAATTAAATCAAAAGTATTCTGGTGAAACATAATGCCCGTGTGTCGTGCGTGATCATAGGATTCCTGTAAAGTACTTAGTTTCTCAATCGGACTAATATATCCAGAGAAATAATGCTTTGAAAACATGATGTGATCAATTTGTAAAGTGTGTAGGTCGATATCGATTAAAAGTCTATTTGCTACATTTTTATAAGAGTTTCTGTACAAAAATTAATAGACGTATTTGATAGAATGCACGCAACACAAAAAAAATGTAAAAAAAACTAGGATTTGAACCGAAAATTCTGGAGAAAATGAGTTTATAACGCCGCAGCATTGCTAACTGAGCTATATAGACTGTTCATGCTTTGCGTTATTATCACATCAACAAAGAAATAACAAAATGAACACAGCACATTGTTCTACGGTAGTTCATTCGCATTCTGCTCGATTTTGCAAACTTCGTCCTTATGTTACCGGCTGCTTACATGACCTCAATGTAATATACTATTAATGGAGTTTTTGGGATTTAACGGAATTTAATTTTGGAATTGGAATTGTTGGTACACATTTTTACCAGTGTTTTCCCTCTCCACAAAACAACACCTATCGCACAAGTTCAAAATTAAAAATGACTGAAACATCAACAAAGTTTTCATTCGAAAAAAATTCCGCTCTTTATGTGAGAAAGTGAACGCATCAACTTCGCTTTCGGTATCCACGACACGCGCACACCATGCGTACTTTGACGATAATCAATCAACACTTTTAAAAGTACGGTTCGGTACTCTTTTTTTGTCAGTCAAGCTGAAGAAACCAAGCAACACAAATTCATAATTATTGAAGTGTTTCTTTGTTCCATCAAGTACAAAAAATCAGTCATATTTGAGAAAAGTTTTACAAACTTAAGTTTATTCGTATCACTCATCAGTTTATTGTCAGTAAGTAGAAATTGTACTGTAAAATAATATTTTTTATCTGGGTAACAATCCGGAAATTTGCAATAAAAGTAAATCGAATTTCAAAAAGTCTGCAAGAATGGACGTCGTCTTTTTAAAGGCTCTTTTTTCATGTTCTCAATTGATACATTTTCGTTCAACCAATCGATAATCTGCTATTTTTATGCCCTTTTTACATCAAAGATACTTAGAATTTGTTAAACAATGATTCACGTTTCCAAGTATAGTCACAGGTAATTCAACGGAATTTTTAATTTGTAGATCCGAAAAGAAGTGCCATAGCTCTTTCGCTGGCATGTTCGAAATTTCTTGATTTTTTTTTCTCAATATGAAAGAAAAAGAAAATGATAATGTGTCGATGTGATGAAATCATTTAGCTTTCGTTTCGATATTTTAAAATGTTTTTCGGAAAACTAAGACATTGTTATTTTTGTGTATTTTTCTCTAATTTGAGATTACGGTTACATCACAATTTATTGCCAATGAAATTTTGTGATTTTTATGCGAAAAGTTTGTACGAGTGTAAAAGCTCGAACATCATTGGCGATTTCGTGCGATTGTGTTGTTGTACACCATACAAGGTGGTATTATGAAATATAACAAACATAAAACAGTTTTTCGCTATTTCGCAGATTTGTTGGTAAAATTATACAACAATTATTGTGATAAGAAATGAGGTTTATTTTTCGCCATAAATTCAACTTTACATCAAAACATAAATCGTAAGTAGATCGTTCGGTATGCACAACGAATTGCGCCTAATCATTTTTCATCTCAAATTGTGACGTTTCTCGGATACAAAAGAATACGTCATCAGGAACTCAGACTCTAGCGCCAAAACGAAAACACTTCGATGGAGGAAACGATTGTGTAAAGCTAACCCGTTATGAATAATTATTTCACTCACATTAAACCCTTTAAAAGTTGAAATCTCTGAAGCATTGGAATATTAATTCATTCGACGGTAGGTTGTGAAGGGAAAATTGGATTTGTGTACTAAATAGCTCAGGCGGTAGACTAACGTTCATTGTCAAATCTTCGTCGTGATCTTAGCAAATTTCCGATTTTATTCAACGATTTTCTTACTCTCAATTTTCTGATTTCTGATTTTCAAAACAAATTATTTTCTTTAATCCAAATTTTTTCATTTCATTTCCTGTAATCATGAGTTACGGACTTGAAGAAATTTTGAACGCTCATAATGACTAATTCTGCTACCACAACCACTTTTGCAGTCATACATCCGGAAAGACTTAACCGATTTGCCTCATTTATGAATAAAAATTTACAGTTTTGCTTATCTTTCAGAATACAAATCATTTATGCAAATCTGTCAAGATTTACTCATATCGTAACAAACAGAAAGAATTTTTCCTGCAGATAATCCCTTACAAATTACGAATGCCTTGTCTTGCTCACGATCTCACAAATGACAGGGAAAACCTTAAGCCTTTTCATGTGCGTAAAAATCGGCCACAGCGACATTCGCGCGCTTAAAAACATGCGGAAAAATTGTAATCGATAATCTGCGTGAACTCTGAAACAATTTCGAGATATATGTAGTTCTCATTTTTGTCATAATTTAAATGTCAAATTCAAGGGAGGGGCATGTCAAATAACCTATGTGCGTTCACACGTAATCAACAAATGATCTACAGCTCGGATGTCAAACTAATTACACATTACAAATTGAAACCGTACACATGAAATGAGAAAATGTGACAGTTGGCCAATCACGTATTTGAATGTCAGATCACGTGGTATACAGGACCTATTCATATGAAACTGGACAGTCTACTATAATATGCAGAATTGGGAAAAACCCAGTTAGACATGTACTTTTCATGTGACACACACTGTGTCGTTCGTGTGACTCACAAAATTTGACGTTCCCAGTTTGACTTGTACTTCACGTGTGAGTTACAAAAGTGAACATAAAAAAATGTTTATTGATCATTTTGACACATTAACGCAAACTCACATAATGTCTAACTGTGAAGTTAAAATCGTTTTAACTTTTCATCAGAGTATGACACTTCCATAAAAATCTTATTGAAACCATAACCTCATTTTTTTGTTTGTCAAATAAATGTTTGTAGTGAAGTTAGTGACGCTTGTCAATCAAATTTTGAAAAGCGCCATTCTGTCAATTTTGTTTGAAACATGACAGACATGAAGTTGGCACAGTTTGCATAAATCACAATATAAAACTTTTAATTTTTTCAAACGTCATCCCGGCGGCGCTGATCGCACGACCATTTTTTTTTTTTTTTGTATGGAGTAGGGTCATTCCATGTCAAATCTCGCAAAATTAAATTCGACCATCTCACATTTCGATGAGTTGGTAGGAAATCCTTTCCTCTAAGTCTAAATATGACGATTCATAAGTTACTGTGTTCGAAAATGTATTCATAGAAAAATGACGAAAGTCTGAAAGTACCAAAAATGAATTTTTCGAAATATTTAGAACTGAAATTTTTTTGTACATTCCAACCGGACTTCAGAAGATATGTGCTGCTGGAAAGCTTGTCCGTGGGGATTGAAGAAAAAAGTAAAATTAAATTATTTTAGTGTCGCTATATGAAGGGTCATCTGATGATCTTGAAGAAAGTATGCCCCGATTTTGTTAAAAATCCGTCTGTGGCATGTTTTTTATGGCATATTGAAAGGCTACAAGTTTCATCGTGGGGAAACGATTTTTAATTTTTGCGTGATTTGATGTGGAATGACTCAGTATGGAGTGTCATAGAGGTGCTTTTCATCAATTTGTGCCTGTGCGGGGCCATCCATAAATGACGTCCAGGTTTTTCAGTGCTGCCAGCACATTGAAATCGTTAATAACTCGATAAATGTGCAATCTGCATAAACAGGACGTCACTAATTATCGGGGTGTTTCAATCATTTCTTCCATATCTAAGATTTTTGAGAGGTTGCTTTTCAATAAATTGTTTGAAATTTTTAAACATAAGATCCATCAATCGCAACATGGTTTCTTTAGCAAACGTTCTACCCTATCAAATTTGATGGAGTTTGTACATTTTGTTTCTGGTTCAATGGCTAACGCGGGTCAAGTAGACGCATTGTATACGGACTTTTCTAAGGCATTCGATCGCATTCATCATGGCGTATTATTGAAGAAACTACAAAGCTTTGGTTTCAGTACATCTCTTGTGCGTTGGTTTAAGTCTTATCTCGAGAATCCTAGTTCAGAACGTCAAAAGTAAATAAAACTACACAGCTTGTTGAGCTTCGGTCAGAAGCGAAAATTTTTGACCTGATATGATGTAATGGTGTAATGAATGGAGATAAATTCTTGGGTTGCTCTCTTCAAAAGCAACCTGTAGATCAGGTGAGGCGTGGTGGTCTTTTCTCGAATTTTCATGCTTTCAAGTAACAGCCAGAGCCTCATTGATTGGTTAGTTTGATATTTCGACATTGTATTGTCTGCCTAGAAAACGTGTAGTGTTGGCATTTTGCTTTGCTCCCACTACCATATAACGCAGGTCGATCCACTAATACGACAAACGTCAAACCATATCAAATATTGAATTTTTATACGTTGGACTAGAACCTAACCTCACTCTCGAATGTTAAATTGTCTCATGTTTCACCTATTGCAATTCCACAAGTTACTAAACAAATTTTTTGACCTTCTGTCAAGGTATTGGATTATTTTTGTGTTGAGGTAACCGAATGTGTTATTGCTGGCCAAAGTTAGAAACTTTTAAATTCCAACTATGACCACCACATTCAATGGACTAGTTTGAGTAAAAACTACTCTATGAGTAAATTAAACTTTTAGTCTAACACCAGACTTGCAGGTTTATACAATCAGGCTATAGGACGTTATATGATATCAAAGTCTAAAACCGCTCAATGTTACCGACTATGAACGAATATGTATCACACATCAAGGCCAAACATTCAGTTTTAGAAAAGTATTGAATAGAAATGTAAAAATCGCAGCTAAGTTTAACGTAAACGGAGGAATGATAAGTTGGCAGCACTGCACCAAATGAAAGTCGCATGTTGAATGACAGTTGGGTTATATGGGAGATAACCGGAGAAATGATGATTTGGCACCACTTTGCCATATATAGAATGCGTATCTTAAATAGTGCAACCAATGTGTCAAAAATAATGAGAGAATTTTCCCTCTTTCAAAACTCTCATCAACCGATTCCAAGTTTCTAGTAAATCTCAAAAATCTTTCATCTTTTCAATTCTTTCGCCTTGATTTAAGGTGATCAATTTATAGAAATGTCATCTAGACGGAGAATCTTTCTTCTATTCGAACCTGCTCTAGACATTTTGTATTCTTCTAAACAGAACTTTTTTAATATAAAATTTCCACGTGATTGAAGTTTATACAAAAATTCGACTAGAAAAATACGATGGCAAAAAACATTTTGCTGGTGATCTCGTTTCTTGTGCGCCACAAAAAACGAGATGACCAGCAAAATGTATTTTGGCATCGTATTTTTGTATTGGAATTTTTCTAGTCGAAATTTTGGCTTCGAATATTGGAATCGATCTATTGGTATCGTCTGAAAATTGCGGATCTTGTGCTTTGTGCGATCTTATTTTTAACAGACATTAGTAAGCTTTACTTAACACAGAAGTCTACTATTTCCATTGTCCTCAAACAAATAAAGCTCTTGTCTAGAAATTTCAATAAATTCTTATCTACTACGTTATTTGAAAAGATTGTAGGTGTACGCTTGAAGGGTAAAGCTGTTTTTATGACATTATCGTGGACAGTAAGCAATAGATTTTTAAGAATTTCTATTCTTGAAATACTGTCATCGTGTAAATAGCAATTAAGGCTCAGAACAGGTCAAATTCTTGTCAATTCAGGTAAAAATTCAAAATGATCTAGGCTCCCCAATTTGAAGCTAAAAACCATTTAAGATCCCATCGTAAACTGGGTACACTTTCCTTAACTTTTGTCTTGAATAGATTTGCTATTTTCCATGTAATTGCAATAAATTTTGTGATTGAACTATATGCCGTCTACGAGGGGCACCCTAAAAGTTTCGGGAATCGGCTATATCGGCTCGTGTAAACTTTTCGCCAATTTACACAAAAATTAAATTGGTCTTTCCTGATTTAAAAATGATGATCAAAATGAAAATCGATCGAATCAGTCAAAAGATATAACAATTCCAAAAAGTCATTGCAGAGAAAAAATGGATTTATCACGTGAAAATTTTAGAGCCTTGATTTTCTACGACTTTAAGTCTGGCTTGACTCCCAAGTTGTGTATTGATCGTTTGCAAAAAGCATTTGGAGATGAGGCCCCATCCAAGACCACTATTTATCGGTGGTTCGCTGAGTTTGAATCGGGACGCACCTACCTCAGTGACGACTTTCGTGAAGGTCGATCTTCCCCAGCCATCACCGATGGAAACATTGACCATGTCCGGAACATCATTGAAGCCGATCGACATGTGACCTATGCTGAGATAGCTGCATCCCTTGGGATCGGGAAAAGTCAAATACAAACAATTTTACACGAACATTTACGCACACGGAAGCTTTGTTCTCGGTGGATCCCACACAAATTGACAGACGACCAAAAGGAGGCTCGTGTGAAATGGTGCCGAGATTCTCTCAAAAAATTCGACAATGGGGCTTCTGATTCAGTACATAGCATCGTAACAGGTGACGAAAGTTGGATTTACAGCTATGATCCCCAAACAAAACAGCAATCCACCGTTTGGGTGTTTCAAAATGAAGATTTACCAACAAAGGTAATTCGCGCTCGAAGCGTCGTCAAGAAAATGGTCGCTACTTTCTTCAGGAAATGTGGTCATGTGGCTACTGTACCACTTGAGAATCGTAAAACAATCAATCGTCCTCCACCATGATAATGCAAGCTCCCACACAAGTGCTCTGACCACGACGTTCTTGGAGAAGGAAAAAATCAATTTGATGCTGCATCCACCCTACAGTCCCGACTTGGCACCGTGCGACTTTTATTTGTTTCCGAGTGTCAAGAATAAGTTGCGTAGGAAGTGATTTTTATCTGCGGAAGCTGCTGTCGAGGCATATGAACAAGAAGTGGCCCAAATCCCAACTTCCGAATGGACTCGATGTTTCGAAAACTGGTTTTTAAGGATGAAAAAGTGTATAGATTGTAATGGTGATTATTTTGAGAAGCAATAAAATCGTTTTATAGCCGATTCCCGAAACTTTTAGGGTGCCCCTCGTATATTGTTCAGGTCATCAGGTCAGGTCAGAACCATGACATTGAGTCTCTAGCATTATGTAGTAATGGCAATTTCGGATAAGAAGGTATGACAATCAACCCAGAATGCTATATATTTTAAGACGTGTCCGCCGAAACCTCTGCAATAGCTCTTGCTTGCAATAAAAAAAAAGCTGCAGAACAATGAAGTTGTGACCTGAATTTGACCTGTTCCGAGTCCTAATAGCAATATACAAAAAGTTATTTTTTGTAATTTCACACGTCTCTTTAGTAAAAAATTAACTTTTTTAGAACCGAAGACCCGGCTCTGAAAAATATTGGGAACCGTTTTGCATTCCCTAATACGGATCGCTTTGAAAATCGTTTCAAAAATGTATGAAACGAAACAAACTTTTCGTTTCGTTCCATACATTTTTCTGACAGATTTCCTTCCCGATAAAGTTCCTATGTCCAGGTTGGGAGTTAATTGCCTTCTAGCAACTTATCTTAAGAGTTTACCTTACGTACTACAGAGCCATCTGGCGGAAATTTTTCAACTAATGAAAATTTGTTTGGGAAAAGTGACACTTTTGTGTAAAGTTTTTCTCTTAAAGTCTTGAAAGCAAACCAATGCTTATGTAATCATTACATACTTTAACTATTTCTGAAGGAAATTGCGGAATCACTTTTGAAAAAAACATTCTCATTTGTTAGAAATGTGAACTCCAATATTTCACTTCAAAAGTCAATTTTTGAGCTTTTCTGGTTAATAAACACTTCGAAATGCATAATTTTTTTGACCACTTAATCTTCAATTGAATAATCCATTTAAATCATAGAAAACATTTTCTACGATTTAGAATTAATAAACACTTTTTGAGTCTATACGTTTGCAAATATTTGTAAACGTCAAATCACAATAAAGATGGCGGCCATTTTTATTTGGAATCATCGACTCAAAATTTTTGTATCAATTTCTGACTAGTAGAAAATGTTTTCTGTCATTTAAATTGATTACTCAGTTAAAGAAGTGTATATTAACTAGAAAAGCTAAAAAAACTGTAACTGACTTTTGCAGTGAAATATTGAAATTCACATTTCTAGCAATTGAGAATGCTTTTATGAAAAAATTTTCAGCAATTTTCTTTAGAAATAGGTAAAGTATGTAATGATTACATAAACATTGGTTTGCATTCAATACTTTAAGAGAAAAACGTTACACAAAAGTTTCACATTTCCCATACAAAAACTTCCACTAGATGGCTCTTTAGTACGTAATGTAAACTCTTAAGAGTACACAGTTCTTATTAAAGAGCCATCTGTCGGAATCTTTTCAACTAATGAAAATTTGTATGGAAAAAGTCGCAATTTTCTGTAACGTTTTTCTCTTATTGTCTTAAATGAAAACGGAATGCTTATGTCGTCATTACATATTTAACCTATTCCCAAACAAAATTGCAGAAACACTTTTGGAGAAAACGTTTACATTTGCTAGAAATGTGAATTCCAATATTTTACTGCAATAGTCATTCTTCTAGCTTTTTCACTTAATAAACACTTCAAAACGCATAATCTTTTCGACCAATGTTTGCTCACTTAATCTTTAACTGAATAATAAATTTAAATAACAGAAAATATTTTCTACGAGTCAGAAATGGATAAAAACTTTTTGAGTTGATACATTTGCAAATATTTGTAAACGTCAGAAGCCAACAAAGATGGCGGCCATTTTTATTTGCAATCATGAACTTAAAATTTTTTGTATCAATTTCTGGCTTTAGAGAATGTTTTCTGTCATTTAAAGTTATTTTTGAGTTAAAGATTAAGTGAGCAAACACATTGGTCGAAAAAATTATGCGTTTTAAAGTATTTATTAAGTGGAAAAGATGAAAGAGTGACTTTTGCAATGAAATATTGAAATTCACATATCTAGCAAATGTAAATGTTTTCTCCAAAAGTGTTTCCGCGATATTGTTTGGGAATAAGTTAAGTATGTAATGACGACATAAGCATTCGTTTTCATTTAAGACTTTAAGAAAAAAACGTTACAGAAAATTGCGATTTTTTCCATAAAAATTTTCATTAGTTGAAAAAATTCCGACAGATGGCTCTTTTGTAAGCAGCGTCCACTCTTAAGGCGTTTTACATCTTCTACTTGGTAGAAACCTCTACATCTTCCTCAAAGTAGTTTACTCCCATTCTGACCTAAATATCATTTTTCGTGCTGGCGAAAAACATGATCCAAAGATCTAGCGCGCAACATCGTCGGGTTAACATTATACCAATTTATTGTTTATATTTTAGAAGGTTAATGAGTTACAAAAAATACTCGTACTTTATATTCACTTTTCAATGTAGTTGTCCAGGTAACTGTCGATTTTATGCTTAATATTTTAGTCAGATAATGGCTTATAACCAACTCGTTTTGTTTAGCTACACATTAACACAGTGACAGTCGCACAGGTTTTGGTGATTTTCGCTCTGGTTTAGGATGGTAGAATTAACTCTGGATTATAAAGGAT
>CM055405.1:42091043-42125844 GCA_029228625.1 Pseudolycoriella hygida | reverse complement strand
AGAAAAATTTTTTTTTGGAGAAAATTTTTTAAATGACAAATTTGGTTTGGAGAAAAATTTGTTTGGAGCCGGAACCAACAACGAAATAATTTTTCTGTACTGTACTTTTTTGTACTAACCGCTGCAAAATTTTGACTTTTATTTCTTATTGCGTAGATTGTTTAGAGTAAATTTACATTTTTGCGTGTAAAAACTAAAGTGCTGAAAAATTATTCCGCTGGTGGGTCCGGCATTTGTGACGCAATTTTTTTAACACAACGTAATTTTGTTTTAAAAAAAGTGCTGTAATTTTTACAGGAAATTAAAACATTGAACACTGGAACCTTGTGTTCAAACAAACTTCTGCGTATTATCAGCGATAGCGTCACCCCAAGCGATATCATTAATTTTGGAAGCAGACTTACAGATTGCGTCACACTCTACCTTTAAATAGGTTTTTGTTGTGATGATTTTTTTTAGAAAATTCTTGAAAACTACGATGATTTAATTTCGCAGTTTATATGAAGAAAGGAGGAAAATTGGAATTTCGGTTGTAAAAGTTAGTTGACGCGAGTTCAACAATAGCCAGCGGAGCGTCGAACAATTGGCTATTCTCAAGTAAATCTTTATACCTAAAGAAAATGAGAAAGACAATACGAGGGGCACCCTAAAAGTTTCGGGAATCGGCTATATCGGCTCGTGTAAACTTTTCGCCAATTTACACAAAAATTAAATTGGTCTTTCCTGATTTAAAAATGATGATCAAAATGAAAATCGATCGTAGCAGTCAAAAGACACAACAATTCCATAAAGTCATTGCAGGGAAAAAATGGATTTATCACGTGAAAATTTTAGAGCCATGATTTTCTACGACTTTAAGTCTGGCTTGACTCCCAAGTTGTGTATTGATCGTTTGCAAAAAGCATTTGGAGATGAGGCCCCATCCAAGACCACTGTTTATCGGTGGTTCGCTGAGTTTGAATCGGGACGCACCTACCTCAGTGACGACTTTCGTGAAGGTCGATCTTCCACAGCCATCACCGATGGAAACATTGACCATGTCCGGAACACGATTGAAGCCGATCGACATGTGACCTATGCTGAGATAGTTGCATCCCTTGGGATCGGGAAAAGTCAAATACAAACAATTTTACACGAACATTTACGCACACGGAAGCTTTGTTCTCGGTGGATCCCACACAAATTGACAGACGACCAAAAGGAGGCTCGTGTGAAATGGTGCGGAGATTCTCTCAAAAAATTCGACAATGGCACTTCTGATTCAGTATATAGCATCGTAACAGGTGAAGAAAGTTGGATTTACAGCTATGATCCCCAAACAAACCCAAAATCCACCGTTTGGGTGTTTCAAAATGAAGATTTACCAACAAAGGTAATTCGCCCTCGAAGCGTCGCCAAGAAAATGGTCGCTACTTTCTTCAGGAAATGTGATCATGTGGCTACTGTACCACTTGAGGATCGTAAAACAATCAATTCAGAGTGGTATACTACGATTTGTTTGCCAAAAGTATTTGAAGAACTACGTGGAAAGAGTCGAAATCGCAAGATCGTCCTCCGCCATGATAATGCAAGCTCCCACACAAGTGCTCTGACCACGACGTTCTTGGAGAAGGAAAAAATCAATTTGATGCTGCATCCACCCTACAGTCCCGACTTGGCACCGTGCGACTTTTATTTGTTTCCGAGTGTCAAGAATAAGTTGCGTAGGAAGTGATTTTTATCTGCGGAAGCTGCTGTCGAGGCATATGAACAAGAAGTGGCCCAAATCCCAACTTCCGAATGGACTCGATGTTTCGAAAACTGGTTTTTAAGGATGAAAAAGTGTATAGATTGTAATGGTGATTATTTTGAGAAGCAATAAAATCGTTTTATAGCCGATTCCCGAAACTTTTAGGGTGCCCCTCGTATATTGTTCAGGTCATCAGGTCAGGTCAGAACCATGACATTGAGTCTCTAGCATTATGTAGTAATGGCAATTTCGGATAAGAAGGTATGACAATCAACCCAGAATGCTATATATTTTAAGACGTGTCCGCCGAAACCTCTGCAATAGCTCTTGCTTGCAATAAAAAAAAAGCTGCAGAACAATGAAGTTGTGACCTGAATTTGACCTGTTCCGAGTCCTAATAGCAATATACAAAAAGTTATTTTTTGTAATTTCACACGTCTCTTTAGTAAAAAATTAACTTTTTTAGAACCGAAGACCCGGCTCTGAAAAATATTGGGAACCGTTTTGCATTCCCTAATACGGATCGCTTTGAAAATCGTTTCAAAAATGTATGAAACGAAACAAACTTTTCGTTTCGTTCCATACATTTTTCTGACAGATTTCCTTCCCGATAAAGTTCCTATGTCCAGGTTGGGAGTTAATTGCCTTCTAGCAACTTATCTTAAGAGTTTACCTTACGTACTACAGAGCCATCTGGCGGAAATTTTTCAACTAATGAAAATTTGTTTGGGAAAAGTGACACTTTTGTGTAAAGTTTTTCTCTTAAAGTCTTGAAAGCAAACCAATGCTTATGTAATCATTACATACTTTAACTATTTCTGAAGGAAATTGCGGAATCACTTTTGAAAAAAACATTCTCATTTGTTAGAAATGTGAACTCCAATATTTCACTTCAAAAGTCAATTTTTGAGCTTTTCTGGTTAATAAACACTTCGAAATGCATAATTTTTTTGACCACTTAATCTTCAATTGAATAATCCATTTAAATCATAGAAAACATTTTCTACGATTTAGAATTAATAAACACTTTTTGAGTCTATACGTTTGCAAATATTTGTAAACGTCAAATCACAATAAAGATGGCGGCCATTTTTATTTGGAATCATCGACTCAAAATTTTTGTATCAATTTCTGACTAGTAGAAAATGTTTTCTGTCATTTAAATTGATTACTCAGTTAAAGAAGTGTATATTAACTAGAAAAGCTAAAAAAACTGTAACTGACTTTTGCAGTGAAATATTGAAATTCACATTTCTAGCAATTGAGAATGCTTTTATGAAAAAATTTTCAGCAATTTTCTTTAGAAATAGGTAAAGTATGTAATGATTACATAAACATTGGTTTGCATTCAATACTTTAAGAGAAAAACGTTACACAAAAGTTTCACATTTCCCATACAAAAACTTCCACTAGATGGCTCTTTAGTACGTAATGTAAACTCTTAAGAGTACACAGTTCTTATTAAAGAGCCATCTGTCGGAATCTTTTCAACTAATGAAAATTTGTATGGAAAAAGTCGCAATTTTCTGTAACGTTTTTCTCTTATTGTCTTAAATGAAAACGGAATGCTTATGTCGTCATTACATATTTAACCTATTCCCAAACAAAATTGCAGAAACACTTTTGGAGAAAACGTTTACATTTGCTAGAAATGTGAATTCCAATATTTTACTGCAATAGTCATTCTTCTAGCTTTTTCACTTAATAAACACTTCAAAACGCATAATCTTTTCGACCAATGTTTGCTCACTTAATCTTTAACTGAATAATAAATTTAAATAACAGAAAATATTTTCTACGAGTCAGAAATGGATAAAAACTTTTTGAGTTGATACATTTGCAAATATTTGTAAACGTCAGAAGCCAACAAAGATGGCGGCCATTTTTATTTGCAATCATGAACTTAAAATTTTTTGTATCAATTTCTGGCTTTAGAGAATGTTTTCTGTCATTTAAAGTTATTTTTGAGTTAAAGATTAAGTGAGCAAACACATTGGTCGAAAAAATTATGCGTTTTAAAGTATTTATTAAGTGGAAAAGATGAAAGAGTGACTTTTGCAATGAAATATTGAAATTCACATATCTAGCAAATGTAAATGTTTTCTCCAAAAGTGTTTCCGCGATATTGTTTGGGAATAAGTTAAGTATGTAATGACGACATAAGCATTCGTTTTCATTTAAGACTTTAAGAAAAAAACGTTACAGAAAATTGCGATTTTTTCCATAAAAATTTTCATTAGTTGAAAAAATTCCGACAGATGGCTCTTTTGTAAGCAGCGTCCACTCTTAAGGCGTTTTACATCTTCTACTTGGTAGAAACCTCTACATCTTCCTCAAAGTAGTTTACTCCCATTCTGACCTAAATATCATTTTTCGTGCTGGCGAAAAACATGATCCAAAGATCTAGCGCGCAACATCGTCGGGTTAACATTATACCAATTTATTGTTTATATTTTAGAAGGTTAATGAGTTACAAAAAATACTCGTACTTTATATTCACTTTTCAATGTAGTTGTCCAGGTAACTGTCGATTTTATGCTTAATATTTTAGTCAGATAATGGCTTATAACCAACTCGTTTTGTTTAGCTACACATTAACACAGTGACAGTCGCACAGGTTTTGGTGATTTTCGCTCTGGTTTAGGATGGTAGAATTAACTCTGGATTATAAAGGATATATCTGAGCGACTGACTTTTAATTTTTTTTTTGTTATTCTTTGTGGTATGTCAATGAAAGAGTAAAGGATTGCGTGAAAAAAAAAAGAAACGAATCAAACGACCCTCACACTTAATACTCATGATTGAAAGAGTAATGTACGATGGTTGTGCGTATATTTTTTTTTGTGTTCAATAAGAAGACCGTAGGGTCACTAACCCTCTGTGTTTTGAAACACATGGCGAGTTATACTTGTTTGGATGTGTACATACATTACATTTACGACAAAAGTGTTCATGTTAAACTGATATTCATATCGTGTATAGTGGTGGGTATATAGAAAAGACAAGTCTTAATTTTCGTTTCGATTTGATTGTGTGCGTGAAATGAAATCATTTTAATGAGCTTGTGTTTGGGTAACGATTATAAATTGTGTGATGAGGGAAGAGCACTTCATTTATAGAACTTTGAAGGTTCTAGTTCTATATGCTTGAGGTCAGATATCTATTTTCAGTTTTTCCTGTTTCGAAATTCATTATTTTTGTAGAAGCGATTACTCAAGCGAGGGTAGCAATTTGTGTGTGAATGTAACCAACAAACTACAGTATTCCAAACTGACAATGGAGTTCCGTTTATGAGAATAACTTTTATATTAATACCTTGAAGTTAACGTTGTAACTATACATAAGCGTTTTTCTGTATGGATTTCACTTTGACAACATTGATACTTCTTGCTAACCTTGGGACGAGCATTTATTCGTTGTTCGATATAAATAATATTCTACATTAATGTCTGCCTCTGTTCTCAGATTTGTTTTGTACGAGACACATTGAAATATTATTTCAAATATAAAATTTTGCTGGTTAAAAAATAGATGAAAATTACCTGAAAACGTTTCATGAGATTAGATTAATTATCTGGGTGTTTTTTTTTGTTAATTGATTAAATCAGACTATATTTGAGTTGGTGAACGATTTTATGAAATAACACCAACACATGTTTTTCAGCGAGTTTTCAAACGCATTTTTGTTTGAAATTAGAACATAATGTGTGTATACTTGAGCAACTATTTACTACAAGAATTATACAAGAGATCATGAATTATGTAAATTCGATTTGACCTGATTCGTATCTAGGTTCTCGTTCATAATATTCACTATCACTAGCAATCAACCAAATGGAGCAATGTTCATTCGAAAATTGTTTTTATTGTCTCAATTCATGCAACCACGTATTTCTGGTTGTTGCTATTTGACTCTGTTCAAGCATTATGATAATGATTTTTGTAGGACTGTGAGGTGAACTTTCATTTTCTGCTCATTGTAAATATTTGGTTATTCGATTTTACTATTGATTTGGTTTGGGAACGAAAATAGTTGTTTGGGACCGGATCATTATTTCGATGCTACTTTCGTTTTAATTTTTGAGACTATTTCATTACCAAGAAAACGTTTATATATTTTTTACTTCAATTTCAAGTTTATACATTCAAATAATTCGCGCGAATATTCACTCATAGCAGTACCATTGGTACCAACCTAATACGATAAATTCCATACATTTCTATAGAGGTAAGCTGACAGCACCTAGCATATCATAGATGGTACTAGGTTTGTGTGCAAAGTACCACTGACACTGTAAATACTCCGGTAACGAGAAGATCTCTAAGAAGAATTCATCTGAAAAAGCTCATAAAAAATTGCGGGACTAGTAAGGGGTCATCCATAAAGGACGTTTGCTTTTTTCAGTGCTGCCAGCATGTTAAAATCGTTAATAACTCGGTAAATATGCACTCTGTGTTCTACCCTCCTATTAGGGTGGTATTTGGGGGAACAACACACATTTAACTCACTAGAACGCATATCTATCAAGTTATTAACGATTTAAACATGCTGGCAGCACTGAAAAAGCGGACATCCTTTAAAGATGACCCCTAAATAAAACATAAGCTTCACCGACCCGTACGAATCCTGTTCAAGGATTCCCGTTGTATTAAATTACTGATTACATAGTCATCTCGATTGGAAATTGCCGAAATGGCAATATTGAAAACCCCGTAGGAAGAAGCACTGTAGAAAATTCATTTTGGGCATCCCTCAATCCTCGGACTCATATTTCCATGGACAAAAATGTTCCTTTCAATTTTCTCTATAACATAGCAAAAAAAAATTTTTTTTCGGGGACCGACCTAGGGCCTTAAGGATAAGCTTTGGACCCGTATTTCCATGGTCAAAAATGTTCTACTCAATTTTCTCTACAACATAGCAAAAAAAAGTTTTTTGGGCGAAGGCCGATCTTCGAGACCGACCTAGGGCATTAACGAGAGGCCTCGCACCCATATCTTCATGGACAAAAATGTTACACTCAATTTTCTCTACAACATAGCATTGACATTCAGAGCTTTTGCGATTTGCGATGAAAAATTCATTGAAGACGAACTATCATACATCGAAAAAATTCTGAAGCAAAACAATTATCCCCAAAAATTCATTTCAAACAGAATAAACAAAATGATAACAAAATTCAATCCAATCAACAATGAACAACCAATTCAAACACCAACAAATGTAAATTTGATTTTACTGGAAAACATCGAAAATACAAATATAATTGAAACAAACAAATTGGAAATCAATGAAATAAATGAAAAAAATCGAGAAAAAGAAGACCAATGGATTGCGATACCTTACGTTGGAAATTTATCAAATAAGATTGCTGGCATATTACGAAGAAAATTAAACTGGAAAATAACATTTACTCCTGGAACAAAGATATTGCATATGCTGAAATCAATCAAAGATAAACATACACACAGATCGATATCTACGAAATTCCATGTTGAAACTGTACTGCCAAATATATTGGAGAAACAGAACGCCCCTTCCACATCAGAAAAGAAGAACATGAAGGTTACGTTCGAAGAAAAGAATACAAACAATCTGCAATCGTTAAACATATCACCAGAAATAAGACTCACAGTATAAACTTCAAAGGTTCAAAAACAATCATGAACGAAAAAAATTATAATTTACGAAAAATCAAAGAAGGATTATTCAAATCGAAAACACCAACAATGAATACAGATAGCGGTTACAAACTAAGCAATGCCTGGAATCCGATCATTCCAATTTTGACAAAAAAGCTTTAAAAAATTTTTAGTAACAAGTTAGCCCTGATGATGATAAACACCGTTTGTCGAAAGCTTGGCAATAAAAAACTTTTCCAAATTTGAACCACAAATCCAATTATTTCAATAATTTTATATTATTTGCCGATTTCTGATGCTAAAGGCGGCAATTTCTGTGCTGATAAGTAAAATACAACACATGGGTTATAATCTTACGATTATAGTCGAGGAGAAATGAATTCAAGTTGACTTGACTTGACACATATACATTGAACGAACTTTTGTACTGAAATTCATTTTGAAACATGTTTTGATAAACATAAACGTCAAAATGTTAGTTCAGTGAATTTCTACGACTACCTTTAGACGCACAAAATATTTCAATTTAACATAAATGATAGTAAATTAAAATAGAAACAGTTATTTAAAATACAGTACTATATATGCGACATACACTTTTCATGACGTTATTTGGCTATTTTAGACCATTTTCGTCCACTGAATGTGTACAACATATGAGATTCGTTCGTCGGCCTTCCTATATAATAATTCAATGCACATACCTGTGTACTTGACCTATACGTTTACTACAAATTCAGGGCTCCCACACATCCAATATTTAAAAAATTGTCCGTCTCCACTTTTTTTTTCGAAATGGCTGCACCGATCACCCTGAACTTTTGTTTCGCTGAAAGGTACATATGTCCCATGGTTCAAGTTCAAAGATGAGCAATCTCGATCGGGTAGTTTCGGAAATTTTGTCGAAAAGGTGTCCAAAAACATGGTTTTTTGGGGGTAGGTGAGACGTTTTCTCAGATATCTCTAGAATTAAGGCAGTTAGAAAGCTACTTTCTGGGACAAAGCTGTAGAGAACTAAATTTTAGCGAACGTGTGTTTCAGGGTTTTCCCCAGAAACGTCCCAATCCCGAGATCTAGCCACTTTTAGAGTTGGGAGGGATGAGTCATATCTCAAGAACTATGACAGATGGAAAGTTGCTTCCAATGGCAAAGTTGTAGAGAATAAAATTTTAGCGAACACGAGCTTCTGGGTTTTCCCCAGAAACCCCCAATCCCGAGATTTAGCCATTTCTAGAATTAGTAGGGATGAGTCATATCTCAAGAAGTATGACAGATGGAAAAATGCTTTCAATGTCAAAGTTGAAGAGAATTAAATTTTAGCGAACACGCGTTTTAAGGTTTTCCCCAGAAACGTCCCAACCCCGGCCACTTCTAGAATTTCTAGGGATGAGTCATATCTCAAGAAGTATGACAGATGGAAAGTTGATTCTAAAAGCAAAGTTGTGGAGAATTAAATGTTATCGAACACGTGTTTCAGCGTTTTCCCGAAAAATGTCCCAATCCTGAGATTCAGCCACTTCTAGAACTCAGAGGGATAAGAACATTAGACAACGCGTGATGGGTGTCACAGTTCAGAAAATGTACTTCGGGACGGCTTTCGACATTGCTTTGGGTAATTTCTGAGAGTCGTTTAAATTCTGATAGTTCTAAAAGAACTTGACTATGCATTCTGATGCGCATTATATTTATGATAATAGTAAGAGTTTGGTACATCGAGGCCTTTCTCACGTGAAGGCTTTCCGCGCGTGAAGGCTTTACGTACGGGTCTTTGCATATGTTTAGGACATGCGTTCACTAAATTCGTTCCAAACAATTCACTTAGTGATCAAATTTAACGGTTGCTAGGTAGAAAAATAGGCCTCCTATAACAAAACATGCGATAAGATGGCGTTGCGAGTGTTTCAAATTTGAAAAATGTCGAAAAAATCACATTTTTGAATTTTCTTTCAGCCAGTTTTCAATCAAAAAGTTCAAAAACAAATTTTTTTGGTCGTTTTGGACTCCTACAATTTTTTGTGTAAGGTAACGAGACCAACCTGTGATTTTTTTTTTTTTCGTGGAACACCCTAAGTCACCGTCGCTCGTCTTGTGGCCGTATTGACTACAACATTTTTATTAAAATTTGTTGTATGTATCAATATCGTTTACTTACCAGTGATACCTCAAATTTATCTGTTTTACCATGATCGCTCATCAATGGCAATCGAAGTCGATTGTATTGTATAATCTCCCGCTCGCATTCGACTCGATTATTTGCCTCATAGTTTCTATGAAACTTGTAGTCGATATTTTATAGCATGAATTTCAGGAATATAAACTCCTAATTAAACGTTCGAATGCTTTTAGAGTGCCAAGTAACTACTTGCAGTTAACTGCAGAACACATCGGCCTTATTAGTATATGACGACGCGTACTTACTTGCATTTTTATTGTGACGATTCTGCGAGGGAATTCCACGAGAAAACATTTGCAAATTTTTTCGAATGATGTTTGAGTGATTTTGGTAGATACACGTGTTGTAAGAGGGCTTGAGCAATGAACCGATTGTAAAAATTTTACAATAAAGGAACTGTCGTCGTCATGTGGTGTTCATATTTCTGGTCAGATAATGCAAGAAACGGATTTGAAAAAGGAATCAAGATATGTACATTGTAATGATGGTGTCTATGTATTTGTGGGCTATTCCTCTACCTGAATGACTTTTTACTACGCTACCATATATTACATTGTGCAGTAAAAATGAAGTTATTTTGTTCATAATTTAGCGACGAGTAGTAATAGTGTCCAGAAAAAACCGGTAAATGCATGCTTGTTTATGTTCAAACGTATTTGTTCGAGTCAATTTAAAATTTTTACAAATTTACCTGAGAGAAGCATTTTCTAAGTTAGGCCTCTGTCATGCGATTAGAATGGAATTCAGTGGAACGTGTTCTGCCTTTTGTAATCTTAAATTGAAAGTATTTCGTCACAGATATTAAAAATCTCCTATTTTGAGCAATTTTCAAGAAATCCTTTTTGACAAACTGCGTGGAGGACTTCTTTGAATTAAATAGGAAATTTTCTGCGTTCCGGTTCGTTCAAGTTCCACGCTCTCTAAAAAATATCTGAAAATAACTTCATTTAGGTCATCATCAAGTCACCAAACTAGTATATCGTGCAACTTATTTGGTTTCCCTTTGCATTGATGGCATTTCTTTTTGTCGTGTATTCATGGTCAAATTTCAAAAATCAAACAACTTAAGTGCGACCAAAATAATTGTTTCTATCTTTTGGTTGTTTTTCATTGATTTTCTTGTAAATTTAAGAAAAAATAAAATGAAGTTTTTTCATTTTTCCGTTTGTTTCACAAATTGTGGGGGTGAAATGATGAACCCACTCAACTACCGTTTCTGTTTTTATTTTTTGTTCTTTCATAACGCACGTGAAAAGACTTTTCCAGCGGGTGCGAGCCTCAGGCGAGTTCTGGTGTCACACGAGCTTGAAAAGATCCGCCTCTTTAGGGCTCTAGCTAGGTCCAGCGACCCAAAGTAAAAAAAAAAATTTCTTCCATAAATTGTTGGACATTCCCAGACCTTTCGATTAAAAATGAAAATCGGAAAAGATTTGCTCGAGTTATGCTCAAAAAACACGTAGGGCACTTGTAGAGACTTGGTTTTAGAGCACTGTCTAAGTCCAGGCGCTCAGATTCTTCAATAAATTGTAAGGAATTGCTTTATCTTTCAATTAAAAAAAAATTTTGAAAGTCGGAAAAGATTTACTCGAGTAATGTACAAAAAACGCGTTTGAACCTAGCAGAGACTGGTTTTTAATGCCCTAACTAAGTCCAAGGACTCAAGATCAAAAAAGTTTCTTCCATAAATTATCGGCCATGCCCAGACCTTTCAAACAAAAAAAGTTCTTGAAAATCGGAAAAGGTTTACTCGAGTAATGTACAAAAAACACGTTTGGCCTTAGCAGAGACTCGTTTTTAGTGCCCTAGTTAAGTCCAAAGGCTCAAGATCAAAAACGTTTCTTCCATAAATTTTGGGCCATGCCCAAAAGATTTCTGAGAATCGGTAAAGACTTACTCCAGCTATATACAAAAAACACGTTTGGCCCTAGCAGAGACTCGTTTTTAGTGCCCTAGCTAAGTCAAACAGCTCAAAATCAAAAAAGTTTCTTCCATAAATTATTGGCCATGCCCAGACCTTTCAAACAAAAAAATTTTTTTGAAAATCGGAAAAGGTTTACTCGAGTAATGTTTGGCCCTAACATAGACTCGTTTTTAGTGCCCTAGCTAAGTCCAAGGGCCCAAGATCAAAAAAGATTCTTCCATAAATTGTCGGCCATGCCCAGACCTTTCATTTGGGTGATAAAAAGTTTATTCAAAAATTCAAGTTTCACAAGTTGTTGCATAAAGTCTTGTATGACACACGTTGCGAAATTGGTTGTTTTTGCCACAGGATGTGGTTACTCAGCTCGCTTCGCTCGTTTGATAACTTCACATCTAGTGACAAAAATAACTTCATTGCGCAACTAGTTGCATAAATAACTAACAGGCGTTAAGAAATTGATGTCTGATATACCTCCGTGGAAACGATGTAGCGTACATTCCTGGACTAGATGGTTCATAGTTTGCACTGCTCCGCACTGGAATAAAGATGATTCCATCGGTGCAACAGGAAAGCACAGCATCCTGGTCCCGTTCGGATTCTATTTAGTCGAAGCCAAGCACTCAATAATCATCATGATCAATAATCAAATCTTTATGCGTCCCACACATTTTTCCATCTGGTCTTTAAGTCTCTCATATCGTTAGCAATTCTGTAGAAAATCCAGAAGTGCAATCACGATTTTTCGATTGGCACCGCCGTTAAATCATTATGGATTGGTAGTTCTTCGTCCAATGAAATCTTTTGACATTCTCTCCATGTTGATTGTTCTCCCAAAATGTTCATCGGAGGAATTTTGCTAAGCACATGCAGCCATTTCACTTCCGTTGGTTGTGCTGCTCCACAAACCAACCTCAATGCTACGTTCATTTGAGTGTCCACCGGTTTCACGTGACAGGTACCCATCCACACTGGCAAGCAAAAATCGGCAATCGACAGAATCAGGGATTGTGTGGTCATACGTAAAGTCTTTGCCGAACATCCCCAAGTTATTCCCGATAATTTCAGTACGATTTTTATCCGCGACTTAAGTTTTTTCTGTCTGCTTTGCAGATGCGGTCGATATGTCAGACTGCGATCTAAGATTACGCCGGGGTATCGAGGATATTTGTCCTGTTTGATCTTCCTTCAACTTCAATTTTCTATTAGCCTGTAGATTATTCAAGTGATTGAAACAGTTTTCCATGCATTCGGACGAAGTCTCCATTTTGAAAAATAAAAGGACAATTTATCTGATCTCAGTGCTTCTTCAATGTCATCAAAGTGTTTGTTCTGAAATGCAATGGCAATATCGTCTGCGTAGATAAACAATCTGGATTTGGTTTTCGACCGCTTTTCGTGATAAAATTTTTTACGCACTAGTGCGAAAATAGTAGTTTTCCTAACTACTAGTGCACACTTACGGAAATATATTTTTGCATCAAATAGAATTTTGTACTTCTGCGCAGCTTTTTAACACTGCAAAAACCTGCGCAGAAGTACAAAATTCTATTTGATGCAAAAATATATTTCCGTAAGTGTATGATTAGTTATTTTGAGCACGAAATGTATATTTGCCAACACGAGACGTAGGTGAGTTTGACAAAACACATGGAGTGCTCAAAACAATAATCAGGCACGCGTAAGAAAAATTACTTTTTAAAACAACTGGAAAACAAAAACCTGCAATCAATTTCATTTCAGCACTAGTGCTGAAAAAAATATATGAAAATTCATTTCAAGTGTGTATTGGGGTATTTTGAAAAAATTTTTTCTGTAATAGTGAGAGTGTGTTGGCGCACATACCGCGAAAAGCAACTTTTCGTCCCAAGCAATGGGAAAATATTTTCCGTCGCAACCAATACACTCTCACGTATTCGCAAAATTCTTTAAGAGTGAATTCGCGAAAACCTCAACCAATCGAATATACATCACATCTTCGATTTTCGAAAAGTTGATCTTAATCGAATCTCTGGACTATCCGGAGAAAATCGTCGAAGAAATTTTTTTTTAAAAACATTTTGTTTGGCTACAACAACTGTTGAAAAGTACCTCTGTACCAAAGTCGCTGAAAACGTTTTTTCGTAATATTTTCGCGATGATTTTTCTGTGTAGGTTGATGAGGCAAATTTTTAAAAATTAAAAAATCCTCAAAATTCGATCTGTGGTCCGGGCTATAGCGATTCAAAGTTGAAAAAACGCACTTTTTGAAAGAGCTCTAGAGGGCTCTAACAGCGGCAGCCAACAAAACCTAATATACCATCAGAAGCACAATGATTTGAAGTTTCAAAAACACTATAGAGACCTTTCGGTCAGGGCTGTTTGTGAACAAGATAGCCTACAGAGTGGGAAGTACCCAAAAGTTTTAAAAATAAAGATCTTTCTTGTAGACGTCAGACTCATAATTCTTCCTATCAGGTCTTAAAACCTCACCCAATAAATTATCATCTCAAAACGGTCAATAATTGTTATTGAGATTGATCCTTGAGTTGGTGTAAACCAATGAATGTAAGGGGTGTCCAAAATTATATGGGAAAACAAAGTTTTCGAAAATTTGGGCTACACAGCCGGAAAACTTTGTGTTTGTGGACGCTGATGAATAGTGTGTATGGGTGCTACCGAATCTGAGTGAGTTTAGGCGGTGCTCAATGACTAAAACCGTTAAAAATCGCGAAATACTTAATGAAATATTAGAGTTATGTTAGAGCAAGTTGGATCAAACCGGCTCAAAATCATCCGAAGAAACCGTTTATTTAGGTCTTCTGAAGTAGTCTGTCTCGACTCACCCTAAACTGCCTGTTCACTTTTTCACAACTATAATGTGAATGTGGTGACGCTGTCTTCGTTTAGTATCACGAATACAGAAAAATAATTGAAATTTCGACAAATTTTCGCATATTTCCTCGCAGGGAAAAGCTCGTTTTTTGTACGTGAATTACAAAAAACATTGTTTGATACATGTTGCGTATACTGGTAGTGTAACGCACACGATGTGTTGCTGAACTCGCCTTCGGCTCGTGTCAGCTCGCTCACATCTAGTGCGTTAAACTACTTTCATACGTAACTTGTATCAAAAACTTCTATTTCGTTGTTCTCATGAATTTGTGCATTTATTAGTCGTTGTATCACCCGTCATCGGTTTTTTTCCCATTAAATCCATTTTTTTTTTTGACTAACGTTTTGTGTTTGTAACATTTTCAGCAACATTTGAGAATTTTTTCGGTAGAAATAAATTGCTGTGGTTCATCAATAGCAATTTACGTCTGGTATTTTCGATAATGATTTCAACTTGTTCTTTTGTTTACTCAAAAGAGAAATATCAAAGTATATATTAGAAACTCTGAGTGTAACATTTGACTTTATTTTGATTATGGCTTGTAAAATCATTTTCACTTTACATTTTCCATGATAAAATTAATACTTCTACTCTTTTGCTTGTGCTAAATCATAAAATATAAATAAATGAAACACACAATCACAAAAAGTGCTATTTCGATATACTGTTTTGTTGAAAATAAAAAAAAATAGGAATATATTACACACTATGGTAAAGACGAAATCGTGTGTACCTACTGTTTATCTTAAGCCCAGACGAAATGTTCTCTATATCGAGGTCTTCACACTGTGCCAGATTGTGTGCGCACAGAATTGTGTTAGGATTTGTTATCCAAAAAGCATATGACAAACAGTTTTAACTGTGTTTGTGTCAAAATTTTGTAAACAAATAATGTACTTTTGTTAATCACTTCTTGTTGGAATATGCAAACCGTTCGAATGTATTTGTGTTTTATGTGGCATTTCACTTTTCTATACCTTTTCCTGTGCGTGTAGCATTAACGATTACAAAATCCCATACGCTTTAACGACTACATCGTATTGCTTGGTCGTTCGTTGTGATTCTCCAAGCAAATAACATTCTATGATCGTCTTTTTTATTCTTTCAACAAAGAGGTATATAGCAAACAGCCTTATAGAGAGGCCCGTGTGTGCTGTGAGGTGATGTCTCGAAAAGATGTCCAACACACACACACACATATTTCCATTATTTACAATTTTCTATGTACAACATTATTGACTGGTGAACAGCTGATTGCGCAGTTCCAATATTTTCAACAATGGAGTCAGTTTCCTAGTTCCATATGAGCAAAGTGTTAGCTACGATTTAGCTGCCATTTTAGTCGTAGTGATATTAAAAAAAAACGTATGTTCTCGTTCACTGTTCGACAAATTGACTTTGAAATAAAAACGATTTGTTCGCTAGCGTCACAGTCTTTCGGATATTTTGAATTCATTTGTTAAATGAAGACTTCTTATTGACAAAATGAGGACTTTTTGTGGTGCGTAACTGAGTTCATTTGATGGAAAGAAAAGAAAATCCAAAGGCATAAGTGAGTGTGCCACGTTAATTCATTTAGAAAAAGGTTGCTGTTTTTTCAGTGATAAAATATTTCTGTGTAAATTGTGTGCAAACGTTACGAAGAACTCAATTTTCCTGAATTTTTTTCAATCTTGAGGTTCCTGCATTGGATATGAAAAGAAAAGTTTGAAAGCCAATTATTCAAAGACCAATCTAACATACTGCGACACAACATTTACTTAGACTAAACAGTGAGTTCGTATATCTCATGTTTCTTTGTTTGTTTTTATGCAGAAGAATTTTTTATTACGCCTTTAAAGTACTGGATGAATTATATTTTTGTAGTTTGCTCACTTCGGGAGTGCGTATTATGTAATTAAATCGTTTATTATAAAATAACTTAAATTTTCGATTTATTTTTCGTTGAATCGATGGGTAAAATGAATTCATTTGTTATTTTTATAGAAACGGTTCCGATTCGAGTCGATTGAAGAGAGATAACATGCCGTAGACGTCACATTATAATCGAATATTAATCAGTTCAAAGCTTTGTGAAATAATTACAAAAAAATGAATGTCCTTCACATTTTTGTTCTTTTACCTACCTACCTACATATTTCGGCAAATGCGTCAGTAATTTGTTTTTCATCGCAAAATGCACTGATATGTTTACCAAGTTCTCATCATAAATTCTTTTTTCATCGTTAGGTTTTCTGTGTTCTTTTGTAACAATGCATATACAGGAAATATGTTGTTTATTGTTAGAAATATTTTGTAAATCCCTTGCCTTCATTTTATAGGCCGTTTGCAGTACCTGAACAAATTGGCATTTTTGTTTCCAATTTACAGTGAAATTGTATGTTTTAATGTACAGATAAACTGTTGGAGATTTACTTGCTTATGGCTACCATGTGAGCTGATTGGGATACGCCCAATTAGTTCCAGTTTGCTAAGTGTAATGCATAATGTTCTAAGTAGCGTTGTTCTTGCTAGGTGATGACCGACACGCTATCTATTTTTTCGAATGTGCCATAATCCCTGAGTTTTTGAGTGATAGGTACCTCAACCTGTGCATGTATCAAGAGAGACGTTTCCCTCTTTTGCGATTACCAACCCCGCGACTACTAATCCTAGTGACAGAATATAGGGAACACCACCTGAGGCACTGTAAGGTCCTAAGGGAACATGCTGTCGCGAGGCAACACCTGCTCCTGCTGGAATTGGAATTGACAACCAGTAGTTTCCATCCCTGCACCCTCAAGACCACTTCTCAAGACTTCGTGCCCTACTTCATTTCTTCTAAAAATTAGGCCTCCTGCCAATTCGTCGGCTTTCTCGTTTCCTGGCACTGCGGAATTTCCTAGAACCTGGTACCTTGTAACCCGAAAATATCATTTTGTACTATAGCAGCGTTAGTACGTCCGTTGCCTGATAAGCCCTATGGCTCGGACGTTCTAACGATGCTATAGTACAAAATGATAGGTTCGGGTTACAAGGTACCGCGTTCTATGACATTCCGCAGTGCCAGGAAACGAGAAAGCCGACGAATTGGCAAGGAATCGGCGCAGAACCTTCTGTCGGTGACATGAGCTATTCCCCACACTGAAAAAAATGAGAATTATCACCCATGGAATTATCGCCTAGACAAATGAGAATTATCACCCGGGGAGTCATCACCCAGGAATTATCACCCATCAAGTTTAAAGCGTTAAATTTGTACACGGAAAAGAAAAAAGCGTCCAATTTGTGAAAATGTTACTTTGTATGAGGAAAATGCCATCCTGGGTGATAATTCCCCAGGGGATAATTCCCATTTCTATGCGCAATAATTCCCTGGGTGATAGTTCCTACTTTTTTAGGTCCGGGGTAAAATTCCCGTCCACCCTGTTGTCGGTAGACCCGCAGGAATGATGAGGCTTATGGTGGACAGGAGGACCGAAAGATGCCGTTTTTGTGGGAAATTTTTGTCCTGGGACATTTTGTCCGGGGATATTTTGTCCGGGGATATTTTGTCTGGGGAATTTTGACTGGGGATAATCGGTCCTAGATCCTAGATAGATCTATCTGCTCTCTTTTATTTTTGGAAGCAATTGGATGACAGGACCCGTGGGGAACGTAAAGTAAAATAAAATTAAACTAAATTACATAAGTACAGCAACATGGGCTCAACGAGGATAGTCATTTGATTTGTATTCAATTTTTGCCCCACCTGGGTGATCATTCATCTTATGATCCTTTGTTTCTTACCTTTGTTACCTACACTGTAGTCAAAAGAAAAAGAAACTTAGAGAAAATCAGCAAAGATTTTCACCGAAATTCGCCGAAAAAAATCAAATTAGCGACAAAATTAAACAAAAGATTCGGGCTTACGCGAGGGGTAAACGACTCCGGTAAATTCTCTCGCAGGATCGGGTAAATGCCTAACAAATTCTCACACAAAATATACTAAATTTCGGTTAAATGCGAAGGAAATTCGGAGGAAATGGGTGAATGCTGTCACACGATTTTGCCTAGTCGTTAACCCCTCGGGCTTCTTTTCAATATTTGTCTTCAAATTCTTGAAAAAGAAAAGGAAATTTCAGGTCGACCTGAAAATTGTGAAAAGATTCTTGGCGATTGTTTTGTTTATTTTTGTTGCTAATTTGACTTTTTTCGGCGAAATTCGTTGAAAATCTTTGCTGATTTTCTCGTAAGTTTTTTCCTTATCTAGGCAGAACAGCCTATCCGAATTATTAGTTTCTAATGGAGTCAGGTCTGTGGGTCGACATGATCTAATACCTGAACTGATGAAACTAGCGCCTCGTAAGCAAATATTTTCGACTGAGAGACTTCGGAACCTTCTTCAAGTTACATTTGACATTCTTCTCACTTATAATGAACCACATAATTTTGTTCGTGTATATAGTAAACTACTGAGACTTCTATCTCAACGACCTATTAACTGTTCCGCCTGTATGGATAGTTCCAAGGCTTCAGAGCCGGAAATACCGGCGAACTAGTGTAGATGAAACTCCCCGTACCTCATTTCTCAATTCTCACAGGCTACTGCAACATACGCATCTAGATGTAGTGAGGCGCAGCTAGGTGTAGTGAGGTGCAGCTAGGTGTATTGAGGTGCAGCTAGGTGTAGTGAGGTGCAGCTAGGTGTAGTGAGGTGCAGCTTGGTGTAGTGAGGTGCAGCTTGGTGTAGTGAGGTGCAGCTAGGTGTAGTGAGGTGCAGCTAGATGTAGTGAGGTGCAGCTAGGTGTAGTGAGGTGCAGCTAAGTGCAGTGAGGTGTAGCTAAGTGTAGTGACGTGCAGCTAGGTGTAGTGACGTGCAGCTAAGTGTAGTGATGGGCAGCTAGGTGTAGTGATCTGCAGCTAGGTGAAGTGATGTGCAGCGAGTTGTAGTGATGTGCAGCTAGGTGCAGTAAAGTGCAATGATATGTTGTGCACAGACGGACAGGAAGGGTAACATAAAGTAGCTATCGCTAATTAACAAATATCATTTCAAGTTTCTATAGAGCAATTCTTTTGTTGTTTATCAATCAGATTCGATTCTTCTTCCACTTTAAAATCCGTTTTAATAAAATGTTGTTTCCTTTACTTTACAGACTGATTCTTCTGCTGTTTTACTTCCATAAGTCACTGCTATACGACATTAAATAGAAGACTTTTTCCTATAAGCCCAGCATTAAAATTGCGTAGGGCATGTTTAATGACACACAGTGGATGTCTCAGTGTCGTCTATGGCAGAATCGGTTAGCAAACAATTGCTCTCTGCAGTGACGGAGGGGCATACTAGAAGAAATTCACCATCAACAAGCCATAGCAGTAAAAGAAACAAAAGAGAAACAGCTACATCTGAAACTATAGAAAGTAATAGGGACAGAAGTAGAAGTCGAATCCGTAAAAATAAAGTAAATCAATTGAACGAAAATCAGTATACATCAAAACGATCTTCTTCAACTACTCTAAGTTCAGGATACAAATCAGAAGACTCCGAAGCAGTCAATTCCATAGCGAGTCGAACTCGATCACATTCACAACGCAAAAATATCGATCAAAATAGAGGCGCAACTACGTCGGTTGAAAAACGATATCGTAGTGAAAGTGACACAAGTGAATTTAGGCATACCGATACCGAGGGAGAAGAGTACACTCCACACAAGCAAGCAGGACAAAAGCGTAAAAAAGATACAAATACATCTAAGCGATCGGTGGCGAAAAAGTCGTCAGCTAATCAAAGTCATACAACAGAACAATATTCTACGTTTGGCGAACGAAGAAGAAAGCTCCGATCATCGAATTCACGTACCAGTTCCGCAACAACTAGCACCATTAGTAGCGCGCAGCAATCTACTTCAACAAGTTCGTCATCAGTCATACCGAAAAAACGTTTCCGTCAGAGTGACCCAGAGGCTCTGAACCTGGGGGCACGTTTAGCGAAAAGTGGCAGTGGTCGGGAGCCCCAACAACGCAATAGCATACAAGAATTACATTCGGGGCAACCACCAAGTCTGCTAAGACGCAGTTCACGTAGTAAAGGTAATTTCGCAAATTGCAAACGCAATTCAATGCAAGTTTTAGAAGCAACAAAATGCACGCAAGCTTTTTTTGGGAGGGGGTGCGCCTCTATACATTTCGATTTTTTCCATGTATTTTTTGCGTGCAAGGGGTGGGGTAGGTCTGAAATCCCTATTTTTTTTGTTGTGCCCACTATTCGAATGGCCTCTAATTGTTTCGTTCGATTATAGGTACATCATCGACAGCAACGACGGGTTCCTGTGTCAGTACATCAGCGAGTACGTCGCAAACACATTCACGTCATATCGGTACAGCCCCGATTGGCAAAAAGGGATCGTCATCCAAAGGCGGTCTTACCTCTACATCAATAGCATTTGACGCTACTTCTGCTACAGAACCATCGACATCACAAGCAGCCATGGCTAACGACGGTTCCCGCAGCAATGATTCTTTAAACACAAATCCCACAGTAAAACTGAATAAGCCCCTTCAAACACCGACCACATCATCTCCGCTAGATGTTTCCAATGTGCATTTAATATCTCAGCAAACATCAAGCAGCGGCGCTGGGTCATCAAATATGAGTTCAAATAATTCAGCCGGACCTCCAAATCCCGATTCTGAGAGCGATGACACCGAAGTTGGACATTTGCAAGCATTGTTAGAGACAAAGGGATTGCCGCCTAATCTATTTAGTGCACTAGGTCCACGCATGCATCACATGCTTCATCGTACAATTGGTGTTAACAGTTCGTCAAAAGCTCAACAGTTACTGCAAGGTCTACAATCTCAAGATGAAAGTCAACAGCTCCAAGCCGCCATCGAAATGTGTCAAATGCTGGTAATGGGTAACGAAGACACACTGGCAGGATTTCCCATCAAATTAGTTGTACCCGCTCTGATTACACTACTCCGAATGGAGCACAATTTTGATATAATGAACAATGCTTGTCGTGCTTTAGCCTACATGCTTGAAGCTCTGCCACGTTCATCCAATACGGTTGTCGATGCAATCCCCGTATTTCTGGAAAAACTGCAAGTCATCCAATGTATGGATGTGGCTGAACAAAGTCTGACAGCATTAGAGATTCTTTCGCGACGGCATAGCAAAGCAATACTTCATGCAAATGGGGTAACCGCTTGTTTGACGTACTTAGACTTCTTTTCCATAAATGCGCAGCGGGCTGCATTGGCAATTACAGCCAATTGCTGTCTGAGTTTGCAGCCAGAAGAATTCCATTTCGTCAGCGAATCATTACCATCGATGGCGCGTTTATTGACACAACAAGATAAGAAATGTGTGGAAAGTGTGTGCACAGCATTTTATCGTTTGATTGAAAGCTTTCAACATGAACCGAATAAACTGCAGGACATAGCAAAGAATGATTTGTTAAAAAATTGCCAGGAACTGTTGGTGGTGACGCCATCTGTGTTGAATTCGGGAACATTTACAAACGTTGTTCGTATGTTGAGTGTAATGTGTGCCAATTGTCCCGATTTGGCCATAACATTGCTAAAAAATGATATTGCATCGACACTGCTGTATTTGTTAACCGGATCGGCGGAGGCGTCTCAAACTGGCGACGTTGAATTGGTGTCGCGCAGTCCATCCGAACTGTACGAGATAACGTGTTTGATTGGTGAGTTAATGCCACGTTTGCCCAGTGACGGCATATTTAGTGTAGACGCATTGTTGGAGAGACCAAATGCCGGCGTTCAAGATCAAGTGCAATGGCAATGGCGTGACGATCGGGCCATGTGGCATTCATATTCGGCCATTGATTCACGGATGATTGAAGCAGCCCATATGAATTCAGATGATGAGCTCAGTCTAAGCACATTGGGACGCACATACACCGTAGACTTTAATTCAATGCAACAAATCAATGAAGACACTGGCACTACACGAAAAGTACAACGTAAAGTTAATCCCACATCGTCGAATAGCGTAGAAAACATGATGAATAGTCAAGGCTCCACCGAAACAAATAACGGCAATGAACCGGGAACAAAAACACTGAATTTGGCATTGCGACCACCGAATCCTTACCGCGATGCTCGTATAGCCTGTTTGAAAGAGGAACGTGGCCTAGCTGCCGAGTTTATTAAGAATTTATTTTCTGTATTGTATGAAGTGTATAGCTCGTCGGCTGGTCCATCAGTGCGATATAAATGTCTACGTGCACTTTTGCGTATGGTCTACTTTGCAAATCCTGATCTATTACGCGAAGTACTTCGAAATCAAATTTTATCCTCACATATTGCCGGAATGATGGCTTCCAATGACTTGCGCATTGTGGTTGGCGCATTACAGATGGCCGATATTTTAATGCAAAAATTGCCAGAAGTTTTTGGAATTCATTTTCGCCGTGACGGAGTTATGCATCAAATCAATCTCTTGGCTGATCCCGCCATTCCGATCTGTGCGAATCCATCACCCAAATGCAAAGATATAATTTCCCAGGCAAGTCCACCAGCTAGCACTTCGAATGCTCATCAGCAATTATTCGATTTTGAAGCGGCTACATCCTCCAATTGTAAATCCAGTTCGCACATTCGTAACCTTAACGTAGCCATGAACAGTTTGAACTCAAATATGAGTATTTCGATGCCATCAACGTCTAGTATGCTGCACGCAGCGTCAATGCCAAGTACAAGCAGTTCATCCGCAATGGCAATTAGCTTGAATAGAGCTACGACATCGAGCGGAATAATTGATTTCAAACATCAGCATCATCCACAACCACTTTCCTTACCGACAACTACATCTAGCCATCACTTCCAAATGTATTCGATGTCAGCGGAAAGCTCTTCGTCAGGCAAACAATTCCACCAATCATCTTTAGCGCAAAAATTCCCCATCGGTCTGATGAATGAAGCGTCGGGTAACAGTAGTGGAGTGTCATCATCTGCCTTATCTAAACGATCGGATAGTCCAGGACCGTCAAAAGTAACCGATATCTTGAAGCGTAAAGTTCCACCAAAACGAAAATCACAAACCAATCGATCGAAGACACGCCAAGAAGAACAATCATCTGTTGTACAAGACTTAATCAATCGGGCAACCAATTTAGGTGAGTTGCTTGGAAATCATTCATTTGTTTATGTTGGTGGTTGGTAAATTTGTGTTGTTCCGTCCATATTTTTAGGAACTTGTGGTCGTAGTACACCGAGTTCATCCTCTTCATCATCACGTTGTCGATTTAGTGGAACTTCAAAAACATCTTCTTTCTTAGCTTCATTAAATCCAGCTCGTTGGGGTCGTCAGGGCTCACAATCGTTGGCAAGAGACAGCAACAGTTCATCCAATCCATTGAGCAAAAGTTCATCGAATTCGAATCTCATTGCGGCTGGGAATAGAGAAAAGGCAAGGCAGTGGATTCGTGATCAGGCTATTCAGTTTGTGACCAAATTTGGCGAACCAGATGTGGATGGTAATGGAGGGCAAAGTGCTTCAACCGTCTTATCCAGACTTAGTGGTAAACAATAAAAACCATTAATCCGGAACTGGTTTCTTCGCATATCAATTCGTTTGTCCCATACCAGTTCGGATTCACTAGCTTTATTTGCCCATAATTTCGGACATTCTATACCGAAACTTGTATTCATTTCTCAGGAATCATTCAGAAACTTGATGGCAACATGGATGATTGTGTGACGGCGTTGCGTGAATTGCGTGACATTCTCATTGAAAGTGATATTTCTCCATTCGAGGTTAACCATTCCGGACTAATCAAATCAATGTTGCATTTTATGGCCAACGAACATGGAATTGTACCCAGAGATGATAGACTTAGAGCATTTTTGCACATTTTCGCTGGATTGCCGTTAGACCCAAGGTAATTTTACGGACAATAGGTAGTTTCGTCCAAGCGACTAATCGCGAGATTTATATCATATACATATAGCTATAAGTTATAAGTTTACGTTTTAAGTTAAAATTTTTATGAGTTATAAGTTGTAAGTAATGAATTTTTATAAGTTGTAAGGGGTCGTGTACATATGTCGTCACACTTGTTATAAACAATCCATAAAAGGGTCATAACTCAGTCAGGACAGCAAATTTTGTTTATAGAACTCCGGCTAACCTCCAAATAGGGGTGTGTTTGCGGGGTAGCCGGTTTGCAGTTATGGACTTTTTGGATTTTATAACAAGTGTGACGTCATATGTACATACATGACCCCTAAGTTATAAGTTATAAGTGTTGAAACAGATCAGTACTGTTTCAGATCAATTTTTAAACTGATCAGTTGTGATGCGTATCAATTTTAAAACTAATCCGTATCAGTTTTGAAACTGATCAGTACTGATACGTATCAGTATGGAAACTGATCATTGCTGATCAGTTTTAATATTGATTTGGATCAGTACTGAACAGTTTTAAAACAAATACGCTTCAGTAATGATCAATTTGAAAATTGATCCGGATCAGTACTGATCAGTTTCAAAACTAATTTGCATCAGTACTGCTCAGTTTCAAAACTGATCTGCATAAGTATGATCGGTTTTAAAACTGATACGCATCAGTACTGACCAGTTTTAAAACTGGTCAGTTTTAGATCTGCATCAGTGTGATCAGTTTTAAAACTAATCCGCATCAGTAGTGACCAGTTTCAAAAATGATCTGCATCAGTGTGATCAGTTTCAAAACTGATCCGCATCAGTAATGACCAGTTTCAAAAATGATCTGAAACAGTACCTATCAGTTTCCAAACTTACAACTTGTAGATTATAACTAATAAAAATTTATAACTTGAAGCGTAACCTTATAACAAAGACTTATAACCTAAAGTTATAACTTATAGCTATGTAAATGTTACAAATATAGCGAAAAGTCGCTTTGCCTAAACTTTCTAATAAATTGACGCACTATATGTGCTATCGGCGATATCCATCCACGCGATTTGTGACGTCGGCTTATGCCAAATTATACGAAATTTCATGATATGATAAACACACTATTTCTCATCGCTTGACAAATTGTGAAATTCCTCATAAAATGTAATTTTTAACATAAGCCGAAGCCGTACTAATTCACTTTTTTTGCGGCGACAGCTTATGTTAACGTTTACAATATTAGGGGCTGTCCATAAATGAAATCCAGACTTGACAAACCGAAGCTTCCAGTATTTTCCATTTAAATACCATGATTTTCGACCGCCTCCCTCCCGACTGGACGTCATTTATGGACAGCCTCTTTCATAATGAATTTCACCGCATGTCAAACGACAAAAATTTATGTGCCTGTCGACTTTTGCACTTCATCATGAAATTTCATGTACTTTGACATAAGCCGATGTCGCACTAGCCGCATGGATTGCTTTCAGATTGTTCTAAGAGCCGAAACCGCTAGATTTTCCTGCTATGTACGATAGTCTCTAATTTTTTCTTCCATTATCAACAGCTATAGTGGACCGGTTCCTATCTTGCGTTCAAGCTCATTTAGCGCATTTGTAGCCAAGCTTAATGGATGTGTTACCCAATTGGAACAATTCCCTGTGAAGGTTCACGATTTCCCAGCTGGCTCCGGTGGTCGATCCAATCAAAGTGCACTTAGGTTCTTCAACACACATCAACTAAAATGCAATCTACAGCGTCATCCAGACTGCACAAATTTGCGACAGTGGCGAGGAGGCACTGTTAAAATTGATCCACTAGCAATGGTGCAAGCAATCGAACGTTATTTGGTAGCTCGTGGATATGGAGGTATTCGAGTCGATTCAGAAGATGACACAGAAGAAGAAATTGAAGATACTGTTGCAACTGTAGTTATGTCACAGGTAGATTTGAACTTGTCGTTTTGTGGACTAACTTTCTTACAAATCGTTCAAATTTTTAGACCGGCTTCAAGCATAAACTTCAATTTTTGATCGGCGATTTTGTGCTGCCCTACAATATGACAGTCTATCAAGCCGTTAAGCAGTTTTCGTCAGCGGTCAACGATCAATCAGAAACAGAGGCTGACAACGAAACGCCAATCGGTAAATATTTCTATGCTCATGCAGAATGACAAGCAAATACTTAACATTGTTTCAGGCAATCCGAGTGTGTGGGCACAGCAGCATACAATTTACTACAGACCGCTTGAAGAAGAGCCGCCATCTGTTAGCAATAAATCAACTTGCAGCACATCTTCATCGCGTAAAAATGGTAAAAGTTCGTCATCCAAATTGATTCGCAAGAAAACGGAATTTTGGACAGAAGGCTCAATTCCTCCAATTGTTTCACCTTTGACGCAATTTTTGTCGACCACTTTACCAGCGGATGTAGTTACCGTTCAAGATGCGTCATTGGATGCGCTTTGTATGCTCCGAATTGTAAATGCATTGAATCGTCACTGGGAAAGCTTATACGGCTGTGTAAGGCATGAGAATATCATTAGCCAATCGGAGTTCGTCCATTCGAAGGTAAATTTAGCTTTGCGGCCAATTTTCTTGAGTTATTTTGTGACATTTCGATGACATTTTTAGATTGCTGCTAAGGCCAATCGCCAGCTGCAAGATCCACTGGTTATAATGACGAGCAATATACCGCAATGGCTTCCAGAAATAGTAACCGTCTGCCCATTCTTATTCCCATTCGAAACGAGACATTTATTGTTCTATGTAAATGTATTCGATCGCGATCGAGCCCTTCAACGTTTGTTGGACACATTACCAGATCTCAATTCAGCTGATACAACGGAGAGAGTTACGCCTCGCCTAGACCGTCGTAAGAAAGCGATTTCACGTGACGATATTCTGAAGCAAGCAGAAAGTTTGATTCAGGTAATGAGAAACGTATTCATCTGACGAAATCGAACGTTAATTTGCATTTGTTCTGATTTGCTAGGACTTTGGACATTCTAAAGCCCTACTTGAAATACAATACGAAAATGAAGTTGGCACAGGCTTGGGACCGACACTTGAATTTTATGCCCTTGTGTCAGCCGAAATACAACGCTGTGATTTAGGTTTATGGAACGGAAGTGATAGTTATAAACAAAATTCCTCGTCAATAGTCGATGTGGTGAAAACTAGCTTAGGAAACATAGATGATGAACCCGGTGCACCGCAGCGAATGTCTGTCGGTAGCATCATTAGCAACAGCAGTGCGCTAAATATGCTTATTGAACAATCCGACAATATGATTGTAACGGAAAACGAAACCATTGACGAACAACAGCAACAAAATGATAATTTAATCAATTCGAATTCGTTAAATGAAAGCGTACCGCAAACACAACGCAATCGATCAACAGTTACCTATGTCAATGCACAGTTTGGCCTGTTCCCAGCACCGATAGGCCGGGCAGCTAAAATGCCGCAGATAACTCGACTGAAAACGAAATTCAAATTTTTAGGTAAACTTATGGCTAAAGCTGTGATGGATAGTCGTATGGTAAGTTTTACTACGGTGTACATTCTCTATGCTCTCTGGTGATCTAACACCAGACTGTAGAGGTTAACTACTTCCATGGAATCCATGCGCTTAGTGCAACATCGGTTTATGTCAAAGTATACGAAATCTCATTATGAAGTGCAGAACTCGACAAGCATATCAATTTTTGTCGTTTGACATAAGTATGATGAAATTCATCACGAAATATTGTATACTTTGACATAAGCTGTCGCCGCACTAAAGACGTGAATGATCTGCTTCCATTCACGTCTTTAGTACGTGAACAGCTTATATCAAAATATAGTGATATTCATGACACGATGCATAAGCTGTCAAACTAATGATATTTAGCATCGTGTCATAAAAATCACTATACTTTGACATTAGCCGTCGCCGCACTAACAGCGTGAATCCACGCCAATAGTGCGTCCTCGGCTTATGTCAAAGTATACTGAATTTCATTATTATATGCACAAACAGTCACTTACTTGACGCTATCGTATTCACAGACTATACATCTTATAATGAAACTCAGTATACTTTGACACAAGCCGATGATTAGTACGTCGATTATTAAACTCATCGAAACGTCTCACTCCTTTCTTTCGGCTAAGTGCAAAGTGACTTTGACTCCTTTGAACAGAACTATCGTCGTTGGTCGTCTTGTCTTCAGAAGAAACTTGATTGATTGAAAGAAAGGAAATATGAAAATTAATGTTTGTCCATTACATTCAGCTCGATCTTCCGTGTTCCATACCATTCTATCGTTGGATTCTGAACGAAGAACATTCTCTTGGCTTAACCGATTTGGCAAGGGTGGCTCCTGAAGTGCAGGCGACCTTAACTCGTCTCTATGATATCGTCAAACAACGTGATGCCATCCAGCAAGATACATCCTTGGATGTTGTTGAAAAGACTGATCAAGTAAGCACTGTTCCTTTATCATACAAACACGCGAGCCCAATGAATGAAGAATTAATTATCTTCCATTTTATTCGGAATAGATTGAATCTCTAGACCTTGATGGTTGTCTAATTGCTGATTTGGGCTTAGACTTTGTACTTCCTGGACATGCAAACATTGAATTGCGTCGTAATGGTCGTGATATTGCTGTAAACATTCATAATTTGCATCAATACATATCGTTAGTGACGCACTGGTTCCTGGTGGAAGGTGTGCAGAAGCAATACGAGTCATTTAGGGAAGGTAAAGGACATTTCCGTCTCTACTATCGTTTTGATGCTATTCGTTGATTATTTTATGCGTAGGATTTGATTCCGTGTTCCCGTCGAGTCGTCTAAGATTCTTTTATCCGGAAGAATTGGAAAATGTTTTTTGCGGTTCCGGTTCCGTCAACTATAATCGTTGGGACGTTAAGATGTTACAGGAATCGTGTCGCATCGATCATGGTTTCACGCAAGAATCAAAGCAAATCCAACAGCTGTATGAGATAATGAGCAATTACAATCGGGACGAGCAACGTTCGTTCTTGCAATTCGTTACCGGTTCGCCTTGCTTACCCAACGGCGGTTTTAAGTCACTCAGCCCACCATTTACAATTGTACGAAAAACATTGGACAGCAATCAGGATCCAGACGATTATCTACCATCAGTTATGACTTGTGCCAACTATTTGAAATTACCGGAATACTCCAATCGAGAAACAATGCGCTTGAAACTGAAAGTCGCAGCTAATGAAGGGAGTATGTCGTTCCATTTGTCTTAAAAAGTTAACAAAAAATCGCGGTTTTCTTTTCCCTCTTTGAAAAAGCCAAGATGACGTTAAAGAAAGATTCACGGTTGAATGCTAAAACAAATTCTTTTTGTCTTAAAATTTCGAGAAGTAAAAAAAATTGATTTTATTTTTGGTCTGCATCAAACTTACTGGACACGATTCCGTTGTTACAAATAAATATTGAATTTCGAGAATATCCACAGAATGACACGTTTTATTTGAATTTTTTTCTAGTCTCCGATAAAACAATACGGAATCTAAAAGAGAAACAAACAAAAATCGTATACTTACAAAATAATCATGTGAAGCAACATCAACAATGTATGAAGTAAAAATTAGAATAAAATCTAAATTAAAAGTAAAATTTATAAATATCTTTATTCATAAGTCTTATAATGAAATCTAAACTGTATAACTTTAGCAGTAATATCTACGAGTAACGTGTGGTGAATATTTTGGAGGAATTACAAATAAATACTAGAAACGTGCAGTAAGGTTCAAAATATATTTAAAAAAAAATGTAAAATCAAGCTTAGTGCAATGAGAAATAAAAACACAAGTTTTTTAATCAAAAGTCTTTAATATTTAGTGGGTTGATCGTGGCAATCGATAACCGTTTCCATGAAGATGGTATTTTGATTAGCTTGGAGTAGAAAGCAACGTTGAGTAAACAAGTGACCTCAGACATCCTAAATCTTAACATGCAGAGGCGCCGGCTTGTCAATAGGAGACACGGTACATTTTGATGAAATGAAAATCATTGCTTGGAATGTTATAAGAAGACTAGTCGAAACCCCGCCCCTAGGGGCTACGCAGGCTTTATCATTTTCGCTTGTTTTCTATTCAGAGAGCCAAAGCAAATAATTTTTCGTTTTAAATAATGATGCGTAATCTTGAAGGTCGTTATATCACTTCGTTGATATTACCGCTAATAATACTAAAATCGAAATGGGCGAGAAAGGCACTATAAATCAAAACACTTTCTTTGTCGCAAAATAACTCCACTTCCCCCGTATTCCATCTCCCCCGTATTCCAGTTTCACGTATTCCACTTCCCTCGTATTCCACGTTCACCGTATGCAACGGCAACGTTCCCCGTATTCCACTTACACCGTATTCCACTTCCCCCATATTCCACTTCTCTCATATTCCACTTCCCCCATATTCCACTTCCCCCATACTCCACTTCTTTCATATTCCACTTCCCCCGTATTCAACGTTCATCGTATTCCACTTCCACCGTATTCCACTTTCTCCGTATTCCACGGTCACCGTATGCAACGTTCGCCGTATTCAACTTTCCCCGTATTCCAAGTTCCCCGTATTTCACTTCCCCCGTATTCTACTTCCCCCGTGTTCCACGTTCACCGTATGCAACGTTCCCCGTATTCCACTTCCCCCGTATTCCACTTCCCCCATATTCAACGTTCACCGTATTCCACTTACCCTGTATTCAACGTTCCCCGTATTTAGCGTTGCACTTGCTACGTATTCTACTCTGACACTTCCTCGACCAAATCTCTAAGACGACATCTTGACTATATTTTGGCCGATTTTCAATTTTGACCCGTTTTTTACCCATAACTCCCTTATTTCAGAACAATATCCCATCCCGGAACATGTTTTCTAGAAGTTTTGCACACCCGACAACATATCAAAAATTAATTTTTCAGTAATTTTCGGGCAGCAGCGGAGCAAATTTTTGTCCATTTTTGCCTCGTTTGAACGACCCTGGACACCGAACCGTTTAACCGATTTCCTTCAACACAATTCCGCTACCTTCGCACTGTCGAAACCTTTCATTTGACACCTCACTGGCCTCATTCCGACAACTACCCGCCGAGATATCTATAATATAAAACACAACATCACTGCACCTCACTACACTACATGTCACCACGCCTCACTACATCTCACTACAACTCACTACACCTCACTACATCTCAGTACATTTCACTACACTACACCTCACTACACCTCACTACACTTTAGTGCATCCCACTACATCTCACTACACCTCAGTACATCTGACTACACTACACCTAACTACATCTCACTACACCTCTCTATGCCTCACTACATCTCACTACACCTCACTGCACCTCACTACACTACACATCCTACATTTCACTACACCTCACTACATCTCACTACACCTTACTACATCTCACTACACTACCTCTCTACACCTCACTACACTTTAGTGCATCCCACTACATCTCACTACACTTCAGCACATCTCATTACACTACACCTCAGTACGTCTCATTACACTACATCTCAGTACATCTCACTACACTACACCTAACTATATCTCACTACACCTCTCTACGCCTCACTACATCTCACTACACCTCACTGCACCTCACTACACTACGCATTCTACATTTCACTACACCTCACTTCATCTCACTACAACTCACTACATCTCACTACACCTTACTACATCTCACTACACTACACCTCTCTACACTTCACTACATTTTAGTGCATCCCACTACATCTCACTACACCTCAGCACATCTCATTACACTTCACGTTTGGTTTTATATTATAGATGTAGTGAATTGTAGTGAGGTATAGTGTAGTGTAGTGAGATGTACTAAGGTGTGGTGAGATGTAGTGCAGTGTAGTACATACATACACACATACATACATCTGTATGTCTATATCTATATGTTTTTCATGTATAATGCAGCAAAATTACATTCGATTTTCATTTTTCATGGTTTCTTTTTTTGAGAGGTAGGCGAATGACTAACCGTTCACAAGAAAAAATTTGGATCATAGGCCTCTACTTGGAGCCACATTACGGTCTTGAGATCGGCCCTGTGCCAATTTTCTTTTTTTTTTATATAGAGAAAATTGAGTAGAACATATTTGTCGATAGAAGTATGGGTCCGAGGCCTCTACTTAGGACCAGAATAATAAGTTTATTAAGTAGCACTTATTTGTCAAGGGTCTGTTCCAAAAGGCGTCGTTTGCCACATTGCGAAGGCTACCTCCCCTCGACCCCGCGGTTTCGATGCCCATTTTTTCACGGCCTGTTACGCTATTGAATTAAAACCCAAACTTGATTGGGGTTGTTTTTTCCGGCGATATTTAAATTTTGTCATTTTTGCCAATTTTTTTTTTGTCCGAAGATATTTTGTCTGATCACCCAACTTCTGAGATCCCATACATTTCGGTCGAAGTCCGGGTAACCACGCGATCTCTATAATACACAACACCACACCACACTACATCTCACTTTACTACACTACTTTTGTCTTCGTTCCTACTATAAGCTTGACGATACGTGGTAATCTAAATCGGCTTAGTAGAGCTGGAGATATAATTTTCTAAAATTAAGAATTAGGAATTCTTCTACGACATGACATATGGAAATAATGCGTTAGTTTTTTTATATTTTGATTTTGATCACAAAAAATCACAAACTGACTGAAAAATCGCATGCAATAGAGTGAGGATCAGTTGTGTGTCGAATCCTATTCAGCTACGAAAAAAATGGATGGCGCCACCGACAGAGGTACTTTAGTTTTATATTGATCCGTATTCAGCTATAAAAATAGGCGGATGACGCCACCGATAGGCGGCTACTATTGCCTGACGAAAAGTGATGCGAGCCACGCTTTATTGCGCGTGCAGTCAGTTTTTCTCTCATTAAAACGAAAATTTTAAATCAATTTACGAAAACTTAAAATCGATTTAAAAAAAAAAACTAACGCGTTATTTTCATATGTCGTAGAAGAACGAAAGCTTTAGAAAAACGAAATTTATCGAAAAAAAATATTAAAAAGATTCAGTTGAATGGTTAATTAACGATAAATTAATGATTAATAAATTATGAGGTTTTTCAAAAGAAGCTTCTATAACGAACTTTTTCTATAACGAACAATTGAATTCCTTCAGAGTTCGTTGCAGTAAGATTTTATTGAATTACATTACTATAATTCATAATTGGTTAACCACGCTAGTAGGTTAATAAGTGTTCCAGCTCTGGACAAAATCGCCAAATAATGACCTATATCTCGGGAGTATAAAACTTTTTCACCCAACATTGTTCAGCAATTGTGTTGCCCCAAGCCTCCACTATCGATGGCACTCAAAAATTATCTCTACTTTGTCAAACAACAAAAGTTCCCTAACAACAAAGTGAGGAAACCCCAAAATTTTAACAGTTTTGAATAACGGGATCGTTACAGACGGACGAATAGACACATAAATAAATAGACTTATAAAAAAAACATAGACAAACAGACGGACATTAGAGGTTTATAATTAGTAATGATTGATTGATTGATTGATTTTATTATGGGGTACAATAGTACAAATTACAATAATTAACTGAACAACTATCATCGAAAATTTGACCATTGAGGACACTTAGGCCAGCTTCATTGGGCCCATTGTGCCGAACCCTATATTTTTGCTATGGTTTGGTTTGAAATTCCAAAAACCTAATTTCGGAAATTGTAAGAAATTTTCGGGAATTTAATTCCCAGAAATAGGCCCTGCGATGAACCCAGATCGTCTTGGAAGAATGAACCAAAACGGCGAAATAAAACAAAGAACTGAATTTCGAATGACTGCACGTTACATTTCTTATTAAAATAGATTGTAATAACCCTCTCTCTCGGTACGATATTTGATGTGATAATTGGCCACTGACAGTCTATACAAATAATCGTCCAAATTCCTCTGACTCCATCCATTTGGACGTAGATGACTCTCAAGTTGACGACTAATACGATCATAATCTACAGAGCAATCTTGAGCAGCGGGTTTGTACATATGTAATGGATCGTTCTTTTCTACGTTGACCATTGCTGAAGTGCTTGCGATACCAACGTTATTACGGGCTTGGCAAGTGTATAATCCAGCATCTTTAGGTTCAGCATCGTTGATATGGAGGACATGACTATGTGGACCGTAGTGCCGCAGCTAGAAATGAAGAAGGCGACAGTAAGAGTTGCTCGTAAACTCAATGAATTACCTCAATTCGTTCATTTTCTATTAATGGTCTTGAGTTTTTAAACCACTTTACGTCCGGTTGAGGTGATCCAGAAACTTTGACCGGAAGATATGCATTCCTACCGGCAAAAATGTCAGTTCTTTTCAGACGCTGCTGGAAACATGGATATTGGGTCTTCAAATCAAGAATTCGAACGTTTGCAGAGGATGTCACACTTCCGTAACAGTTGCGAGCGGTACAAGTGTATGATCCCACATCAGATTCTGTCGCTGCTGGGATCTCTAATACGTACGTTTCTGGTATATAATGATTTCTCTGAAAATATTTGAAAATCCATAGAGACAC
>CM055405.1:41939797-42090543 GCA_029228625.1 Pseudolycoriella hygida | reverse complement strand
CCATACCCTTCTATCCTCTGCCAAGGAGATGGTTTGCTCGCCCAGTGAAAGCCCCCTAACTTCTAAATCTGATTTAATTGAGTCTATGAACCTTCTCCTTGGCCTACCCCTAGGACGTACACCCGGGACCTGTGCATTCAATATCCGCTTTGGGAGCCTACTATTACCCATCCTTTGAACGTGCCCGTACCATCTCAGACGACTAACCCTTGCCGCCTCCTCCACTGACCTAACCCCTAAATTTTCTCTGATGTCGTCGTTCCTGATATGATTGTCCCACTGTTCCCTCCGATTCACTTTTGCTATGCTCCTAAGAACCCTCATATCTGAAACCTCCAAGTCATGCACAAGGTATCCGCAGGCCACCCAACTTTCACTACCATATAAAATTGTTGGCCTGAAGATTGATCTGTGAATAGCTAACTTTGTGCCACTACTTAATTCCTTCCTGTTAAACACATGAGACCTCAACTGACTGGCCACCGCATTTCCCATTCTCCTCCTTTCCTCAAATTCCCTGACTAACTTGCCATCCTCTGAAAACATGGCTCCTAAATATTTAAACTCAGAAACCTGTTCCAACTGCTCCCCATTTAAACTGCACACTACGTCTTTCCTAAATTTGCCAACATGCATAACCTTTGTTTTGCCGACGCTTATCTTCATCCCGTACTCCTCACATGCTACATTCAGGCAGTCAATCCCCCTCTGCAAATCATCGGCATTATCTGCTAATAGGGTTAAATCATCCGCATAGGCCAGGATTTTCATAATTACATCCCCAATTTCCACATTCCCCTGCAAATTGGCCTGCTTGATGATTTTGTCCATGAAAATTATGAACAGAAGAGGAGAGAGACAACAACCCTGACGAACGCCCTCATTAACTTCGAAAGCCTCACTAATTTCACCATCTATCCTTACCGCAGCCTTGCTCCCTGAGTAGATGCTTTTAATGGCGCCCAATAAACCTCCATTAATCCCGTATTCGCTAAGCACCTCGAACAGCTTTTGCCTCGGTACCCGATCAAATGCCTTTTCCAAGTCGATGATGCATAAGTACAGACCAATATTCCTCTCAAAGAGCTTTTCTATAGCCTGCCTAAGACAAAAGATCTGATCCTGACACCCTCTCAGAGGTCTGAAACCACTCTGAGCCTCGTCCAGAACCTCTTCCACTATAACCCTAACCCGATCTACTAGCACACTAGCATAAACCTTTCCGACCACGCTCAAAAGTGAAATCCCTCTGTAGTTGCTACAAACTTTACGGTTGCCCTTCTTAAAGATCGGAGCAATAACACCGAAGCTCCAGTCAGCGGGTACTACTGAGGACTTCATGGCTAAATTAAAAATCCTACAAAGCCATTGGATCCCACCAGACCCGCTATTCTTAATAAATTCTGTCCTAATTTCGTCTACACCTGCGGATTTTCCTGCCTTCAGCCTGCTGACCTTTCGTGTCACCTCCTCTAATGTAATTTCTTCCTCACCCTCCGAGTTAGCAAACTGATTTCTGTCAGGTGCCACTACCGGATTGACAGATGCAAATAGATCCTGAAAGTAATCACGCCAGGTTTCCAGTACTTCTCCCTTATCCGTAATTAACTGGCCATCTTTACCCAAAATGCTACCGCAGCCCTCCTTTTCACCACCACGCCTAATATCCTTAATCGTCGACCAGAATTTTTTACCCTTTCCTTGACCTGCTTCTTCCAATTCTTCTCCGAACCTCTTCCACGCGAGGTCCTTTGCTTCTTTAACTAGAGCCTTAACCGCCTGACTACAAGCCCTGTAAGCTCCTTTCTTCTCATCCGTTTTATCCTGTAACCAAACCAAATAAAGCTTTCTTTTCTCCAACACAGCCTTTTTGATATCGGCGTTCCACCAACCCGTCCTTTTGTTCCTACCTCCGCTAGAGACACTACCCAGACATTCCTCAGCTGCACTCAAAACAAATTCCTTAAAATTTGCCCACTCAGCCTCGATGTCCCCGCAGTCCGAAGGAAGCCCCTCAAAACCTTCTGTGAACTTTGCCATGAAACGAGCCCTAACTTCCTCCTCCTTGAACTTTCCTACGCGAAATCTGCGAACTACCTTTTTCTTCCTTTTAGCCTGACAGAGTTTACCAACCGACAGATGTGCACCCAAAAGATAGTGGTCCGAGCCGAAGGTGAAACCCCTGAAAACACGCGTGTCACATATTTCCTGCCTCTTGTCCTGTTCTATAATTACGTAATCAATTATTGACTTATGATCCCAACTTTCATTGACGTAAGTGTACCGGTGGATCCATTTGTGCTTAAAGAAAGAGCTGGTTACTGCTAACCCATTGAAATCACAGAAATCTAACAACCGCTTCCCATTTGAGTTCAAAGTATCTTCCCCGAATTTGCCTACCACCCTTTCATAACCTGCATTGGTTTTACTGTTTCCTATCCTCGCATTAAAATCGCCCAACAAAACCACACACTCACTTCGCCTTTTTGCCACAACATCTCCTAACTGCTCGTAAAAGGCGTCGAGGTCGCCAGCATTGCTACCCTCGCATGGGCTATAAACACTAACCAGCCGATAAATACCCCCAGCTAACTTAATAGATATCCACATAATCCTTTCATTTACGCAGCGAACATTCAAGACAAATTTTTCTAATTCCTGCTTGATAGCCATTCCAACTCCCCAGTTTGCCCTACCAGACTGAACGCCAGACAAAAACACTTTATAGCCGCCCACCTGCTCTTCTCGCTGTCCCTTAGTTCTAATGTCGCTCAATGCTAAGATATCTACACCGTAATCCTCAGCCAATTCTACCATTTCATTCTTGCGACACCGAAAACCCCCATTCACGTTTAGACTTCCAATAAACAAACCACCAACCTTTTTACATTGCCTGATCGTCAACGATGGGGTACCCGTTATGTCCTGTGCTGGTCGTACCCCGTGACCAACACTCGTCCGAGGCTGAGCCAAATTATTTTTACCGCTTGTGAATACAGTGGGACGGCCTGGTAAGCCGAACCGCACCGGAAGTACAAGCCTCAATGGGGACTTTAACACACGTGCCTAAAGTGCTATGCGCAAGCTCATCCATATTTTGCCAAAGCGATAGCTATGCGAATAGCGAAGCCCGTACCCGTAATTATAAATCACATTGACTTGAAATTGCATTTCAAAATAACAAACAACGAAACAACAAAACACCGATTGCTTTACATTAGAACAGCATAACATCACTGTCAGAACAAATCGCAATTCTCTTATTTCTGACGTCATCTTTTTACATCATATCCGAACTTTCACAGATAGCAATTATCTCCGACTGAAAGACGGTGGTGTATGAATGCAGAGCTATATGGATACATCGTAATCCAAGTCTGCTGAGTGCACGCCTGCACCAGTTCCTTCATCTGTCTTCGATATGCCTCACTATGGCTCTATACATCCAATACAGAACGGATGGCCTGAGACCCCACTTTTTGCCAAACGTAGTGCGACACGTCCAGAAAATCCTCAGAGCTTTTCTGGTCCTTCCTGATAACTTCCTATCCAAAATGACTCCAAGGTATTTCACCTTGTCTGTCAGCTTAAGTCCCGAACAGTACTGGCATTCGCAGTGGAACTAATTTCCGCTTCTTCGTAAAAAGGATAAGCCCAGTTTTGTCTGGATTTACAGACAGCCCTGATGCTATACACCACTCTTCTACGATTCGAAATGCTTCGTCCATCAGCGAACATAAAACTTCCTCGTAAGCTCCCCAGATCAAAATAGCGATATCGTCGGCAAAGCCAACCGCTAAATAATCTGATTCGTTCAGCTTCGTTAGCAAGCTGTCTACTGTCATATTCGAGAGAATCGGCAGTAAGACGCCGCCTTGCGGGCATCCTCCGTCAACTAAACCCCTCCTGTTGGCACCGAACAAGTCTATCGACAATATTCAGTTACCTAACATGCCCATAATCCATCTTATCAGTGTCCTCTCCGAACCAAATCTTCTCATAGTAACAAACTTTTACACAACCGAAGTGTCAGTACACTAATTTAAAAGTGTCAAGAATTTAGGACAAATTGAGGGCAAATTAATGGCATCACCAATTTTGCTCAAATGTTTATCGTTTTCAAATAAACGATTTTAGTACACCTCCATATTTCAGACCCCAAGGTAGGACAAATTGTTTTTTGTGCCGGACGCATAGGGCAAATTGAGGACAAATTATTTGTGTAGATAAAATAAAAATCTGGTTCAGCTACTACACATTTGTAGCAGCACCATCAGTCAATTCCAATATTCCCTTCATTAGACACCTGTGAACTTGCAACGTTGAACGAGTTCCTGACAAATTCACAGAAAATTGAAAAATTGCCATCTTCTGATGAAAAATCTCAGACATCAATGAAAAGCTGCTAAGAAGTCCCGCACAAAAACGCAGCAAAAAAATCAGTTTCTTCAACCAAAAAATTGAGACAAAATCGAGGACAAAATAACACGAAAATTTTACATAAACTTACCGATTGCATACAATGGAACAATTTCTTCTCCTTTCTTCCCCATTGGGGAACTCTTTCATTTTTCTTTCACGAACGTAAACACAGTTGATCTTTTCAGAAATGTGTAACAATGTTCCCTATCGTCGCCCTTTCAAATCCTGTCGGAGACCATTTGTTTTCCTAACATTTGTCTATTATTCAAAAAGGACAAAATGAGGACATTTTTCTGTTGCGAGTAGAACTGTTAGTTGTCCTTCACTTGGGCGTCAGTCATACCTGTTAGAGAACGTCCAGAAAATTTTTACACTGGAAAACAAGCTCTAAATATGTTTATTTCGTAATTTTTCGAATAGATACTGAAAGGACAAATTCAGGACATATTTCTGGCATAGTCAGTTCGTCGGCATATTTCTCCACTCCTTAATTTGGCGATTGAGAGCTTCCGCAGGAACTTTTATAACTTTTTTTTTAGTACAGTCTATTTTCAAGAGCCTAGGACACTATGCACATATGAAAAGGACAAATTGAAGACATTTTTATTATTTCAAAAATGAAACGAAATGAACGATCTCAAAGTCATATTACAATCGAATTTTTAGTACAAACATTATTTTTGACCGAGCAAGTTTTGCTTACAGTCTTGTCATAGGACATTTTATGATAATTTGAATGTTAGATCCTGAAAGGACAAATTGACGACATTTTTTGGTCAACTTTTCACTTATTTCTGCGACAATGAAAATAGTAGTATTACAGTATTTGTACTACGGAAGTGTCACAGTTTTCGTCCTCGAGAGCTTTTATCGTTTTAGTACACTGTTGTATCTCGGCCGCACAGCTAGGACATAATAGGCTGTCAAGTCGGACATAAAATAATAATCGGCGTCATCGACCCCCATCCCATTTTGTAACGGCACCATGTCTTCAAGTCTATTTATTTTTCGATGTTCTGACATAACACTGCCTTGAACCCCCCTGTCACGCGGACGCGAAGGGGGGGGGGGGCTGAGCGTGGCACTGTATTATTGTAATGTATTATTTATAAACTGTACATTGTGTTCCACACAGAAATTTATTGGAATGATAATGAATGCAAAAAAAAACATTGATTCTTTCGCAGGTGGTTGGTGACAACTACATAACAGCCGCAACAACCGTTCAATCTTCCCGTGTAATCAACGCACTTCAAACCGTTGACACAATCAATGGAATAAATCTCACTAACGTTGCTAGCCTCCATGAAGACATCTACTTGCACAGCCCGTTAACATTTAGAATGGTAAAGGTACAATCAATAAACACGAAGGACACAATATCGGGTATAAATTTCGATTATTGGCACGCGAATGCATTGTGGAAATCTCAAAGAGAAAATCAAATTGTTAGCGGTACATGGACGGTATCGGAAGGTATATTTCATTCAAGTATTAGGGGTGAAGCAGAACTGAATGGAATCCCAATGGACACTTTGGCTGGACAAATCAATTCTCACCAGTCAAATGTGCTGAACAATTTACAGATATTCAATGAAGGCTACGTGGAAAATTGTCGTAAAATGACGCGTTTGATACAAAGCACACACACTCTCCCTTACTTCTTATCGCATTTTGAAGAGACATTTTCGTTACGCGTTCAAAACGTGATAAATTCTGTGCATTTGTTCGAAGCGAACAGTCAGAGTTACTTGGTCTTGAATTTAGGATGTTTGACAGTTGTGTATATTTGGAACAGAGGTATCGAAAGTTATGAGAAACTTATCGAAGTGGAAACGGGTAACGTGGACTCCTGGTTGGATATGATGGACGAAGCGAATGTGGTGCATTTGATAAGTAACACAGAAGTTGATCGATCGAATTGTCCAACGTCTGGGCTCAATATCTGGAAATTCGATGGCAGTTCATTGGTTCACGTGTCCAAAATTGCTGATTCAAACAAATTCGCCCTCTTGCACAAAAACAAACTTCATCCACAGCGATTCTTGGCAATGGCGAAAGATGGCAATGTTGTCAATGCATTCGATCTTGAAAATAATTTATTGGAACAATGGCATCTTCCAGTAAATGAGCAACAATTCCGGTTCGTACCGGAAAATGCAAACATTGGCATTGCTTTGAGTAATGGAAAACAACTTTCTAGTTTGTCATTCAACAAGTTAACCGACAATCGGAAGGAGAGATCGACCATCTCCGACGAAGTAGCCAATGAACTAACAGAGATAAAGCGAATGGTACGTTGTCCGTTCCTAACCGAACAAATACAAAACGCGACTGCAAATTGTAAACTGTGGTATGAAAGTAGACTTCAGTTGCCTTCTAACAGTCGATATAAAGAGACGGATCGACCTACGCCGAAGCGCTTGATGAAAGACATTAAAATAAGTAACTCCCAGGTGGGTTCTCCGTTCATTCTGACAGCTCCTTTACTCGAAAGGAAAACGAGGATAAAATCAGATTTGTTTAATTTATCGAGAAATGGTCAGTCGATTCACACAGATGGCATCGAGCTCATGACATCCGCAGCCAGAGGTCAACCAGTTAATAAGAACGAATCGTCTGCTCGAGATGCATTTGGCAAATTGGAGAAAAATACCATCGACTTAACTGATGACATTTTGGATTCTTGGATCGAATTGGAGGCCGACAATGAAGACATTTACTTTGACGATAGTAACGTTGGATCGTCTTCAAGGAACGAGAGCGGAATTGAATCGGAATCGAGTGTCAGGAGCGGGAATCATAGTCAATCAAAAACTTCAACAGATTGGTTTGAAGTCGTTGCAAATAAGACAACTCAATTAGCTGATGAAGTAGCCGATGTGGTGGAGAATATCAAAAATTCAGCTAAAGAAAGTGAGGCAAAGTTACGTGATTTATTCAAGCCTGTGAACAATGATCCTTACAGAAAATCGGAAGTCAAAACTGGCATCGATGAAATTGAAAATACAAATCTACCAAAAATTCCGAAAGTTGTCTATACATCGAATGATACAATTTTACATGCTACACAATCCCTCGGTAATAATGGAACTGATGAAGAGATAACTCCAACGGTCACAACGATAACTGCCGACTATGTTTCGACAGAGCCAACTGCTTCTACGGAGTATTCAACCACAGCAAACATTTATGATGATGACGTTGGAGAGAAAGAGCCCAAAATTGGAAACGAAATTTCCAGTGAAGGCATCGCCACTGCAGAAAATCAAAATTTTCCCAATCATGCAGCCGAAGAAATTTTGGTAATTCCGGCTGGGGAAAATAGGAAGCACTTAGTCGCGGTGTCTTCGTTACGGAAGCACACGATTGAGGGAAAGCACGATTTGATTCGGGTAGGACACATCGATTTCCTTCATATTGTGAGAAACAGTTAATATTTCGTATCTCATTTCCAGATATACGAAGACATCATCGAAGGTAATCTCTTCCAAACGTTGGTGTGTCATGGTCCGAGAAGTTTGACGGTGCTGAACATACGAGACGAGGCTATTTTGGCGTTCATTGAAAATGATGCTTCAATTCAGGTCTGTAACTTTTGAAGAGAATGAGATTTTTGTTCAATTGACTCGATTTACGTTCTCCATAGATTTTCGTTTATCGAGGCATTCAAGGATTTGTTCAATTTACCAGTTTTGAGTTTTCTTCCGTCATTTTCAAACTCACATCGATTCATTTGCCGGTGGCCAATGTGTTTGCGTGTGCAAAGTCTTATTTGGCTGTTGTAATGAAAAAAGAGATTCGTTTCATTGAAGCCAAAACCTGTGGATATTGTGGAATTAACGCACAATTAGCGTGCAACTGAAGTGATTTTTAAAAAAATATTTATTTCGTTTATTTGTTGCAAACTATATTTTTTTCAGATTATAAATATTTCTTGTTATTTTTAATTGCGAATTTTGTATTTTCGCTTAAAACACTGCCGGGAGTACTGCTATGGTATCTTGCCGCAACCGCTCCTTCTGCCTGCTTAGAACTGTGAGTAAAGATTATTGTGTTTCTTGCCACCGGAGCGTTTCTACCACCCCTCCAGCCATGCAGCCCTACTCCAGAAGACTTGACTTTGACTTGACTTACTTACTTGACTTGAGTACAACTAGACAGAACGCATGAACGTTGGACGCTAGACGTTGGCATGGCATTGCCCGTGTTTCCTTTTTGGCACTACAAGTCCATCCCTTGTGTCCCTTTCCTCCCTCATTAGGAAGCTAAACGACGAAGAAATTTTCGCTCAAGGGTACTCAGACGATCTGACAATTCTGATCAGGGGTAAGTTTGAGAGCACTCTGGATGACAGAATGAGGTACTCCTTGAGGATATTAGAGCAATGGTGTCCAGACGACGACCTTAGAATAAGCGCGGACAAGACTGGCATAGTTCTGTTTAGTAGGAGAACTTCGGATCATGAACCTATGATGAGTCACGGCTGCGTTGTTCGGTGGCCAAGGTTCGACATGAGGAGTGCGAGCAAAGAGATGAACGAGATTCAGAGGTTTTTTTATAAGGGTGAGGAAATCTTCATAGACACCCGCGGTCTTGTTGGATTCTGTTCTTCAATGAACTACCAATTAAAACCTCCTTCCTTACTCTTAATGCTCTCTTCTCCCCGGAACCACCTCACAGCATTACTTCGGGGAAGGGCTGTGCTTTCGCACCTATTCTCTCAGATCAACTGGCAGTCTTCTTTGATCGTCTCTCCATGCACTTTGCAGCTTCCCCATTATTTTTGCAACTACATTATCCGCTACTACCTCCTCATCGCGGCACATCTCCGATGTCATGTTTTCGGCGTTTACATCTGACATACTCACAGTCATCAGCTCACCGTCATCAGCTCGCCTCGCTCTTGTTCGAAGCGGGGGCAGACAAATTCTACGTGCTCCGCAGTCTTCTCTCACCCTCCTTTCTCTTCTTTCTATGACATTCGTTGTCTTTCGTCAGCGTTATGCATATGGGCATCGTCCTGGCTATGACAAATACCGCTTCTAGAGATATCGTTCGGTATGCGCTTGCTACTCTTATACTTGCCAGCCTTTGGGCTATTAAGCCTCCTCTGATTCCTCTTCGTATCTAGCGCCTGTATCCACGCTGGTGCCCCGTAGCGCATTATTGATAGGGTGACGCTTACTAGGAGCCTCCATTTGCTGCTGCGCGGTCCAAAGCCGTTTAGCATTATTCTGGTCAGTGCTGCGGTGGCTTTCATTGTCTTTTCGCACGTGTAGTCCACATGACAATTAAAATTTCTGCGGTCGTCCAGCATAACTCCAAAGTACTTTGATTGGCGAGTGTTCCGTCAACGTTCATTACAATCCGCACAGTTTTTTGCAGTTACTCACTAGCATGATCTCGGTTTTCTGGTGGGTCAGCTTCAGTTTTGCCGTTGTCATGCGGTTTTCGACAGTTTCTAGCGCCTCTATCGTAACTACCTCCACCTCCATCGACGTTCTGGACACCGTGAGGATGAAGTCGTCGGCAAACGCAATCTTCGTAGCGCATTTTGGCAGTTTCAGCCTCAGCGCTATGTCATACATTACCCTGTGGTACTCCCAGCTATGATGTCTACTGAATTTTTTCCTGCAGTAGTATCGTGCTCCAAATCTCGTTTCGGGCCATGGGAAAATTAAGAAGGCTATCATTAACGAGGAAGGTGGGACAGAAAACGCATCAAGAGGGTGGTGGATGCGATTATCGGCAAAAATGTGAATCCGTAACGATCCCAACTGTACCTGCGGCTTAAGTGAAGAAACGGGCGTTCACGTTATGTGCGAGTGCCCGAATTTCTCCTCAGTAAGGCTTAGGAGTCTAGGAAGTCATGTGGTCTAATCTGCAACAGACAGGTTCCTGGTCGAGACTGAGATGTTTTTGAGATTTACGGGTTACGAAACAAAGGATCATTAGATCTGTGTTTCAAGGACCAGGAATGGTCCGGCCCAAACCGATAAATCTAAAAAAATCCCTTGTGTCACTGTTAGACTATCTTGAGGGGATGGAATAACAGCGCCGTTGGGGATGGGCAGCGCTGGGTCGTTATCGAGCTACTCGCGAGTTACGAATTATGGCAAGTGCACCGTAATCTTCTAACAACAACCACTGTCGCTCGATCATGGCACTAGATTTTTTTTTAATTTCTTTTATATTAGTTACCTGGTACTCCATAGAGTGCTGTGGGTTAAGTTATATTGTTACTTACATGTTCACTGATTGTCACTTGTTCCTTCTGTCGTTAGTGTGCGTGCCATGTCGAGTTACCTCTGGTGGCCACCATACAGACAGGCAGACAGACTTTATAGTGCTGTGACAAGTCCGTGGTCTCTAGGGGAAATGTGGTGGAGTGTATTGGGCTAGGTTCGGGTAAGCCGGTATTGTCATCCCTCCACATCCTGTGTTTTCCAAGAGAAGTGCCATCCAGACTCATGTATGACAGGTTGATGTTGCCGTGCGAAAGCCAACAATTGCCCAGAATATCCAGATTCGTGCAAATTCTTTTGTCAAAAGTTGCCGGCGATGTAGGTGGTGTCTCCAGTGGGGTAATGCCACACAGATTCGTTCCTCAAATGCCGAGGGTCTCCATGACCACTTCCATAAATTAATATCCGTTGACGTAATATCGTTACAGTATCATCATTAGTACCCACTTCCGTTACAGTACCGCAGTTAAGCAGTAAGTACAATTCTGTCCGTGTATACATCCTTGATAATTCCAAGCTCGTGTAGACCTGGCATTGTCCTGTTTCGATCAGCAAATGTTCAAATGTTTTCGCCGACCCTAAAAACAGTTTTTTGCTGGCAGTGAGAGAGAAGAACCCATCATTCGAAGTCGGTCAGATAACACAACGTGCAACCGTTAAACATACTTTTCAACCGTTTATAACGCAATAATACAACAATTTTTACCATTTTCTTTAATTTTCACGGAGTAGAAAAAATTCAACACGCCTACTCCAGAAGACCGTTTCAAAATTCCTTATAAATCGAAAAACATTTTCCATTCCATCTAAAGGCATTTTACATTTTCTTGTAATTTCTCAATACAAATCACAGAACCTTTTTATCAAAAAACTTCTGTAGAACCTTGTTCACGAGTTCATGAATAATATCCATATCCTGTGGACCGTCCCTTTACGAAATTGTGTTATGTCAGCTGCTTCTTATAAAAACATACTCTACGCGGACCCGTACGAATCTCTAAAAAATTTATTGGGGGACTAGGGTCTACTGTTGGACAATTGTTTTTTGTAGATTTTCCCATTTTGGATTAAAATATGAGCACTCCACCGGCTCTGAGATCGAAATTCAACTGAGTACAAGTTTCGCGATATACGAATAAGTCCCATTTACTTCGTACGGGTCAAAGACTTTGTCCTTCTACGAATCCGTCTCGTCGGTGGGTAGAATTCATGTCCACGATTAAATGCAACACACAGCGTGCCAATTTTTTCAAATCTAACTTTAAAGGACTCAATGACGCCTCATACTAACTGCGCAATTTCCACTCTATTATTCTATCCATTCAGATGCAGTACAAGGTGACAATACCAATAATGCACCGAATGCGTTTTGTGTTACAACAGCAGCAACAGCACAGTTTGTTCAGAATCATCGATTGATATTCCTGTCCTCTTCATTATATTTCGTCGGAGAAGAGTATAAGAGAGTAACATACGGGTAGAATGATTTTTTTTCATGCACTTTAGGTGCTGTTCAGCAATCTCTTGACTGAATGTTCGTATATTATAAGCAGCGCAGGGCGACGGTTTAGTTCTTCTATTCAATTCATTTAAATGTTATCTCAAATATGGTTAACTCTCATTTTCTCTTTTATAATACACCCGATGTCAGTCCACATTTGGTACACAACGATAATATGAATGTGTTTGGGACAATATCACTCACGTCGTCGTCGATATAGTATGTGAGTAAATTTTCGTGTTTTATACATTTTTCGTAATGAAATTCTATACTATAACGGGTGTCACTAACTACAAGAATCCTTGAGAACATTCCCCGGTTTTTTCTACATTTCGTTTTTAAGTTTTCAAATTTTCCGAATGTGAAGACTCGGTAACGTCGACAACATTCTGTTGTGTTGACGAATCGAGTGACTAATAAAAGTTTGTTTGCATTACAGATTATCGGCAATGATGAATGTTCGATGAATGGAATTCATTAGTGACACCCGGTTTGGCTTTGATTATTGCATACGGTACCGGGATAGACCGACTTGGATTTTTAAAAGGCATATTTTGTTCAGTTATCTTGTGTCTCTGGTTGTGCAATGTTACATTTGTTCTGGTTGATGCGCGATGTGATAATGTGTGGTGAGGCGTCGCGACGGGAGGAGTTCGTTATGTGAAACGAAACAGAAGAAGAAAAAAACGAATTACCGGTCTCACGATTACGTGCAAAGGATTTTCATTGGCAAGGTTGTGTTAATGGAAATCCGCCGACTTTATTATTGAAAAAAAAAATTGTTGTGTTGAAGTTCTAGGTGTGTAGACCGTCTTTGTTATCGGTGTTAGACGGTATCGTGTTCGAAAAAAAAGTGTTGATTCAATCAAATCACAAGGTATACTGATGGTGTTTGATAAATGTGTAAAAATTCACATGGAAAATATGTTTTAGTGTTTGTCGTTTTGGGAGTTCTATTCGATGCTTCGATGACTTTTCAATTTGTGGATCGAATAATTTATTTAAAAGATTCTTTTTGTTTTGCTTTCAACATTATTGACTATTTTTGGCACATGCGTAATATCCAGAGATGCGAATAAATGAATAGTTGAGGTTCGAACGTTACACCACCAATTATTCGTTGAATCAACAAAACAATTGTGTTTACTTTCGGCTTTAATTGTATTGCCATTAAAAGCACAAAAACAGAAAACAAAATCGAAAAGAATTTCAACGAAGGTATGTTCTATATTTGTTTAAACTTGTTATTTGGAACATTTAGTCAACTGCCATTGAGGTCAAATGGATCTCGTACTAAATGGGATTTTATTTATTTTCTTGTTTATGGAAACAGATGTTCTTCAATATTTTCAAAGATTGCATAGACGGTTGTAATTAAACATTTGATAATATTTTTGGAAGTAAATTAAGAATTTGCTGCCTTCATTCGTTACACGTAATACACAAAATTAACTCGAAAAATTCCATAATTCATACGCAAAGTATTTCAATATTTTGACAAATGTCGGTTTTTCGACTTTAACAGTCGTGCAAATTCTTACACATTACACCTTTTTGGCATATTCTTTGTTGTTGAAATATGCGAAATGAAGTGAATTGGGTAAATATCACGTACTATCGTCAACTTAGATTGGTTTTATAACATTCAAACTTTTAGGGTACATGATTTTCTATCAATTTAAGACTATATCTCACTCACTCATTTCACTCTATGTAGCTCATTAGAGATGAGCGGGTCGACCATTTTTCGAAACCCGACCGGACCGAACCCGACCCGATAAAATTTGAAACCCGGAACCCGAAGTGTTTCCAAACCCGGCCCGGACCGAACCCGACCCGATTAAAATTTTCGAAACCCGAAAAAAACAATTCGGGTTCGGGTTCGGGTCGGGTTTTTCGAAGTTTCGGGCAACCCGCTCATCTCTCTAACTCATTTTTAACTCTTTGTAATTCACTTTGACTACAATACTGCCGTACAACGCATAAAAAACTTAGCGACCAGAATTTGTGAGAGAAAATATATGAAAATCTCTCAACTGATACAATGTATTTGCCAGATTAAAGTTGGCCTTAATCTGGTAACACCAAGAAAAAAGAATGTTTCTCTCAAGTAACCAATCACATTTGGACTTTCAAGTCATCTGACCTCAAGTAACAGTTGAAAATATTCTAATAAACTGTGGTAGATAAATGAGTCAGTAGACTGAAAAATTGAAGGTTTGTTATCCATCTGTTCATATACTCGTTGAGCGAATTTTCCGACAAAATGTTTCTTTCGGAATGAAATAACTTTCCGTGTTTCGTTATCCGAATTTCTTCAGTTGAAAACTTGGCCATGTTATTCTGTTGGGGTATATTCTGTCAATATTCGAAAGATTTTAACTCGAGAGAAATCTCCTCACCAGAAGTAGTTCCAGAGATATGGTCGAAGAAGTGAAGGCCGGACATGAAATTTTCAAGGGTCGATGAAACTTTTTCGCAAATACCTCAGAAAGTATAGCATGAAAATTCCTCATTTTGGTGTCAAATGAAAGCATTTGATGTCACAAAACTGGGAAAAATTTTTTGTGGGAATCGGGTCAGGGGTCTGGGCACTGGGACCAATAAAATGGACGAAATTGAGATTGGCCAAATACGAAAACAGTTGTTCGTCTTTCTTTAACTATGCAGTATGGAGATTTACTGTCAAAAGCAAAGTTGTAGAGAATTAAATTTAAGCGAACATGTGTTTCGGGGTTTTGGGGAAATATGGTTCAATCCTGGTGTATGGAAACTTCCATAATTAGGCAGCATGACCAATATCTCCAGAACTATGAGAGGTAGAAAGTTGTTTCCAAAGGCATAGTTGTAGAGAATAAAATTTTAGATAACACGTGTTTAAGTGTTTTAATGGAAAATGGCTTAGTCCTTGGATATAAGCTTTTCTAGATTTGAATGGTCTGAGACGTACTTCGGTAGGGCCTTTGACATTAACTTGGGTAATTTCTATGGATCTTTGAAATTCTTACAGTTATAAAAGAACAGAAAACGTTGGATTGTTTCTTATTTGTATATTTAGATACGTTCGAGTCACTTTGCCACATCTATTCTGATACGTACGGGTCTTTGGTTATGTTTGGAATTAAAATGGAATTTTTGGAGTTTTTGGAATTTTAGTGGAATTTCGATGGAAGTTTTGGAGTTTTTGGAATTTCTGAACTCCGGAATTTCGATGAAATTTTTGGGATTTCTGCGGAATTTCTTGAATTTTTGGAATTTCTGTGGAATTTCTGGAATTTGCGGAACTTCTGAATTTCGAAAATTTTGTGGAATTTTTGGAATTTCGATGGAATTTTTGGAATTTCTTGGAATTTTTGGAATATTTCATGGAATTTGAATTTTCGGAACAAATTTTTGACCAGTGGATAACCCCTCGGAATTTACTGAAACTCAATATTCAAAATCAGCGACTTTTGACGTTTCTTGTGAGACAATTTCTCGTAAATGTCATATTTTATCTGAAAATTTTCCTCGGCGTATTTTGGTAGGTAGAAATATTTCTTTTTCTCGTGAGTTGCAGTGGCACAAAATATTGGAAATTGGGGAAAAGAGATTTTCTGTGAGAAGATCTTTTGATCTGCAAAATTGTGTGCTCGAGAGTCGCCAGATTGATGTGCGTACCTGACATTGCCTTAACTGCACGGCCCCCATGTGCGAGGAATCGGGATACACCCAATTAGCGCGAGCGTACTAAGCCTTTAATTCTACCTAGAACGACATTATCTCTCTACTGTATTATTGCCAACCTAGTTGCCCAGGAAGAACTAGGAGTACAATCACCCAAATTCAACACGTGAACTGCTTTAACTCAGTTCACTATCTACCACAGCCTTCGCGTTGCAGAGCCTCTAGGCACGTCAACCCAGCGCTGGGGCCGGATGCGGCCATATCGCATGACACACTACACCCGGGAGTTTCCCAGCCCCGTGGTACCGAATTTACCTTCGGTGAGGGTTTTCGCAGGACGGCTCTTGACTGAGATAGAAAGCGACGTAAAATCCCCTTGGTACCTCTGGACCAGCTCAGGAAACCATGGTGTCGTACGCACCAGTGGATCAAAAAGAAGATGCAACCAAAGTTCAATGGCGACCACCCCTGTGGTAGAGACAACAGACAAAGGAGGAATGAAAAATTCCTTTGACGTATGAGAATAATGTTTTACATTTCCTTCTAGAGCAATGATTTTCAGGGGAAATCCCCACGCGAATACGATAAAGGTATGAGAAGGGAAATATTTAATTGAAAACTACTTTCATCTCTAGGTAATATTTTCACAGTGAACGACCGCTCAGTTATTCACATCTAGTAGATAGATTTCAATGTTCTTCTAGAGTGCTTCTTCCTTCATGCTATTTGTATATTGCGTCAATCGATTTGAATTAGTTTCCGGAATAAATAAATTTCAATTCAATTATTCATATTCAGACTGATACAAATATACACAAATAAAGAATTTATGAAGAAGAACCGAAATACTGGAAAATAAAACATTTTTTTTTTCATAATAAACTTGTAGGTGGTACTTCTTCTCACAAAAAAGCGATTTTTACCTTTCGGAAATTTAGTTCATTTCCATTCGTTCATTGAAATATAATCGTATAAAGCTAATAATAGTGTAGTCCTAATTCAGAATAACGAATGAAAGATCTCATCATTCAACCAGATGTGCACAATTAAAATATACGGAAAAAGGAACCCACGCGTGTCGTCGTTTGTCCAGAACCACTCGATGAAGTAAATCATCCATGACCCATCGCATCGTCCACACAAAACGATTTTTATGTTTTTATTTCTTTCTGTTTCGTAAAGAAAACATTCGAAAAGTGGTGCTCTATTGCACGACTCCATACAATAAGCAGAAAAATAAAAGGTATTAAATGAACCTTTAAAGTGAGATACAGATGGTTGACACCGCTGTCATTTAGTGTTGTTAGTGTTGTCAATGAGTTTATTGGATTATGATAGAGATCGGATGTGTTGTGAAGAGTCGTGCGTCTGTTTTCTCGGCTGAGAGACTTAAGAGACTACCAGAAGCTGGCTGATGACGTTTCCTTCCCTAAAAAGATGTTTCCAACTTTTTTTCTATTCGAAAATAACGTCGCACGGGTCGTATCGTTCCAACAATTCTGTTAACTCGTATCAAATAATCCTCGAAGTCTTAGACTTTGCGTTCATTCAAATCATCGTACGCCAGTCTAAAATTGACCCCATAAGCGAAATAAGGTCGTCACAATTCCCTACAATCAGATCAATTTCATGACAAAAAGGAATATTCCCAGAATGAATAATTTCGGAGAGCCATAACTTTGTATCTGCTCAATAAATCTGAACACAATTTATATGAGGTGAAGATGGAACCTTAATTATTCGGTTGCAGAAATTCTGAAAATATTGATGGAGTGGGTCCAGAGTTATAGCCCTATGCAGACTTGTCTGAATGGGAATGTTTCTTTTTGTCATGAGAGAGCTCGGACTGTTCCACATTTCGTTTCAAAAATCATTTTCACCACAGCTATGTTTACGATGTTGAACGTGGTGAAAACGACTTTTGAAACGAAAGCAACAAGTGTATGTGTGTGGTGAAAACGATTTTTGTCACGAAATCTGGAACGGTCCGAATCACTAAACCTTAGGGGTAACAATCGCTCGCACCTTTCGAGTTGTATCATATTTCCATAATACACTCATATTAACCGTATGTCCGCATGATAAAAAGTATTTTTTCAATGTGGGAAGGGCTCTAGACAGGAATATAATTTACGTTTATGAATCCAATTGATTAATGAAAAGAATGAACACTTCAATGAATTGAAAATAAAGTTTAAAAAAACCTTACAGAATTCAATGAAGCTCGTGGAAGATTTTAATCAGTTTAGTAAAATTGTAAAATCGTGTTAATGATTATGACTGCGACTGCGACATACAGAACGTCAGTCGACATAAAAGTTGGTCATAATGTTCGAATCCTTTATCACATTCACATGTTATGTTCTTCCTACGCTAAAGACAAGGCATGAGAAAATTAGGATTCTTAGGAGCATAGCAAAAGCAAAGTCAGCCATGGGGAGAAGCGGGATTAATATGAAACGGTGATACTACCCGGGTGTGAAAAAAAAGTGACATCAAAAGAGTACGATTTTGTTTGTGTGACGTTGAGTTGCTCATTTCTCACCTTTGAGACCGTCGGAGACCTAATAATTCATCTATAAATTCATCCGAATTCATCGGAGACCAGTGAGAGGGTCATTAAAAACGGAAGTATTGAGACATCTGAGACTAAATAGGCTCATTACAAACAGTAGTATTGAGCCGTCTGAGACCACATGAGGGGCTCATTTATTCTCCGCTCTGAATTTCTCGAGACTTCGTGAGACCTCCTGAGAGTCTCAAGACCTTCTTTTAAAAATTCTTCATGTGAATGAATTCTCGAGACCTCCTGAGAGTCTCAAAACCTTTAATTGAAACCTCCTGGGAGTCTCACAATATTTTTTAAAGATTCTTCAATTGAATGATTTCTCGAGACCTCGTGAGACCTACTGAGGGCCTCAAAATAAAAAAACAATTGAATTGGATTTCTTTACAATGCGAAATATTCTTGAATGTTTTGTGAGACCAGTTGAGGCCGTCTGTGAGACCAGTTATGAACTATTTTCTATCATCGCGTAATCGAATTGAATGAAAAATTTAAAAAAATAAGTTTTTGAAACTCACAGTAGGTCTCAATTGGCCTCATAAAAATTGTTTCAGCCAACCTCAATTAGTTCTTAACGTTCATCCTTGATATCTGCCAGTTAGTAAAAAAAAAACTTTGAGAATTTTTCGCAGAGAAAAAAATTTTCGACACCAAAATGAGCCCTTGAGGGACTAAATTTTTGGTCTCATGAGACCAAAATTTTCACCCGGGTATGGAAAACTTAGACGTATTATCAATAAAAGTGGTGGTTAGGGTTGAGAAGGTTGACCCCCACGTCGGGGTCACCAGTTGAGGGACAATCAAAACTATAATACGGTTTTCTCTTAACAAAATAATGTATTCAGTCGATGTAGATAAAATTTTTGTCGAACGAATACCTAATAGTGAATGATGTCGAGTCATTCGATCGGATATACAAAATCTGATTCCGAATGAACCAGCTCGGATAAAATATAGCGGCGGTGGATTCATCGTGAAGATAAACCGCCGCAAAGGTTTGTAATTCAATCAGAAGTTTGGAGACTTCCATTGGACAATGAAACCACTGCCTTAGCGGGTGATATTGTGGCGTGGAGGGGAGGGGAGTGATTCATGCGACATAAATACCTCATACCGAAGGGTATTTCTTAGTCAGCAAAGTATATTGATGAACTTCAAGTACAGATATTTTCCATGATTCAAGATTGATTTTGTTTTGTCTGAGAACAGTGGCGTTAATTTTTCCGTCAAGGGTAATTTTCGTTGCTGGTGATCGTAAAATCCACACAATTGAAATCTATATTCTACAATCTGCTCCGTTTAGTTTAGTCTGGAACATAAATTAAAAATAATTTTTTTTACAAAAAGTCTGGGGCTTCAAAATGATTTAATTTTGTGTTTGTTGGCTTGTGCTATCTTCATACGTATGTAATAACGAAATAAATGGTCTGCGCAAAAGTCAAATTTAAACGTTTAGCCCTCTTTTAACGTAATTATAATGAAATGCACCGCAACAAAAAACAAAAAAAAAAGGAAATTTAAAATTCTAATGAAAAAGACACAATTTTCTTATGTAAACACGAGTTATTCCGTCATATTTTTTAATTATAATTTTAACGATTTATTTTAACATATAGGAAAAGCGAAATATGATGATGATGAAGCCATGTGTTATATTAGTTTACTCGTAACATTACACAGTTGTTATTCTACTTAGTTTGAAGAGGTTTATTTATTTATTGTGTTGTGTGCACTATGGGCACTGTTTAGTTAGCTTGAGAAAAATTTTCATGAGTTGAAATTTCATAAATTTTGATTCTAACAACAACTGCACATAATGGTCAAGGCAGAAGCCAGAAACCGTGATGCAAGTCTTTGTCTAATAAATGATTCAAAATATCACCTTAGTGACTAGTAGTCACTGACTACCTTTCGGGTCATGTAGCGAATTCTTCAAACTCCTCTTACTACAACATGAAAATTTCTTCGCAAATATTGGCGGATTGATTTTAAAATTTAATTCGAAATAGAAGGAACTGCGTCACATTAAACCGACCTTTTGCACCGATTTTACGTACCAAACAAATTATTTGTTTTCTTCATTTTCTTTACATTACGTAAATCACTAGTGAACAAAAAAAACTATTTTAACTACGCGTTTTATTTTTAGATGTAGTGGCTGGGGTTCACAAAATTAAAAATAGAAAGGGTTTCACATAAATAACGAGAAGGGATCCTGTGAGGCTTTAGTCTCTTTAAATAATTCAGCTGATCGCATTTCACTCGATATCAGGGTTTCCACGCTATAAAATTACTTTCAAACTATCCGTTCGGGAAGTTTTTTGTTTTATTTTAATTTTTTTCCTACAGTTTCATTACCAAGCTTGATTATAAAAATAAGTCGAAAGTCTATTTAATTACTTTTGACGAGAAATTAAAGTAACTTTCTATGAAAATTGTTGAGTTTCTATCTTCCGATGGCATTTGCTTTCCGCCGTCTTCGCCTTCTGTACGTATTCTTAAAAAAGTATTGGGGGGTCGGCCACATATGACGTCACACTTGCTATAAAATCCAAAAAGTCCGTAACTGCAAACTATTCAGAGATTTTGCTTATCGTACTCCGGCTACCGCCCCAAACACACCCCCTCGCCAGAGTTCTAGAAACAAAATTTGCGGTCCTGACTGAGTTATGACCCTTTTATGGATACAATTTTTTTTTAGCAAGTGACGTCACATGCCGAATTCCTTTGGACATCCCTGGATCATAATCCATGAGAATCAGAAAAATAATAACAGGGGGCGTTAGCTACCAGCGTCGCCTGTTATCATTTTTCTGGAACGAAATTATTTCTTAGCTACATGATGTGAAATGCGACATTATCACCGATAGACGGTTGCGTGATAAACTGAATTAACACCCGATGTAATACTTGGCTGAAGTCTACTTCACCGTTACAGCCTAAAATCGATATTGAATTAATGTATAATTACTACAAAATGTAGTTAAAAGTGAAATAACGAGAGAAATTTTGGGAGGAGTGGGAGCACTGCTTACTTGTAATTTGTTTAACGGTGCGGCAGTCTAGAACTCCGAAGCATTAAATGAGCATTGACCGATAAAGACAATACACTTGCCTTTTCACCGTAGACTGCTGTTAGTGTTTAACTGCGTTATTTATTTTAATTGAAAACTGAAATATGAATTGATTTCAAATATTTGTTCAACAATCAGCCGGAGAAATGCGATGAAAACAAATACACTGATTTATGTATAAACAGTTGCATGAAATGCATCGATGAATCGCTCATCAGATTAATGTTATCTGGGGAGTAGATATTGCTGGCCTAATCAATGAGTAAAGTCCCTTTTGACTAATTAGTTGTTATTATAATTAGAGTTCAGAGTCCAGAGTCAAATTTTCGGTTGTCAACGTTAAGACTCTTGCAATCTCTCAAATGACAATAGTAGTTTTTGATTCAAGTTACTTACTTTACTTTTTCGGCGCTACAGCCACTTGTGTGATCCTTGACCTGCTCGAGGGTTCTGATCCATCGCTGCTTATCCCTTGCACTGTTTTGCCAATTTCTTACTCCGAACATCCGAAGATCTTGTTCGACCATCAATCCATCTAATTTTTGGGCGACCAACTCCTCTCCTCTCTTCTGGATCGTAACTGAATAATTTTGAGGGGGCTTTGTTTTCATCCATTCGTGCTAAATGCCCCGCCCACCTCAACCTTTGACTTTCACCACCGGCACTGTATCCGGCTCGCCAAAATCACGTTCCAATTCGAAGTTATATCGCCATCGCCACATTTCTCCCTCGCGCATCTCTCCAATCTGCGCTCAAACGTTAGGAGCAACTGTTCATCACTTTTCTTCATCGTCCAAGATCCGTAGATCAATACTGGACGAATAAGTGTTTTGTAAATATGACACTTCGTTTTCTTCGATATTAGCTTTGAGCGTAAATGTTTGATCAGACCATAACAGCTGGCCGCCATGATACGTCTGTGAATTTCAGGTTTATTTTCTCCATCAGACCGTCACGTGACAAGTTACTTACTTACTTAACTGGCACTACAACCCATTAAGGGGCTTGGCCTTCTCCAACATGCTTATCCAACCGGGCCTATCCGCAGCTAACGTCTTCCAGCTGGACACTCCCACAGTTTTTAAGTCGGCAAGAGCTGCATCATACCATCTGGATTTTGGACGCCCTACACCTCTCTTGCTCTCCGGTCCGGTTTTAAGGATTTATCGGAATGCGATGATCTTCCAATCGTTCTACATGACCGAGCCAACGTAGACGGTCCGGCTCTTCATAAAGCTGGCTAAGCTCTTGATTGAGCCACCGGTTCTGCCTTTGATAGAATACTGGTCCAAATATTGACCGCAGTAATTTTCTTTCGAACATGTGCAGCAACTGTTCGTCTTTTTGTGTCAAGCACCACGACTCCGAAGCATACGTAACTACCGGTCTGATCACAGATTTGTATATTGCGCATTTTGTATTTCGGCTTGCTGACTTGGACTTTAAGATATTTAGAAGGCTGTAATAACTCCGGTCTCCCAGAATTACTCGCACGTGACATGATACGTATAGGTAATCTCACATCTAGTGCGTTAAACTACTGGCATACGTAACGTGTATCAAACAACATTTTCTGCAATTTACTGACAGAAAACGAGCTTTTCCCTGCGTGTTTTCACTTGCAAACATTCGTCTAATCAATAATCTTTTAGCACTATTGCGTAAAAACAGCTTTTATACACTATTGCGATAAAGTTTTATCACACTAGTGCGTAAAAGCGTTTTTACGCACTGGTGCGAAAAAATTTATCGCACTAGTGCGTAAAAAAATTTGTCGCACTAGTACGAAAAGCAACCTCATGCGAGTTTTTTGTGGTGAATTGCCAAAAACGTTGTTTGATACATCTTACGTATGCTGGTAGTTTAACTTATTTTATTATCAATTGCTTTACGATTAAGGACAGAGATATGCAATGAATTTTTTGTTGGTGGAGCCATAGTGAATAACGGACATTACATCAGAAAATATATCAAGAACAGTAGGGATTCTCTAACCACATCATACATAAACATGACTATGAAAGCAGCAGGCTGAGACAGGAGCAAAAATAGAAAACACATCGTGAAGAGGAGATCTAATTTACTTATGTGGTAGGAAAAATGGACTCGCAAATAAGGCCTTATTTTTCGCACATCTGAAAGTTCTAATTTCTTCAAACATTTGTAAATAAAACTTTTCTCATACGCCTAATCTTCATTAATTTATTCTAAAAAATAAAGCTCTTTTAAAAGTAAAAGCTCTTTTTAAAAGTAATCATAAAAGGAATCTATTCCATAGTAAGGAGTTCCACGATTATACTGAACACCGGGGTATGTAGTCCCGCCATATGGACCTCCACCGTAATAGGGACTAGCACCATAGCTTGGACCTCCATACACTACTCCTCCGTTGTACGGATAACTTCCGACAAATGCATTACCAAGTGCACCGCTATATTGTCCAAATGCAGCGGCTCCTATCGCGATTAGAGGTAAAATGCAGTCGAATGTAGGTTCTGGGAGCGCTTTCGCGAAAGTGAACTAAGAGAATATGCTTGAAACACCAAATCAATGCTTTTAGTGCGGTGTCAGCTTCTGCCAACGTATACAAAATTTCATGACGAAATACATATTATGTCAAACGACGATAGATGGTGTGCTCGTCAGCTTATGCATTTTATCACGAAATTTCGTATAATTTTTAATAAAATCCGACGTCGCACTAAACGCTGCTTAAGTTTCTTTTAGTGATTACCTGTGCCAAATGTGTAGAAATTAGAAATGCGATAAGTAGCTTCATTACTTTTGTTCGATTGTCTTTTTTGGGAATTTAAAAATATACTGATAAATAAACGATTCAACTAAGCGCTTTTATATCATAAAGTGTAGTTTTTCATTGTTTACAAATTTGACGAATTAGACGCTATTTCTAACGAAATAATTTCGATTCAACAACTGTTCAAACAAAAGTAAGGTCTATCATTTGAAATGTTGGGACGGTTGTTGTTTGGCACAATATTTTCTTTGCCGTTCATACAGTTCATCATCATCAATTTGCAATAACATTGGCATATGGAATATAAATCGAGGATCTATGAAAATGTTCAATGTTTTCAATAAATTAAATACAGAAAGTGATCAGAATCAGGTTTTATTTTCTTTCACAAGTCACTACTGTATTTCCATTCAAATGATTTTCGATGTAAAAATTTTCGACATATTCAATGGGTCATGACTATAAATTTTTATAATTCATCTCGTTTCAATAACACATTGCAAGGCTAAAATGCACTTTAGGGAAACAGCTGGGATTTGATTTTCTTTTATTGGGATGGGTGCAGGGGGGCACTTAAATGGCATCCGGACAAAACGACCCCAGGACAAAAAAAAACGGACATAATAATAACCCCCGGACAAAATGCATCCACTGTGCGCCGCAGGCCATAAAAAAAAGCGGGGTCGAGGGGCGGCAGCCAAAGCAAAAACTCGGTCAGGGGGGAAAGATTCCCCCTTGCGAGGTCTAAGGGATAGAGCCCTTAGCGGGGTTTGGGGCATAGCCCCATGATGATGAGGTAGCCTGCAGCGCGCGAAAAGCTCGCCGCAGGCGCGGGGGTTTGGGTCGGAGCCGCCGCTACTTTAAACTTCAATTATTTACTCAATTAATTACAAATCAAAGATGATTTTAACATTTCATTACTCCTTGAAAACGGACAAAATAACCCCTGAGGGTTTTTGACCTAGAACCCACTAGAACGACGAAATAATTTTTCTGTACCTTCAGTTTTTGCACTGCAAAAATTTGACTTTTGTTTGTTATTGCGTAGATTGTTTAAGGTAAATTTAAATTTTTGTGTGTAAAAACTGAAAGTATTGAAAAATTATTCCGCTGGTGGGTCCGGCATTTGTGACGCAATTTGACGTAATTTTGTTTTGAAAAAAGCGCTGTAATTTTTTCAGGAAATTAAAACTTTGAACACAAGATTCCATTCAAACAAACTTCTGCATATTATCTGCGATAGCGTCACCTCAAGCGATATCATTAATTTTGAAAGCGGACTTACGGACTGCGTCACACTCTACCTTTAAAGAGGTTTTTGTTGTGATATCAGTCGTTTTGGAAGTTTTCAGTTGTTGAAAAAATTTCTATTTTTTGAAAAAATTTTCTCAGAAAAAAAATTTCCTCAAAAAAAATTTCTCCGAAAAAAATTTTTCTTTAAAAAAAATTTTTCTTCGAAAAAAATTTTCTCCGAAAAAAATTGTTTTCCAACACCTTCGGCTACCATCGGAACACTTCGTATCACCTTAGGAATACTTTGTGTCACCTTCGCCTTCCTTCGGAACACTCCGTGTCACCTTCGGCTACCTTCGGAACATTTCATGTCACCTTCGGCTACCTTCGGAACACTTTGTGTCACGAATTCTTCCCACTGATTCATATGACTTTCCTGAAGAAACCAACTGTCTAGGTATTCTTATACAGAATTTAGCAAAAAATCCAAGATGGCGTCACTTTGACAGTTGGCAGCCATTTTCTAATGATACCAAAAAATTCTCCTGATCAAACTCTATAACTTTCCCGAAGAAACCAACTCTCTAAGTATTGTCATTTCGAAGCTAAAATTCGAAAACCAAAAAAAACCTAATTTATTGTTTGGGAAAATTCAAGATGGCGCCAGTTTGACCGCTGCCAGCCATTTTCTTAAGATCCCAAAAAATTCTCCTGACCAAACCCTATAACTTTACCGAAGAAACCAACTCTCTAGCTATCGTCACTTCGGAGCTAAAATTCGAAAACTCCGTGCATTACCTAAATTGACCACTTTTCCACATGCCACGGCTTTTCCAGAATTTTCCCGGAAAAGTGGCATGTGAAATTTTTCATTTGGGGCCGCGACTGACGTTCCCTGCAAATTTTAAGGAAATCGCTCGAGCGGTTCTCGAGAAAAAAAAAGTAGATAGATAGATACATAGATAGATAGATGCATAGAGACATAGATAAATCGTTGACACACCACACAGGAAAAAATTGTTATTAATTGCAAAGGTAATTGACAAATGGAATTGACCACTTTTCCATAGGAATTGGTCATCTTTGATTGGCGATATCTCAGCCAATTTTCAACCGATTTTGATGAGTGAGGGCTTGTTTGAAAGCTGCTGCGACGTAGTTTTTTTTTAAATAATTTTGAGGGAGAGGCGCGATGGGAGACAACTCCAAAGTTCGCCTATATATGGCTCCTTGTCCCAAAGGTTTTTGTATGGAGTTTTTTGGGTTTGTGGACGTTTTTTTTGGGGTGTGGGGACTGCGTCACGCTCTCCGCTACCGCTTCGAGCATGATGTGATATATCCGATTTGTAGAGGTATTCGCGAATTCACTCTTGAGAGTTCGAAAAAGAATTTTTGCAGTAGACCTCAAGTGGTGACATCTATGCTTTTTCATAGCTGAATTAACTTCTCAACATAGAACTACCCCCTTTTCTCAAGTGGCTCTAACCACGCTTTCATAGCTGAATACGAACAAACACAAAACAAGGCACCTAGTCCATAGTTAATCGAATTTCGATGTAGTTGACAATATGCTGAAAGTCGATATGGTTACCAGATTTTTTTACGGTGTTCAAGACAAATTCGACACTAGTACGAAAATATTTTGACTCGTCGCGAGGTCACAATGATTAACTCTTGAGTTAAATTTCTTATATCCTAGATGTGCTCTTCTAAAGAATGAAATGAAAAATGAGCGTTTTTGAGCACGGCCTTTGCTTCTTATCGCTAAGTTTTCCCCTCTTGCGTAACTAATTTCAAAAAATTCTTTCAATTCTGATGTTTTTCTTTTGCATCAAATAATCGTAAATAATTTTTTTTTATTGAAAACTATTTTAAAAAATTAAAAAGTAAATAAAAACAATCGAATAATTTATTGTGACATTCGAATACAGTAAACACAGAAATTTGAAGAAAGACTATGAAGAAAAATTAAAAGCGCCTGCGAATAGGCAATTAAAGAGAGTGTTGAGAAGAATATCTTTAGTATTGTATTTAAGTTGAATTACTGAAATTGAATTATATGGATACATTGTTTTAAATTTGAGAAACCAAATTGGTTGGTTTATTATTTTAAGCGTAAAATATTATGTGAAAGATTGTTCTTGTTATAATCGACCGTTTATTCTCAAACAAACAATCGTAAACTGATTTTTATATTAGACGTTCCGTACGGCACAGGAACTCTATTCACTTTCATTCTTTGCAATTACATTTTTTCTATTGCGTAATTTTTTTTTTCTGATTACCATTCATTGTCTCGTTTTGTTGTGAGAATTTATGCGTTCACAAATTATGGGTTATTCACCTTTGTCCTGCTGGCACCACGACATTTTTTTACCCTTGAACACTTTTTGTTGAATATTCGATAATGACGTTGGAAAAGGGATGTTCCATTACCATCGAATAAAAGAGGCACGTGTGACACATTAAACATCTGCATGTATAAACTCTTTTATAGTTGTTTAATGGTCTTATAATTCGTGTCAGTTCATTACACGCATGCAAATCTTCCTGACAGCACACCTCAAAATATGTTCAAGATTTTCCCGGCAAAAAAAAAACTTTGTTTCGCTGTTCTTAGAAGTTAAGTTACTTTTCATGGAGATATTATGCTAACAAAAACGTATGTTCTCCTATTAAATCCATTGCAATGTGCCGCTTTCCTCCCCTATCAGAAATTCCGAAAATAGCTATGACTGGAAAAGATAAAAAACTCGAGTAATTTAACAGAACAACATAATACTAGAATTGATCGCAACGAAATGTTATTTTTAGAAATGCGATTGTTAATGGTGTCATGTCGCACGTTTCCAGTCATATTTAGTTTCAATTTGTTAAAATGTAAGGAATGTGATTACGCAATCACACAAAATTTTGCCTAATTGATCCTTGAACGACACAATTTTTGAACGAAGTTCAACAGTATTTTGACAATGAGTCACATTGTGGAGTTTATTTTTAATCCATTAAAGTAATCAGCAAAGTAACCATTAACCACAATAACGAGAGTACGGTAAAGTATAGAATTTTTGAGCATGTTATGGGCTGAGCCAGGTGAGATTTTTCTGAGACGAGTATCAGGTCGCGATACAAGAAAAACAATTGAAATATCTAAACCCGGAGGCTGAGGGAAACGCCAGAAGTGTGAATTTATTTTTTTTAAAAATCAACACCTGACAACAACTGTGTCAAAAAGTACTCTTAAACACCACTAAATGTAACGTTATTTCCGTCATTCAATTGCACTAGATTAGGCGCAGCATTGGACAAAATCAGGACTCATTCTGTCAATGTCACCGGGGAGATGATTTCTACTAGATTTTCTTGTATGCACTATTAACAAGTGATTTTAAGTTTCACGAGCTCAAAGTCTTTCATTCAATTACATTTCATTAAAAAACAACTTTTTTATTGAACAAAAATGTTTTTATAAACAATATTCGTCACAAATACTTTCTACGTAAATGATTGAAAATTCACATCCAAAATTGTCGAAGATTTTTTTCGGAAATAATAAACTTGAAATTTTTTGATCCGAGCAATTTCAAATACGAATAAAAAAAATCAGAATTTTTTTTTTGGCTTTTTTTTTATTTTGTTAATAATTTTGATCAAAAAGACTACAAATTAAAAAGGCAATAAATTTAATTTTATGGCAGTAAAATTTTAATTCAAAAGCAGTAAATTTAATAAAGTGGCAATAAAAATAATTTTCGGCAGTAGTAATAAATATGGGCAGTAAGTTTTTGCAATTAATATTTTGGCAATAAATTTAATATTTTTGGCAATAACTTTAATATTTTGGCAGTAAATTTAATACTTTGGCAGTAAATTTTATATTACGGCAGTCATATTTATTAAGCAAGTGCGCTCTCTTTTACAAAATGTTACTGATGCTTACTCATTCTAGTGAAGTATCGCTAGAATCAAATCGCAAAAAAATTATGTTAACTGACTGATGCGAATTATGTTGCGCTTTAAAAAATGTTAGGTAAGCGACTGATGATCCCTTTTACGAAATGTTAGGTAAGCGACTGATTATCCCTTTTACGAGATGTTACGTAAGAGACTGATGAATACTACGAATATCACGTAAGTGACTGATGATCCCATTTACGAAATACTACGAATGTGAATTATGTTGCGCTTTAAAAAATGTTAGGTAACCAACTGATGAATCCTTCTACGAAATAGTACGAATATCACGTAAGTGACTGATGATCCCATTTACGAAATACTACGAATGCGAATTACGTCGCGCTTTCAAAAATGTTAGATAAGCGATTGATGATCCCTTTAACGAAATGTTCTTAAGCGACTCATGATCCCTTTTACGAAATACTACTTAAGCGACTAATGATACCTTTTACGAAATGTTAGGTAAGCGACCGATGATATCTTTTACGAAGTGTTACGTAAGCGACTGATGATTCCTTTTACGAAATGTTACGTAAGCGATTGATGATCCTTTTTACGAAATGTTACGTAAGCGATTGATTATCCCTTTTACGAAATGTTACGTAAAGCGACTAATGACCCCTTTTACGAAATACTACGAATGCGAATTATGTTGCGCTTTACAAAATGTTAGGTAACCAACTGATGATCCCTTTTACGAAATATTACGTGAGCGACTGATGACCCCTTTTACGAAATGTTTCGAATGCGAATTATGTTGCGCTTTAAAAAATCTTAGGTAAGCGGCTGATGATCCCTTTTACGAAATGATACGTAAGCGACTGATGATCCCTTTTACGAAATACTACGAATGCGAATTATGTTGGGCTTAAAAAATGTTAGGTAACCAACTGATGATCCCTTTTACGAAATCATACGTAAGTGACTGATGATCCCATTTACGAAATACTACGAATGCGAAATATACTGCACTTTAAAAAATGTCAGGTAAGCAGCTGATGATCCTTTTACGAAATGATACGTAAGCGACTGATGATCCCTTTTACGAAATGCTACTATGTTGCGCTTTAAAATGTTAGGTGAGTCCATAGCAACGTTGCTGAGTAATTATTTTTATTGAAACTACATACAATCCTATAATACAATTAATTAAATGGTAACAACAATCTACTGTCAGAATATTAAACTTACTGTCAAAACATTAAATTTGTTGTCGAAATATTAAATTTATTGCCAAAATAATAATTACAAAAACCTACTGCCCATAATTATTTCTAGTGCCGAAAATTATTTTTACTGCCACTCTATTTATTATATTTATTGCTTTTGGATTAAAATTTTACTGCCAAATTATTAAAATTACTTACCAGTTAAATACTAGCCGATCAAAAATGGTCGCGATGAGCATCAACAATTGCAAACAATTTTTGTAGCGTTGAAAGGAATATGGCAGGTCGTGCAGGTGAAAGGATAGAATACTCACAACTTAAAATTTGCAACATGGACTTTTTTCAAATATCCTTCAAAAAATATTTTCAACGAAATTCATTTCAATCACACAAAACGCAAACGGATTTTCAAAACAAAATCAACCAAAAAATATCCCCACGTAACTTTATCACTAAGAACAAACACAAAATCCAAAATACTTTTCCTATTTTTCATGTTGCTGTCCGCATAATACCCTCGATTATACGCACACACACGTTCATTCTCATTCGACAAAACATAGAAAAAACACACCAGAAAAACTCGAAATAGTAATTTTTGATACAAGTTACGTAACGCACTAGATGTGAGATTGCCGATACGAGCCAAAGGCGAGTTCGGCAACACGTCGTGTGCGTTAAACTACCAGCATACGTAACGTGTACCAAACAACGTTTTTTGCAATTCACCGACAAAAACGAGATTTTCTTTTAACATAAAATTTCAATTCAAGTAGTGCGTAAGAAAACCTTTATCGCAATAGTGCGTGAAAAAACCGTCATCGCACTAGTGCGGCAAAATGAATTCATGCAACACCGAAATGACGCACGAAAAAGCGAGTTTTTGTCGGTGAATTGCAAAAACACATTAATACAATTATATACAATTGTAGAAACGCTGAGAGACTACGAAAGTTGCAGAATCATTTTTTAGTCAAAATACTGAATGATAGTCTTTCATGATATATTTACAACATGAATAAAATAGAGGTGAATGCAACTTTTGAAACACTCAGAACGCAAAAATAATTTCTAATTATCAAATGCGAAGAGGCTGCAAAAGGCTGTTCCCGCAAATTTTTTCACGGGAATGACATTGACAGAATACAGCCCGGTTTTGTCCAACGTTGTGCCTAATTTAATGTAATTGAATGATGGAAATAACGTTACATTTAGTACAAGAGTACTTTTTAACAACTGTGTCAGCTGTTGATTATTGAAAAAAAAATTACAGCGTAAATTCAAACTTCTGGCGTTTCCCTCAGCCTACCGCACGGTCACTATGTTTGTAATATTTTGAACTTCCTCAAATAGAAAAAAAGTTGAAAATCTCAACATTTTGTTTAATTTTCGCTGAAAGCAGGGCCTATTTTTGGGAACCTAAATTTGGGAATTTTAAATTATTAAAAATTCTTAAAATCTGAAATTTGAGAATTTAGGAATTTTTTAAGAATTTTATGGAATTTTTAGGAATAAAATTTTTAAAAATAGGCCCTGCATGAAAGATACTCAAAAGTTAGGAATCAAGTTCAAAGCATGCTTATCAACGTGTCAAATGAAATATGAAACGAGTATAGAAAATTTGTTTAATTGAAATTGTTCATGAATATTTCATTAATTATTCGGTATAGAGAAAGGCATTTGGAAAGTAAAGTTTTAGAGGTAATTGAACGAAATATTTTTGACTATGGGATCCAATACGCAGCTTAAGCTGTCAGTAGCACAGCGTTTAGCACTTACGATGGTTACTGGAGCCATGAGTTCAGTAAACACTGCGGCACTTGAAGTCTTACTCAAGATCGAGCCCCTCCACATTTTATTGAATCTAAAGCCAGATAGACCAATGGTTTTTTATTTAAGCAAAACTTTGGTCTCTCCCGACTGTAGCAGCAGATGACCACGCAATTGCTATATCTGAACATTCCTTGCAAAATAATCGCTCCTACAAATAAATTCCCACCATAGAAGAATGGCAACGGCACGACACCTCCCCTGATTTAAGTGTGGAAGTATGGGACTCCGACGAGTCACTCAGAGGTAGTCTTTCTGGCTCTGGCTTCCTTAGCGAGCACAGCGGGCTGGAAGTCTCCCTAGCGCTCGATAGATTCAATACCATATTTAAATCGCAAATCTCAGGTATTCTGGGATGCTGTCACGAAATATAAAACGGACACCAACTCACTTCAGCCAAGCAGTAGCCAAGCAATTTTGAATGTTCTAGATAGTGCCGAGCTTAACTCCTTCTTTACACTTGAATGCCGTGACATAATTCAGTCGATCGCCAATCAGCGGGAAGTCTCACTTATCTGGATTCCAGGCCATCACGGCTATCCCGCAAATGAAAAAGCAGACAAGCTGCGTCCGCATTACCAACCAGTGTCGCTAAGGATCTTGCAAGGAATTATTACCGCATGGAAAGATAAATCTTTCGCAGATTACTGGAAGAATCCGCACTGAGCCTAGCTTGTCTCTCGATAAACAAGTATCACACGAGATACTTTCTCTCCCAGAATAAAAAGAATATAACTTGATGTTACCGAGCCTTTGCGAGCCAGCTCATCCGTTTTCTTGTTTCCCTCTACGCCAGAGAGAGTCCTGAGAGAACCCACACCAGCGTGATCTGATTTCTCAGTTCCATCCGATTCTGGGTTTCCTTCAGCTCTTTCACTAGCTTGGATGTCAACATTTCTTGACATGAGTGCTTTAATCATCGCCTCACTGTCAGAACAGACTTGCCGCTGCTGAGATTGCCTCTTGCACTCCCATCAGTGCCACGAAAATGTCAGCCTGAATGACCTTCACGCCGACGATTCCAAAGAAAATACTCCAGCTCCCGTGCCTTCTTTTAGGCGGCTTGGCCAACCTTCCAGCCATTCAGACCTGCTAGATACGACAGCTTCGAAACGTCTTACGAAGTCTGCCTCCTTTTTGATTCGGTCCCTAGGCATCCCAGACAACCCAAATTGTGACAAATGTGGTGAACGTGAATTATCAGAACACTTCCTCTGCAACTGTCCAGTTCTAATAAAAGCCAGAGCCAAGTGTCCGGGTGCTTACCAACTTCGGTACAGTTCCATCCGGAATACTCATCCTAAACACATCCTCAACTTCCTTAACAGTAACATAGTCACAAACTAAACCCCGTGGGTAAGCACAACAGACCCAACTACGACCTAGGTGCATAGCTCTGTATGGAGTCAGCCCACTTATCCTATCCTACCCGGAGATCAATTTGTTGACATGTTAAAGAGAACATTCAAAAAGGATCATTTTAGCCCATCAATCATTAGTCTTAAACCTAAGGTAGGGCTCTAGGTCAGTCCTAAGCTTGGCGGAGATTCTAAAACATTAATTTTGTAACATTTTTTCTAAGAAATTTATGCAAAACAAAGTTTTAAGATATGCCTGAAATAACTACAATATTGTGGGTTATGTCTAATTGTCAATTATTTCAAAAATTAAGAATTGAACACCTTGCCCGCATCGGTTCAGTTATGGCGGTTTACTTACACCAAAATGTTACGAGTTGCGATCACTTATCGATCCCCAACTCCCATATGCGATAAATAAAGCCTTGGTGTTCACATTACTTTCACATTGACAGTTTAGTTTTGCAAAGTGAGAGCAATATTAAAACAAAAGTTCTCATTTCAACATGAACTGAATAAAATTTTGCAATAATGACGTAACCTCGACATGGACAGTTCACAATAGTAACATAACTCCTATTATAAATGCACTTTTTGCGTGGTGGGTTGACACTTTGAGTTTTTTAACTCCATTTACGATGCACTTTCGAAAACGCATCAAATTTTTCAAATTTCTGTTATTTCGCGCCTTTTTTCGCATACACAAGTATATAACACGTACAGATGTGGTTAAGATTATTGCAAAATTTTATTCAACTGAAATAGAATTACGATATAAATTCGCGAATGTCTTGTTTTCGTAAAGGATTTATTATTCTCAGTGCGTATTTTAAGTCTGTAGCGTAACGTCATATGATATTACTAGAGTAGGATATTAGAGACGATATCACCGGAAATACATGACGGAATTTCGCCCATTTATAGCTGCGAAAATATCATCCAATTTTCGACTCATTTTCAGTATAATTTATCATTTTCTACTTTTTATCGTTCCAATGGTTTTTTTATTTAAAAATGATTACCTCTCCCATCTTCAACTTAAAGGTACACATGGTACACATTGTCTACATGTAATTGTTCCCTTCGTTGCCTCTTCAAATTTGTTTTTTACCGCCGTCTCAAGCCTTTCAAAGTATTGTAATGTTTCACTTATAATGTCAAGAACGTTGGGAAAAGCAAGTCTTCCGTGTGCAATAGAAAAAAGATGAAAAGTCTTATGGAAACATTATTATCCGCAACATGATCGCTAGTTACATGCTTTCTATGTCTTAAATGTGAAATTACTCAGATAAACTCAGAAGAACAGCGGTTGCACGTTTTGTCCAGAACGAGGACTCCTTACCACCAGATTGAAAATCAATTGCAATGACAAATGAACCGGAGCGGATTGGATAATAGTAACACGGACAATGGTAGACTCCTTTCGATTTTCGTTTGAAATTTTCCACCGGTCGAAAATGTATAACTGGCATTTTAGAGACGAGTTCCATTGGCATCGGATCCATCAAACTCATGTCTTTCCAATTCCATCCAGCGCCTTCAAGGAATAAACCTTCAATCAACTCACCTCCTTCGACAGATTTGTTTCCGAGAGCTGCTTCTTCATTCGTAAGAATTATGAACTCCCACGACAGGTTATCGATAGGAATGGAGTCTAGTCGTGCTGAAGTCTTTGGAGAAAAAAAATTATTATTTCTTTAGATTGTCTTCAGGTTGCGTCCTTACCTGTAGAACGGCAGTAAGAAAACTGGTTGGGAATGTAAATGCAGCCAACCAAAATATTTTCGGGGGATGGCCGGTCTGAGCCCATTTCGAGAAATGCTCTAATCTCTGAATGAGATCTCTAGTCCAAGAGCCAAGTTTCTTTAACGACTTGTAAGCTGCAATTTATAGATTTTTTCTTTTGTTTTTTCTCCAAAGTTTGCGTTGCTTTACCTTTCTTCCAAACGAGTGGAACTTCTCCCAGAAGGATTAAATTAAACATTTCCTCCAGCTCATCGGTCATTACGACCAATCCATCAATTCCTTTCTGCAATTCCACCAAACCGGTTTTGGCTGCGTTGAGTAATTTATTGTAACGTTCCATTTCTTGCAACAACACGACATCTAACGGCTTTTTATTTGCTCCGATGACTCTTAGTGTGTGTTCGTAGTCAAACTCTTGAGACAATTTGCTCAGCATATCATTCGCCAAATGTTTAACCTGCAACAAATTACTTTGCATGGAACCGAATAACATCGGGACAAGAAATAACTCTAAATTAAATTTGCGATTGATGGAGGCATCCGCCCAATTCTTTCCTTGTCTATTTTGGTACACAAAAAAGCGATAAAAATATTACGACCCACATATAAGTGCGTTATGTAACCTGTGAGCATATTATACCACATGAAACTATTATTATAATTCCAAAAAGCAATAGCAGTTGCATGACGTCATTTCTGTAACATGCTCCTATTCTGTACGACAAACTTATACGCTGCATAGCTATACTTACATAAGGTAGGGATTGCAACACCGTCCCTTTTTTACAATACCGGTATTTCGATATTAGAATTCTCAATACCATCATGCCCGCAGCGGTAGCGCAGGGCGTGACGCAGTCGCCACACAAAAAAAAAATCCACAAACTCAAAAAACGCCATACAAAAACCTTTGGGACAAGGCACGATGTATAGGGGAATGTTTCCCCTGCCGCCGTTCCCCTCCAAATTAAAAAAATAACTGAGCCGCAGCAGCTTTCCGACGAGCCCAGACTCATCAAAATCGGTTGGAAATTGGCTGAGATATCGAGGTTTGAAAATGACATTTTTGTATGGGCCATGGATTTTTCTCATCATTATGAAATAGTTACTTTCGTAACAAGGACGGAAAACGAGGATTTCCTGAGTTTGTGTGTATTCGTATACCAAGAGATTAGTTGTAACACAAGTGTGTGTTACAATACACTCAAGGTATACAAATACACACAAACTCGGGAAATCCGAGTTTTTCGTTCTTCTCGCGGAACTGATTTTTTATTCGTTACGAATCGAAACACACGGAGCACATAAATCGAATAAAATATTACACAAACACTAAAAATTGAATTGTTTTGTTCAAAATGTCCACTACAACTTGGTACACGTCTCAGTACGTCTACGAATATCTCAGTACGTCCAATCGTTGCCAAACACAATTATCAAATTTCCTATCTGAAAGGATGAAATTTTCCACGTTTAATTAATGAAACGGTAGCCAGTTATTTTTGATTAAATAGAAACCCAACTTCGGATATTTGATGCACATAGCAGTGTTTTCCATGGTTCGGTTTAATTAGTTTTTGTATGACATAAACGATAAACCAAACTACGTCCCAGTTTTATTTCCCCCCAATTTCGGTTCCAAAACTATCCATTGTCAGTACTACTCTTTGGAAAAGGGAATCTAATGAATGCATCGAACTTCCAGCAATCGAATGTTGGAAGAAACTTCAAGAAAACAATTTACGCTTAACATTGAATGGCTTTTATTCCACTTATGGTATGGAAATTATTGAGGACACTCGCTTATTGGTATACACTTTCCACTAAAATCACGTGCAAACCCATCTTTGCAAAAGCAGGCGTCATTACAGCGTATGTTGACTATCATACAAGGCCTTCCAATGTTAAAACAGGTGGTTTGACACGCTGATCCGCATTTATAAATTTCGTTAGGTTCATTACATGTTATTCTCCCACCTACTAAAAACGGTCACAGTAAAATAATCGACACAAACGCTACCAATTCATATCCTTACCATTGACACTAAGCACAGCAAGTGTTACAAGTACAATGTACAACACGAATATGTTTTTCATTTTCACTTTACAAGCGATTCCTTCGTAATAAACTCATCCAAAATGGTGAGGTCTATTTATTTATATACGATCGTATTCAGTGCATCTTTGTAACACGTTACCCTGACCAGGGTCAGATTTTGATTTCTAGCGCCCTGGACACTAGCCAAATTCCCGTCAGGCAAACTTCTTTTTTTCATCTTGAGGAGTAGTTTTTCTGAACGTTTTTCGTAAAAATTGAGTCTTGATGCCCGGCACACGACTTTTCTTATTCTATTCTAAAGCGTTAGTTAGAAAGAGACAAACTATATCTGTCTCACTCTACCCAACACTTTAGAATAGAAGAACGAAAAGTGCGTGCCGGGCATCAAGACTCGATTTTTTCGGAAAACATCCTTCACAAACGCTGAACTATGTCAAATTATCTGCCGGAAAAACTACTCCATAAGATGAGAAAGACGAAATGGTCTCACAAGAATTTGGCTACTGGACACACTTGCATGTACACTGTACACGCGAGTGTAGCGAGCGAAAATATTTTTAAATGGCAGAGCTTTTGAATAATTCCCTTTCAAATTAAACAAGTTTTTCGCCTATTTTTCCAACGCCCTATTTTAACCAGAGTACCGATTTGTACCGAGGCTAATCCGTCACTTGTTCCTGACATGATACGGAATGAAACAAGGCCACGGTGAACTATTGTTTGACTTAATAATAAAATAATTAAAAATAAAATTTTCCTTTGCATTTCGATGAGACGAATTTCGGCATTTTAAGTTGTCTTGCAGAATATTCAGATATATTTTTTGAAATTATGAAAATAAGTTGCAACAGATGCTTGCATAATTTTTGTTGTGTTTTTATGATAATTTTATTTTAATGTGCAAACCATTTATACCTTTCCTTGCGTCACGTAACTTGTAAATATATTATCGGAAGCCTCCAGACTTAAGGAATAGTGATAGCAGAATAGGTCCGATGGCGGCCTCCGTGCGCGTTTGCACAACGTGCGTACCTAGCCGGAGCTTCAACCGCCGACCCCCATGGGTGCGGAATTGAGGTACGCCCAATTAACGCGAGTCCCCGAAAGGACTCTCCCTATTGCGGCAGGCCGGTCAACCTCCGCGTCCTAGGTACGGCTCGGAACACTATCATATCCTACTGAATTCTCGCCAACCTGGTTGCCCAGGAAGGACTAGGGGTTCAGTCACCCATTTCTAAGCGCAAGCTGCTTTGACCCAGCTCACTACGTTCCACAGCCCCCACGTTGCAGCGCCACTAGGCACCTCAACCAAGCGTTGGGGCCGGGTGCGGTCATATCAAAATGACGCACTACACCCGGGGGCTCCCCCAACCCCGTGGTACCGAATTTACCCTCGGTGGGGGCTTTCGCGGTAAGGCTCTTAACCAAACCACTTCGGTAGGGATGTGACCGCACCCCTGGCACCGCTGGGCCAACTCAGGAATCCGTGGTGTCGTCACTCACCAGTGGACCAATTAGTCGAAGCAAGCTAAGAACGTTGGCGACCCACCCCTGCGGCAAAGGGAGGTCAGCACAACCTAAATTACAATGTCAGTTCCCATCAGTCGATTTTTTATAGTACTCTGAAGGAAACGGACTGTTAGTGATACATATAAAGTCTGCAAATTAAATGGAACCACATGCCTTCAATATATTTTATTATCGTTACACGCAAGGAAGAATAGACCTGTCCTAATTTTATTTTTACAATTTTCTTTCTATCTCTAATTTTACATTTATTTTCTGAAATTCCATATTAATGCAAAAATGTGCCAAAGAACATGTGACCTATGCACCAAATTAAAGTACAAATGAAATGTAGAATTATAGTAACCTTATAACAGCATCATTGTTGTAGCCAGTTCAAGTTCAAGGTCAAAAATTGTATATTGTAATAATTGTATGGACGTCCTCTAACAGATCACCAGCCAACTTGGCTGTGCATACAACGCCGAGGAATAAGTTAAATTGAAAGATCTTATGTGTCTCATTCGCTGACACATTAACATTCGTCAAATAAAGGCAAAATTCAGCCGTATACGTATACGCAGGCGAAATTTTTTAGCCACTGGGTTTTGAGGGGTTTTCAGGTAATGCTCGGAGTTTTCGAATTTTAGCTCCGGAGTGACAATAGCTAGATAGTTGCTTTCTTCGGGAAAGTTATAGAGTTTGGTCAGCAGAATTTTTTGGGATCTTAAGAAAATTGCTGCTATCTTTCGGCAAACTGGCGCCATCTTGAATTTTCCCAAGCAATAAATTAGGTTTTTTTTGGTTTTCGAATTTTAGCTCTGGAATGACAATATTTAGAGAGTTGGTGTCTTCTACAAAGTTATAGAGTTTGGTCAGGAGAATTTTTTAACATTTTAAGAAAATGGCTGCCAACTGTCAAAGTGACGCCATCTTTGACTGTTTGCTAAATTCTGAATAAGAATACCTAAACAGTTGGTTCCGAAGGTAGCTGAAGGAGACACGAAGTGTTCCAAAAGTGGCCGAAGGTGACACGAAGTGTTCCGAAAGTAGCCGAAGGTGACACGAAGTGTTCCGAAGGTAGCCGAATGTGATACGTAGCTTTGAGAAGGTAGCCGAAGGTGACTTGAAGTGGTCAGAAGGTAGCCGAAAGTGACACGAAGTGTTTCGAAGGTAGCCGAAGGTGACACGAAGTGTTCCGAAGGTAGCCGTAAGTGACACAAAGTGTTCTGAAGGTAGCCGAAGGTGACACGAAGTGTTCCGAAGGTAACACGAAGTGTTCCGAAGGTAGCCGAAGGTGACACGAAGTATTTCGAAGGCAGTCGAAGGTGCCACAAAGTAGCCGAAGGTTTTTTTTCCGAGAAAATTTTAGTTTCAGAGAATATTTTTTTTTGAGAATATTTTTTTCGGGGAAAACTTTTTTTCAAAGAAAAATTGTTTTGGGAAAAATTTTTTTTGGAGAAAATTTTTTCGAAGAAAATTTGTTTCGTAGAAAAATTTTTCGGTAAACATTTTTCGAAGAAAATTTTTATTGTGAGTAGGAATTTTGTCGGAGAATTTTTTTCAAAAAACAGAACATTTTTCAAATAGGTTTCAGTACCCTAAACGATCTACGCAATAAGAAATAAAAGTCAGATTTTTGCATCGCAAAAAACTGAAAGTACAGAAAAATTATTTCGTCGCTGGGTCCGGCATTTGTGACGCAATCGTTCCAATCCTCTGCCAAGTCATTCAACTTGATATGTTGGGGGTGATGAAAACCGAGATGCAGAAATTTCTTATATGCACATTCTTCGGTATAACTGGGTCCAGCGAATTATAACTGAATGACGTGTGGTGGCCATCTGTTGTCAATACTCCAACACTTGAAATCTTGAGATGGACTTAAGTCTGGATTATTGACATCAGTAAATTATGTTCCAAAGTGCTTTAAAGTAAATGATAATAAATAAGCCAGATAAGTCTCTTGAGAAAGTAGAATCATACAGGCCTCACTTTTATCAACAATCTCAAAATTATTCGAGAGACTTTTGATAAAACGCTTGAAAAAAATGGTAGAAATTCGTGACTTCCAATTTGGATTCAGAAATAAACACTCAACAGTTCAACAAATACACAGAGTACAACGATAATAGAACTCGTATTTGAAAAAGGGGAGTATTGTGAAGCCGTTCTTCTTGATGTATCACAATCTTTTGACAAAGTGTGGCATAAGGGGCTCATATTTAAAATGAGTGTCAACTACTCGAATCCTAGTTAGGTGGGATCGTAAATTTAGAGTAAAAGATCAAGAAACTTTTTCAACTTTTTCTGTACATAATTTACACCGCAGACATTCCAGTCACAGATAATACAATCATTGGCACCTTTCCAGACGACACAGCGATTTTGGTCGCAGATACATGTCAGCCCGAAGCAGTTATTAAACTGCAGTCATCTCTAGGCAAAATAAATAAGTGGACCAGGAATTGGAAAATAAAGCTCAACGAGGGCAAATCCTATCACATCACTTTTACGCTGCGTCACACTAGCAACCTCCGCAAAGACGGCTTCTTAACCACAGCAATGTGGAAGCAATTCAGCTGCTAGACATGACATATGAAGTTAGAAGGCTGAAACGACTCAAACCACACGAACTAACTTATTGAAGAACTTTAGAGATCCACTAATGAATTATTGGGACACAACTACTGAGCCTTTCATCCCACACGCGTCTCACTAAACTTACTTCCATCTGAAGTTGTTTTAGTACAACTCAACTCTAGTAATAAATTGACAAATTGTTAAGATTGCACTATCCATACCAATAAATGGAGTTTAAAAAAAGATTTGCTACCAAATTTGTTCTTTTCACAGTCCATACTTTCCATTTTTTTAAAAAAATTATTCAAAACACTTACCCTGTCCTCTGGTGTTACATCAGAGCTAGACACAGTTTCCTTTTGGATTGATGACATCGTTTTAAACATTGCCGCATTTTCGATAATTTGCGTAACAATATCAGCGTTGGTATGTTGCCCAAATACTTCCGGATGATCGATGTTAGGAAGAATTTGTATGTAATCTTGATACGAATCCAAATGGCCATCACGAGGTATGTAGTAGTTGTCCAAAGATGATAATCTGAAGTTAATTGTGTCAATAGCATGTGGACAATAAAATTGTTCCATGTAAGAGTTTAATAATTTCTGATCCCATGAGTCGGTGACGTGTCCACCATAATTCACTTCGGCAATCAAATATTTTAAAGCATCCCACGGTGTCTCCTGGTATTCGTCCAAATATATTGACAACAAACTTTCTGATATCTCGAAATCCGAATCGTTGAAACTATAGACAACATTCCATCCCAGTTGCTGAAATTTCTTTCGTTCCAACAGAATAGCGTGGAAGAAACACAAACTGAACAACAATTTTTTATACTTCTCCTGCTGCGAGCAGGCATTAAATTGGTCATCAGAAACGTTGTTGTACAGTCGCTGCAAGTTTGCTTTAATTCCTTTCGGTGGTTCTGTCGTCATTTTGATGCCAGTTTGAAGTATAGACAGAGGAAACTGTGGTGACGGACTGGAACTCAACCATAATCGGAATTTCGCGTGAGGCGATTGCGATTGTAACGTTTCGACGATTTTGTTCAAATCTGGCATCCAACTTAGTGACAAATGGCAATTGGCCAAATATACCCAATTCCCCTTCCGCGTACCTTCATCGATCATTTTCGTGGCAATTGGGGCTTGTCCTTGACCCAAACTTAATGAAAAGAATCTGTTGGACATATGTTCGTTGTCAGCTAACGACATCAGGGCGGAAGTTGGATCAACTCCAGCGGATAAAATGAAAATCAATGGAGTGGTTGATGAGCTTTCCGAATAAACCAATTGAAGGTCCAACACCGGCGGTACAACATACTTGAAAAAAACAAATATTTATTTCCTCTTTCCATTTTCAAACTGTTGTTCAAATACCTTGTGATGGAGAGACGCGCTAATATAGAAACGAAGGCACGACGATACCCTATCTCGTCGAAGACATCGAACGATTAAAATCTTTTGGAATATGTTACATGAATCTTGCCATGGACCGGGAAGGTTGGCATTTTCCGGTTCCGTTGACGTGTACCATTCAAACCAATCTTTGGAGTATTTTTCAAATGACTCGGATATTCCTTTGAAATTTGGCAATTTCTCCAATTCCGTTATGTTGTCCCAGTCAACATCAGTTATCCACGTCGAGCATGGATTCTCCATTTGTTCTTTCCGATCTAAAACTACTCCGCCTGTAAGCAAGAATTCGTACTCTTTCATATTGACTTGCTTGTTGGCCTGAAGTATGCAAATGGTCATATGGAAGGAGAAGAGCAATTTGTGAGATTCAAATAGGCCACGGCAAGTGTTTCTGTTGAAAATATTTCATTAATTAACCGACTCGTTGTAGTGTAATGGAAAATTTTACTGGTAGACGGCGTATGTGTGGAAGTTATTTAAGTTCGTTACCCTCACAGCCACTTCCGGATTCTTAGGGCTTCTTTGAATCGATTGAATGAAAAGCTTTATGTAAGCGTCCAGCGAAAACTGATACATCGGATCAATATGCGACATATCCATTAAGACAAAGAACAGAATTGATGCGCGAATGGCACACTCTCGATATTGTTCTCGAGTAGCGTCAATTTCAGCTTCTGTCACCTCTGCTGTGGTTAAAAATTCTTTAACACTCGTTGACGTCTTTTGCGAAATCTGCAATGTGTGAAACAGTTCCTCGTCATCGAGTAATGAACCTTTGCTAGCACTTAGTAATCGAACTATTTCATTCTCCAACTGAATCAAAATTTGTTTATTTTTGGCTATGTTCTTCACAAGATTATTTTTCTCTTGCTCCATAGCTGGTCGCTCTTTTTGTATGACGATTCCAAGTAACTGAGCTTCCAATCCATCTTCTTTGATGGTAAAATTTACTAAAGTTGTTTTGGTTGCAATTTCGGGTGAGTAGTGAGGGTTGCTCAACTTTGTTGTGATAAAAAACCTAAATAATCGAAAGGTTAATGTTCGTTTGTTGTTCTTTAAGGCACTACACGAATCAAAACACATTGGCAGCGGAAAGTTCTAACTGTTCTAACTGTAAAAAGTCTTAGTGTGACTGTCATGCACTTCATCATGAAATTTCGTATACTTTGACATAAGCCGACGTCTCTTGCCTCACAAGAAGTTCGAGTTCGTAATGTAGTATATGTAAATGACGTTACTTTCTTCATTGATCTTACTAGAATGGATCTCATTTTATTTTTACACTTTTCATACTTACCGGAACCGATCGTTGTATGAAATCATTTTATCGTTGAATTTTATCAAAGTCTGGCCAGCCGTCTTCACAACGCTATTATTGAGAATAGGTGTCAATGTATTGTCCAGCGTTTCAAAGACATTTTGCAGCAAAACCGGTAATCCATTTTGAAGAGCTTTTTCTAGGACATTCACATAGTCCACTTGATCCAGATCGATGATTTGCAGTTCGTTTTTCTGCTCCATACACTTAATCCATTTCTGTGCTTGACCTTGCGGATCGATTATTAATGGCCATCGTCTTGCCTTCGTAATTATAATTCCATTTTCTGTGCTAAACTCATCAGATGGGAGACCTTGAATGTTCCATTCCCGAATATCAGTTGCTTCGACCATAAATTCATGCAAACGAAAGTCTTCGTTAAGGGGAATTTGTCTGGCAGCAATGTCTTTTAGCCACAGTTTTATTAATTCCTCACGATAACTACTGATGAATGGACCGAGATAGCATGTACTAGCCTGAGCTGCTATGCAGTCACCGGGAAGGCGAACGAACTCGGCATCAAGTCGTTTGACTGTTTCACCCCAACGAATCTTTTCTCCACCTGTAAAAGTTCTCAGTTAGTTGACGTCACATCAGCTAAGAACTTCTATACCTAAATTGTCGATCAACATGTGAGCACGTTCTAGCTTCAGTTTCAAGTGTTCTGCTTGCCGTTGGAATTCTTCCTTTAACTTCGTTTTTTCGTCATATTCCTGTTCCAACTTGTGCAAATGCTCTAACAAATTATCCAGAATGGCTTTCGATTTAGCTTGTTCTTCCTGCTTTTTACGCAAAGTCGCCTCCAATTCTTCTACAAGTTCTATTTTCGGACCAACGACTCTGTGTGTAAGTTCTTCATTTTAGTATGAACTGAGAAAAATATATCTACGAGCGACGTAGGAATCGTGTTTATAATAGACGCCGCCGACGTATTATATACGCGATGAATGTATTATCAACCTTGATCAAGTATTGTGTAGACGAACGTGTTATGAGCTCACATAATACGTACACGGCGTTCGTAATACGTGCACGGTGGATAAAATACGCCGGCAGCGTATATTATAAACACAATTCCCATGTAAGTTCTTAGTCTAGGCAAAATTAATGGCGTGTACTAAGGGGCAGAAAATTTAGTATTCTGAGTATTTCAAAGAAAATCCTCAAATGATTTTTTTAATTCAACGATTTTGTATCGTTTTCTTTGATTTTCAAGGATTTTCTTTGTCAATTTCTAAGGATTTTCAAGCATTTTTACACGAAATTTAGGGATTTTCTTTTGATTTTCAAGGATTTCCTTTGATTTCAAAGGATTTTTTTGGGGATTTTCTTGAAATTCAAAGGATTTTTCATCCTAATTTCAATGAATTCAAGGATTTTCTTTACAATTGATTTTCTTCTTAGTGCAAAAGTATTTTCTAGGTTTATCGGCCCCTTGGCGTGCACTCACTTGTAAATTTTTGCATAATTTTCTATTGCTCGTGCCCACAAGCATAAAGATTTGCAAGCAGATGAAACAATTCCCACTTTGGCCGGTTCAAGTCCGGGGTCTGTGGTGTACACAGCAAGTTTCTTCAGCGTTTTATCCGCTATGTGATTTTTATCGAAATTTTTCAAAGTATCCAAAAAATTGGGGTCACCCAATTCCTTCTTCGACTGCGTCCAATTCGGTTCTTTCTTCAGCAAAATCATTACCGCCTCCATAACCTTTTCTACCTTCACCGGAGGCTTAGCGTAGGACCGAACTTCCGTCAAGTCTTTTTTATTCAATGAATTCAATGCTAGAGTAGCTTCGTCCAAGGCGGGCATTGCAATCATCAAATCTTTTTGCGCTAATTCTCTCTTGAAACCAATGTCGATTTCTTCTAGAGCGATTTTTTCTCCTTGTTCTTCAACAACTTTCCGTTGTTTATCCAGCACTTCCGTTTCAGCCTCAAGATTTACAATGCAGACATTGCAGTCATCTTGAACCAATTTAACTTTCTTCTGACTTTCCACTAGTTCCTCAGACATATCTTTGACTTTCTCTTGCGTGTCATCTATTTTGAATATGCCATTGCGGAGTTTATTGGCTGCCGATGAGGTCGATTCTCGTTTGGATTGAAGCAACCTGTTGATAACAATAGACGAAATCAATGGAAATTTCACTTCACACTTGGGTTACGTAAATTAAATGCTAGATTTGAAGATGATGGTTCCGAGGGTGGTAGAGTATCAACAAATCTTACCTTTGAAAACCGGTAACCAATTCCAGGTAATTAGACGGTGTCACATAACAATGACGTTTCACTTTCAAGTACATTGTCTCCGCCATTCGTGCCACAGAATTGTGAATGTAGGCAAATGTACCAGCTACAGCAGTCCTTAAGCGATCCTCCGTCGATTCAATGAGACTATCGCGATGTCGTATCCCTTTAACATCATCATTAATTTTAACATCGAGTAAAGTATTTTGTAGATATTTATGAGCGACGGCATGCAATGCTTTTTCAGGCCAAGCATGAAACCAATCGATGGTGGTGTTATTAACCAATGCAGGATATTGCCTTATGTAGCCGCGGAACTTATCGCCAATTGGGCTCATGCACATTATAATATGCAAATTGGAACGTGCACGTTCCATGAAAAATGCGAACATAGCCTCAGACGTTTGAACTATTTTAGCTTTGGTTGCTGCAGATGTAAGTGAATTTTTGATCTCCTCCAATTCGTCCGCTTTAAACAAATTCGGAACTTCACCTACACTCAGCATATTGTTTATTATCTCCAAAAACACTTCATCAGCCACTTGATTGTCCTTAAATACAAAACTAATCGTCTTATTCTGAACACCAACCATTGTGTACAGAGTCTTCAAATCTTCACGGAATTCTTGCACTTTGTATTTTTTCGTTAGTTCAATCTGGAACGTAGTCTGTTCGCATATGTTGGCTGCGAGCTTCACAATGCTCTGACGTCCAGAACCACCAAGTCCAATTAGTAACATATTACCCCTTGGTTGCGATATAACCCGAGCGATTCGTGTGATATGTTCAATTGTTTCCATAAATAGAACCAGATTTATTTTCGTCCGTCCAGGCGATGAGTTGTAATCCTCTAACTGTTGCTCCATGAATGACAAAAGAACACCGATATCAGTGAAGTCTTCGTAAGTACCTCCACTTATGAAATCACCGAAGATTGGCGATTCTTTGGACGGACAAATGTTATCGATGGTCGTCTCAAAATATTTTTCGATTTCTTCGTTCAGTTTTTCCTGTAACCACGTCTGATCGCTGAAAGGAAATTGTTTCAATTGAAATGGCAGACAATGACCCCCTAAAAAGTGTGCATCGAGCGATTGTAGGTCTAGGCGACACCATTAGTCTTAGTCGGAACTATTTTACCAATCGATCTCTGAGACTCACGGCCTGTTCCTACTCATAAGAGGCCATTCAAATAGTGCTCACGCAAAAAAAAGACGGATTTTAAACCCCCCGCCCTTGCACGCAAAAATACATGAAAAAAATTCGAAATGTTTGGAGCTCACGCTTTTCTCAAATCAAAACATATCATTAATTTTGGAAGCAGACTTACGGACTGCGTCACACTCTACCTTTAAAGAAGTTTTTGTTGTGATATCAGTCGTTTTGGAAGTTTTCAGTTGTTGAAAAAATTTCTATTTTTTGAAAAAAATTTTCTCCAAAAAAAAATTTTCTCAGAGAAGAAAATTTTCTTAGAAAAGAAAATTTTCTTAGAAAAAAAATTTTCTCGAAAAAAATTGTCGTCGAAAAAAAATTGTCTTGGGAAAAAAAATTGACATTTTCTCAAAAAATTTTTCTCCCAAAAGAAATTTTTTTCGAAAAAATGTTTTCTGCCAAAAAATTTTTTTGAAAAAAATTTTTCTCCAAAAAATTTTTTCTCAAAAAAAAATTTTCTCCGAAAAAAATTTTTCTGCGAAAAAAAAATTTTCTCCAACACCTTAGGCTACCATCGGAACACTTCGTATCACCTTCAGCTACCTTCGGAACACTTCGTGTCACCTTCGACTGTCTTCGGAACACTTCGTGTCATCTTCGGCTACTTTGGGACCACTTCGTGTAACCTTCGGCTACCTTCGCAACACTTCGTGTCACCAGTTCTTCTCAGTGATTCATATAAGTTTTCTGAAGAAACCAAATGTCTAGGTATTCTTATTCAGAATTAAGCAAAAAATCCAAGATGGTGTCACTTTGACAGTTGGCAGCCATTTTCTTAAAATGCTAAAAAGTTCTCCTGACCAAACTCTATAACTTTCTAGAAGAAACCATCTCTCTAAGTAGTGTCATTCCGGAGCTAAAATTCTCCTGATGAAACTCGATAACTTTCCCGAAGAAACCAACTCTCTAGCTATTGTCAATCCGGAGCTAAAATTCGAAAACTCCGAGCATTACCTAAAAACCCTCAAAATTGACCACTTTTCCGCATGCCACGGCTTTTCCAGAATTTTCTCGGAAAAGCGGCATATGAAATTTTTCATTTGGGGCCGAGACTGACGTTCCCTGATAATTTTAAGGAAATCGCTCTAGCGGTTCTCGAGAAAAAAAAAGTAGATAGATACGTAGATAGATAGATAGATCGTGGACACACAACACAGGAATAAAATTTTGATTATTTTCAAAGATATTTTCAAATGGAAGTTGGTCATCTTTGATTGACGATATCTCGGCTGGTTTTCAACCGATTTTGATGAGTGTGGGCTCGTTATAAAGCTGATACGACGTAGTTTTTTTTTATATAATTTGGAGGGGGAGGGGGTGTGGGGACTGAGTCACGCTCTCCGCTACCGCTCCGAGCATGATTTTGCTGACCAAAGAATAATTTTGCTAACCAAAATCATTAAATTTGCTGATCAAAGCAATAATTTCGCCGACTGAAAGCCTGAATTTTACTAATCAAAGGCAATAAATAATTGCTGACAGAAGAGTAATTTAGCTCACCGCAGAAATAGATGCGTAAATTCCTTTTAACTTACAAATTATCAACGAGACGATCGCCAAATACTCGGCAGCTCTCGTGATACCATAACCGCAATATTCCGATTTTCGTCGTATGACATCCTTTGTCACTACGCAAAAGTCCTTGGAAAATGCGAGATATGTCCCTCAAATTGAATAGGTAATGCATCTTTGCTGGTGTTGGCAACATTTTCTTGTTAACTTCGTTAAATAAATGAATGCTGGCGGATGTGATGGCCTTTCGCATGTTTTTCACTTCCACAGGGAAATCTTGGAATTTCTGGCCGAGCATCGTACCAAATATCGTTTGTATCGTATTTTCATCGGGAAACGGCATATTGATAACATTAAAACGACTCAACGTTCGAGACGATATTTTACCACCCGCTGGTCCCATGGCTGTCAGCAATATCATCTGTTTGATATACGTTCTCCACTGTTTCCGTCGATCGTACCAAAAACCGTAATCGATCCACTCTCTTACTAATTCAAGAGCATGCTGAGAACCGTATGCGTCTTTCGCAGGCATATTGAAATCGTCGATGAAAGTAAGCATCGTCTTGCCGCCGACAGGGATGAATACCCCTTTTGTTCGTTTCTCCACCTTTCCTTCAATTATTTCTTGCAAGTTACTCGCTGATGTCTGTAACAATTTCGCTGTAAGTAGTGAGTGGAACAAGATCAGTGACTTACTTGAGCGGACATGTTGATTGGCAGAACGGAAAACTTTTCAGGATTAAATTTTCTCAGAACATTGGCTGCCGTAGACGATTTCCCAGTTCCTACTGGACCCACACAACAGACTGGAAAGCCATGTTCCAATAATGAGCCGACCAGGAAATTATATCGTTCAGTGTCCACAGTGGGCACAATAATTTTGTAAAAGTGAGCACTAGAAAATTGGGCAATATTTACAAATCAAAATGTAGAATGCAGCAAATAAAGAAATTTACTCTTCAGGGAAAGACCAATCGGTTGAGAGATTTGCTTTCCAGTGAATGAAAGTCTTTGCTTGGACGTCGACAAAGTAATCGTAAATGGTGTCAATCACAGGGAATATTCCTTCAATTTCACGAATAAAGGAGTCAAATTTGCATCTGCCATTTTCGTCGAGAGTTGCACCAATTGACCAAACAAGACAGAACCAAAACCACATTTTCGTTAGAACTTCTTCGCTATCATCTGTGGGATGATTTTGCATTTTTTTCGGCGGTACTGCGAGGCAATCCATAAGCCGGGTGAACGATTGGATAACATTAAGCTCGTTTGTAGGAACTTGTTCTTTGCAATTCATTCGTTTGAATTCAAGAATTTTATCGAAATGGCAGTCTATCAAATCTTCAATCTAAGAGAAATATTTCAATTGTAACGTGGAAACAAACTGTTTAGCCTGAACCTACAGTCTTAACATAAACATCGGATTTTTGGATTTGCAACCACGACTTCACAAACGGTTTCCAGCCCCAATCTTTGTAATCATTATAAACCATTCCACATCTTGATACAGTTGCTGGAGAAGCTACAGCCAAATCTCCAACCTAGTAAAATTAGGGCAAGTTGAGGGTTGGATTCAATTTGAAGAGACGAGACATTACTTCAAATAACAATGAAACTTGTTCGGGCATTGTGATCCGTTCACTGTTTATCAGCGTTAGTACTTTATTGTCATCCATAACGGAGTTCATATTCTCGATCCAAACCGCATCGACAGGACCATCAAACAACATCCACTTTCTAGTGGAAGACTCATCCGAGCAAATCTTACGCATTATACTACTCAACACACCATCCAACCATTCTCCCGTTCCTAAATTAACTTCTCCATATAGCTCGCCGAGCGATAATGTCTTAGGATTCAAAGGATATTCCATCACGCAATTCCAACCCGATTTTCCCAAATTTACCATCTTAGCATGGGCCAATTTGAGAACGGTCCAAGTCACCGTCTTAGCCGTGCCGGTGTCGCCCAGCAACATTACCGAGTGACGTGAGTTTTGCGTTTCGAATAATTGAATAACTTTTGTCACGGCAGTAGTCGTACTTTGCAGACCTAATTCAATAAACGACTGTTCGATCGATGTGTAGAAATCTTCATATTTGACTAAGGGAATGGTGACGCCTGGGAATATGTCCGACATGATGCTGTTGAACAATGGAAGGTCATCTGACGTTAATTTGGCTATATTCATGTCTCTCATAGCCAGATAGACAATACGTTCCTCATTTTCGTTCGGAAATTGACGGCGTTTACTACCCGCATATCTAAGTAGCGCAACCATTGATCTTAAACCAAAGTCATAGTGACTTTGAATCGATAGTTGCTGCTTAGCCAGTTCATACAATGTGAACACTTTTTTCGCCAGAATTTTCGAATGCCAAAATCCATCGCTGAATAGCAAATTGTCGGCTATAATTACATTGTCTGGTACTATCATCGAAATAGGTCGAAACATTGATTTCAGATTGTCTGGCAATTCCGTACTAAAAACGACAAAACATTTATAACTTGATAAACGAAGATTTTCATTTTTACCGTCCCGCATAGCCCGGGTTCATAGTTATAAACATGCCAATGGTTGGTGTCAATTTGATTTCGTTGCCTTCGAACACGAATGTTTTCAATTTTTGTGCCAGTGCTCCGATAATTGACAACACTTGTTGAGCTACCACAGATAAAACCTCGATGTTGATGCGGTTAAATTCGTCAAAACATCCCTGGAAAAACATGAACACAATTTCGTGGTAGCCAACAGTAGTATAGCCTTTAGACCACTTCAACGGGTCACTTGGGTGATAAATCATTGACATGAATGGCATGAATCATCATGAAAAAAGTGGGAATCATCACCCAGGGAATTATCGCTCAGACGAATGAAAATTATCACCCAGTAAGTTTAAAGCGGTAAATTTGTAGAATGAAAATGTCATGAAGCCATGAATGCCATGAAGCGAACTATTTTATGCCTAAGGACCTCTACTATAAGGAAAATGCTATGTCATCCTGCTTGATAATTCCCATTTCTCTGGGCGATAATTCCTATTTTTTTTTTCGGTCTGGAAGATGATTGCCTGGGGGAAAATTCCCGTCACCACAAAAAACATTAAGAATGAAATCATACCCAAGCTCCTACTTGAGCTAAACCGGAAAAACACTTTCCAATGCTCATATAGTCCATTCCTTCTGAGCAATTGTTTACAATAACCCACATGCCAAGCGCTTTGCCGAGATCTTTAACGGTTTCGGTTTTTCCAGTACCTTGTTTGAAATACAAAGTCGTTAATCATTTACGAAGTTTTTGCAGAAATATTTTATGATACCGGCTGGTCCTGTCGGACTTCCACCTCGGTTCAAGTGTAAGGCTGTCGTTAACGTTATGTAACATCGATCCGTTAATGGTGTGATTACAAGACGACCAGAATTTCCAGTGTATTCATAATTGTACCAAAATGACGTATTTGTTTGCTTAATTGAACAATTGTCATGCTCACGATCCCAATAGAAACGAAGTTGCGAAAACCATTCAAAATCGGTGACATCCAAACAGTCTTTTCGTGTAGATGAGAAAAATGTACTTAAGAATTGATGGCACTTCTTCGCTAGAAGGTCGTTTCTTACTCATTTTATACATTTTGTCGATTACATCTCGACCATGAATTTCAATCGTGATGGTTGCATTCACTTTCAGTCGTAACTGTTTGGACAATTCCTTTCTGCTCAGTTCCGACAAAAATGCTAAAACTTTATTTTGCTTTCGTCGTAATTTCTTTAACGGTTTTCGATTTTTCAAATGATTGCAGATGAGGAGACTGCGAGTGCAATTCGTTGTCCATTGCATTTGACTCGATGTCAGACAGAGCTGACCGGGATATTTTTCCAACCAACGATCACGTGACGCACTCATTTTCCGTAGCATAACGAGAGTATCGCGTAGCTGAATTTTTAGAATTGTACGCATTGCTATTTCGATCATTTTCAACCATTTCTCCGATGGACCACTCAGTATGATTGGATCAGCAAACTTAACGTATTCACCGTCTGCCGAAATCATTCCATGGGCTTCCCATTTCGGAATTTTTTCAGTTGTCTGAAAAGGAACAGTTTTAGTTACTTGAAACAATTGAAACCGGAAAAAGAATTCACCTTCACTAATTTACATTTGTTTATGTTGTCGTACAACGACTTAAAATGGTGCTGAACAACATCCGGTTTCTTAGAGTTGCCTAGGATCTGAAAGTTAGTTTTCTTTAAATTGATTCACTTCATTCCTTTTGCTTTCAATTATCGGGGGTTTCAACCCGAACCGAGCCCGAATAAAAACAAAAGGGCTAACCCATACATTGTCGCTACCATGTCACCTGCGGAACGAATCTCTTTTGTCTCATGTTGATATAAATCACAGCGAAAGAGCGAAAGAGATGCAATCGTTACCCAGGTGACGGTACCGATGGAATTAGCCAAAAAATCAAATCCGGCCCGAACCGAACCCGATCTGAAATTAAAAAAGCTCAAACCCGAAACCCTAACCCGAACTCGAACTTCCTCAGTCTCTAAAGGATGCCCTCATGGCGGAGTTCTGCCACCTCTGCTATGGTGCCTAGTCATAAATGAGCTATCGAAAATCCTAAACAAAAAAACTTCCAAACAAAAAGTTTCTCGGACGACCTTGCCACCTTAACTCGAGGCAAATTTGTCAACACTCTATGCGAACTCCTCCAAACGGTTCTTAACATAGTTAGCGAACCGTGCGACAGGAACGAACTATCGATCAACCCTAACAAGACGAAAATGATTATTATTCACAAGGAAAAGAAAGGTTGAGGGTATCAAAATCTCTGTAATCAAGGGTACTCCGATTCTATTTGCCTGTCTATAGGGTTAAGTATCTAGGAATCATTTTTGATAGTGAGATGCGCTGGTTAGATAATCTGGACGAACGTCTTCAGAAAGCTACCATTGCTCTGTGGCAGTGCAGTAAAGCTTATGGCAAATCGTGGGGTCTCTCACCAAAGGTGAAGTTTTGGATCTATACCACCATTATTAGACCAATCCTAACATACGTCAGCTTTCCATGGAACTACATATGCAAAACTAAACAAGTCCAGAAAAAGCTTAACAAATTTCAACGGTTAACATGCAAGGCAGTAACTGGATGTTGGAAATCTACGCCAACTGCAGCAATCAATTCCACTGCACATTTACATAGAAACAGAGGCCACCAACACCCTTAGCAGAATATCCAGTAAATTGCGCATCAGAGAAACAGACTACTCCAAAATTTGGTTCACCACACTGATAAAGGAGCCATTGCTAGCCATGTCATCAGACAAGATTGTAACGCAAAATAGGTTTAACAGAAAGTTCGTCATCAGCATTCCGAGTAGAGAAGAATGGTTACAAGATAGTATAAATCTGGAAGGCAATGTAATATACACCGACGGTTCACTAATAAATAAGTCAGCAGGCATCTACTGCGAGACTCTGTTATTGAGAAATCAATCTCACTAGGAAAGTACGCATCCATCTTTTTGGCGGAAATTTGGGCAATTATTGAAAGTTGTCACACTGCCAAGGACAAAGACTACTAGATCGCAAGTTGTCAATCTGCACGGATAGTCAAGCAGCAATTAAAGCGATATCATCATTCAGCTTCAAGTCAGCATTTACTCTAGAATGTTGGAATAATCTCAACAGTGTATGCCAAGCGCAAGGGGCTAACCTGATCTGGGTGCCGGGACATAGTGGGGTCAAAAGAAACGAAAGAGCAGATGAACTAATCGGGCCGGAACCAGCAATGGGGACGCCTCTCACACATTCGAAAAATATCACTAAAACGATGAGAGAGAGGGAATTAAGGTATTACTAGTACAACATCCCCACGTGTCGTCAGGCAAAGAGCTGCATCACGATAAACAAAAAGAACTCTAAATTTCTCATTAACATAAGTCGCACCAGACTAAAAATCTTTACAAGTGTGACTACTGGGCACTACGGCTTTAACAGACACCAAAACACAATCGCGAAACGATCGGAACCAGGGTGCAATCTGTGCGGGCACCACTCAGACACAGCCAAACACTATCAGTGTGAATGCCCGATATTCATCACAAATAGGCGAATATATCTAGGAGGATACACGTTAAGGTTTGACACGATGAAAAACTTAGAACCCAAAAGCATCCTGAACTACATAAGTAGGTTTGAAACAACAGCCAATGTCTAACATCTCTCAGCTAGCACAATCGGTGGCCCCAGTGCATGTTTTACCTATGGGTAAAACGGCTTTTTTTTAATAAAAAAATAAATAAGTCGTTGAATTGGCGAAAAAGGAGCCAAGGTCATCGAATTGGTAGCCAAAGTCCTCAACAAATTGGAATCGAGGTGCAAAAGGTATTCGAATTTGTCGAGCCGAAGTCCTTGAAAAATTGGTGAAAAAGGCGCCAAGTTTATCGAATTGGTCGAGCAGAACTCCTTCATTTAAAGAATTGGTCAGGACGCCAAGGTTATCGAAGTGGTCGAGCCGAAGTCTTCAAACAACTGAAGTTGATGGTTCAAGAGTACGGGAATAGTTGAATCGATGGACAATTGACGTTTGTGGCTCATATTAAAGAATTGGTTTTCAAAGAATTGGCGTAAAAGCCGTCAAGGTTATAGAAACGATTGAGGCGAAACGACTAGGAAACTTTCTGTTGAACTGGTAGCTGAAGATCCGGTTTCAACATATTTCGCCCCCGCTATATAAGCTACGAACCAGATTTTATGTACGGCATTGAGATTTGTTTTTTCGAAAATCAATTTTTGCACTTATTCGATCGCAATATAGTACACAAACAACTTTTCCGGAAGTTAATTGCAAGAAGTGCAAAAATTTCTCATTTTCGACGTGATTTTAAAAACGGACAGCTTTTCTACTGGTTTCGTGCACTCGCCCCCGGCTTGATCTAAAATTCACATTTGATAAGCAAATTTGGACTTTTCTTCGTCCGTTGTAGGGTGAAAACACCGGTCACGAGCCTGTTTAGAAATTGTTTTAGCTATGAGTCGCTATTGTCTTTTCCTTTCTTCTCAAAAAAGAACAAAAGAAACTAGCACGGGGCTCGTAACCGGTGCACGTACTCTATAAACGACTAATTTTTATAACTGAAAAATGCTTTACTTCCAAAAGATCGTCGTTTGAAATGAAATAAAATCGGGGAAACAATTGCCGTTTTGACTCCAAATAAATTTCTAAAGCTCTTTGAATCGTTTCCAGTTCATCATTTTGATTCAATAGTTTTTTCAACAAAATCGGTGGAGTCAAATAATGTGTAGCCTCGACAGCTGTTTTCGCTTTGTGCATATTTTCGGTTATTTCACTCCAATCTATAAATCAAGAATAAAATTTTGGCATAAGACATTTTTGCCTCAGTTGGACCCAGATTTTAACGACAAGGGCACAAATTAATGTAAAATACCTTTCGTTATTTCGGTGAATTTGTGTGACTCATTTGGCAGTTGTTTTCGAATGTCGTCACCCTGAAAGATGTTCTCCAAATACATCCATTGCCGTTGAACAACCAGAGCGGTTTCCAAACATTCAAACACATAATTCAATGTCTTCTCGAAATAGTCAGCTTCTTTCGCAAATGGCTCTACGAATCTTGTTGATTTCATGGTGGATATTTGCACTAAATTTTCTTCCAACGCTTGGAAACAATCGTCAACATTCTTTATCTGATAAATGCCATTCTCCGACAATACAACCAAGATTCCCATTGAGCTCCAAATCTCTCTGATATTTGCGATATTTTCCTCTACTTGCAATTCCATAGTTGCTGCATTGGATATGTCGGTAATTTCATCGCTAAATGATTGGAATTTCATTTGGATTATGGACTCCAAATTGAATTTTTCCGTTCGATGGTCGAACTCTCTATGGGGAAAGTTTATGTTTACTCCACGAAACAGTTAATTGAGTCAATCGTTTTGGTTTACACATTAGCAGTAGCCTTAACGAAATCCCAATGGCGTTCTCTCATCGATGGATTTTTCAAAACCACTAACAATGGAAGTGTTTTGCGGAAATTATCCACCTTCTTTCTAGTACTTTCCAGTACCGTCCATTGTCTGGATTTCAATTGTTTGGTCAATCGATTCACATGTCTTTCATCATGAAAATTGACTAATTTGTATAACAAAATCATTATTGACGAATTGTCTGACATACTTATACAGTTCACTAGAGAATTCTTCCATCTGTTCGGTCTCGATCTTCCAAAAGCTCGTAGATTTATAACTTTCCCATGCCTTATCCCACGAATCGACCAAATTCCACACTTCTTCTAGTATCGACAATTCTGCATCCATTTTGACTAGATCCATATTCGTAGGTTGCCGTATTTCGAAAGTCATTAAATCGCTTTGCAGCTGAGTTTCTTCATCGTTCAACGCTTGAAGGTGTGCACGCATGTTCCGTATAGATTGAAGTGCGTCACTGGCGTTTCTGTTGATTTGGAGTAGAAACAAATTTTTTTGTGAAGGAGTAGATGTACAAAAGACGGTCCCAAAGGCTAATAAATTACGTCATCAGGCAATAGTAGCCGCCTGTCGGTGGCGCCACTGCTAATTTTCATAGCTGAATACGGATCAATATAAAGCTAAAGTATCCCTGTCGTCGGTGGCGCCATCCATTTTTCTTTTGCAGCTGAATAGAATTCGAGACACAACTGAATCCTCATTCTTACGGGGGGAGGGAGAGAGGGTGAGACAGGCGTTACGGTTCTAAAAAAGTTGCGTCAAATTTAACCCATTTTTCGTTACAGGGATAAAGGAGGCATCTAAAAAGTGCCAATTTTAGCGTTACGTAATTTATGAACGACCTCTTCAAAGGTCAATATGTCAATATGTCAAAAAAAATTTGTTCAAAAAAAAAGGATTTTTGAAAAAAAATCCTCAAAAAAATGTTTCCCTTCCAGTCCGGCAATTGGGGGAAAAAGAACTTGTACTCGTAACATTAGACTTCGCAAAACCTGCGAATTCGTAAAACTAAGCGGTGGAATATCCAAAATGTATAAAGAGCTATTGAGGATTTACTGAGATTTATTGCGGATTTACTGAGATCTATTGGGGATATACTGAAATTTGGTGAGATCATACTAAGATTTATTGGAGATTTAGAGTGATTTACTCAAATTTATTGGGAATTTACTAACATTTATTTGAGATTTACTGACATTTATTTGAGATTTACTGACATTTATTGTGGATTTACTGAGATTTATTGGAAAAAGAGAACCTTTTACTGAATGTCCCCCAGACATTTCCAGCTTCAGTGCTTAAGGTATCGAGTTGAAAAGTTTTGAGTAGTTTAGCATTTTTAAGTGCTTCCGCTTTGTCATACAGAAATCAGCGAAGTGGCCTGGTGTCCAAAAAAAAAAATCGCAAAAAAAAAAATAAATTTTGTAAAAAATTTGTCAAAAAAATAATTTGTTCAGAAAAAAAAATAAAGTTTTGAAAAAAAATTCTCAAAAAATGTTTGCCTTTCAATCCGAAACAAAGGGCAATTGGGGGACAAAGAACTTGTACTCGTAACTTTTGCTGTATCATGAAACTTGACAAAACCTGCGAATTCGTAAAATTAAGCAGTAGAGTTAATAATCAAATGTATAAAGATTTATTGTGGATTTACTGAGATTTATTGCGGATTTACTGAGATTTATTGCGGATTTACTGAGATCTTTTGAGTATATACTGAAATTTAGTAATGGCATTCTAAGATTTGTTGGAGATTCAGTGAGATTTAAAGTGATTTACTGAGATTTATTGGAGTGAGTACATCTTTACTGAATGCCCTCCAGACATTTCCAACTTTAGTGCTTAAAAATTTGTCAAAAAAATGATTCTCAAAAAATGTTTCCCTTCCAATCCGAAACACCCTATATTTGGGAAAAAGAACTTGCACTCATGACTTTTGCTATATCATGAAACCTGGCAAAACCTGCGAACCTGCTCACAATCGATTAGTACGCTGACATCTCTTTAACATTTAAAAAATTTCAGTCTATAAGAAAAACTTTTATATTTTAAGAGCCAAATACTTTCAACTTATCTATTTGTCACACTTTAAATCCTAAACTTAAAATTATCCACATCGACTTTGTGAAGCAATAAATGGAAGAATTATAGAAATTAATAAAAATTTTAAAATATTAAAATTGATATCAAGATAACACTTACGTTTCAGACGAAGTTGGAATCGTTTCAAATGAATCCAGAAGTGCCTTAGCTTGAGTTTCCAGATTTCCGGCATCTTGTAATAAGTTTTCTTTGAAAGTGTCCTTGCAATTGTCCAACAAGGCCTCAGCTTGTTTTAGTGAATTTAAGTACCAGCGCCATTTTTCATCCAATTGGCTATGTTTCAATTTATATTCGTCCGAAACGGTAACATCATTCCTTTCTACAAAATAGCGCAGCTTAGAACGGAAATAATTTCAACAAATTTTTGCAATTTACCCATAACTTCGAAATGATCTTTGATCTCTACAATTTCAGTTTCTTTGTCCATGCATGCCTCACTCAGAACTGTGAATAAATTTAGAGACTCCTGCATTTCCTTGAGATTTGTGGGAAGTTTCAAAATCGTAGTAGCATTTTCCGTCACATACGAATAGAAGTCTGAAGTGTAGAACAGATCTTATAGCTTAATGTACCCAACCTCTCGAAATGGGACAAACAAACCCGAAATGAGACTAAAGCCACTCTTTCGCAAAGTTACTTTATGTCGTTGTCGCCAATCATCGATTTGTGCAAAAATGCTATTCTTCAGCTGATTGGCATTTATTTCTACAAACTGAATGACTTCCACACTTTCTTGCAACAACACCTGATTCTCAATTTCCGCATAGCGCACGAAATTCTTTTCGAAAGATTTAGCGGCAATTCGTATTGAGTCGAACTTATTCATAAAAACGTCCTTGTCCATTTCCCACAATGATTTAAATGGCTTCCATTGATCGAGATATTCATCAACTTGTTTCTGGTTGAAGACCACTTCATTCGTTATAAAAGTTTTCAGTTTTTCAATTTCGTCGCGAAGATTAACGCAGAGATAATAGTCGAGTATAGTGTTGGGTTTGGGAAGTTTGAATTTGTCGTACAAACGAGGAAATTGTTTCAGCGAAGATGTAACCAATTTAAAAATTCCTATTAAAGTTTCTGATAGCTCGGTTATGGACGGTGTGAAGTGTAACTGTAAGAATTATGAAACAAAAAATACGAAAAAGTAACTTCCGTTTTGTCTCATAAGTTTACCTTATTGCCATTTAAATCCAACTCTAAACTTATCAACCTCAATGGTTCAATAGTTCCACTGCCGTGTAATGTGTCGTAGACATTAGCTAACGAATTTTTCGCACAATTGCAAAGCGCTTCTTCAATGAGTCTATCCAATTTGTTTATGTAATCCATCCACTCTTCAGCGATCTAGAAAGCAGTTAGAGAAAATATTCGCGTGACATGGGAACCGATCGAAAATCATCGACTGAATTCTTTTTTTTTATAAAACGGGTAAACACAATGAATTGGGAACCCTATGATGATCGGTCTAGCCATTAAAGGAGAACGAGGAGAATTTAGGAAACGGTGATATTTGGTCTGAAAATTTGGTGAAAGAAAAGATGAGGAGCAGGAGACTTTACTGGGCGACCCAATCTGGCAGTGACTCCCGGAAATCTTATTTTGAAGCCTTAAGAGTGAAATCGCGAATACCTCAACCAACCTAATATACACCACTTCGTCGATTCTCCGAATTTTGGTGTCAATGGAATCTGTGGGCTATCCTGAAAGAATTTTTTTTTTTGAAACTGGCGATCCGTATCGATTTCGGAATTCGTGTAAGCAGTTGCACGGCTGAACTAGTAGTTTTCCTGGTTGTCATCGGGCTCAGTGGATGTGTTGTTGCTTTGATACTTTGTTTGCCTTATGTCACCCACCGGGTCATCTCTCAGCTCGGTTTGTGGAACGAAGGTTTTTGCCGCGGTTATGGCTCGCTAGCGAAGCTATGCTAATGAGTGGCCAGCTTGGGGACTGGAAGTCTTTACTTTGGATAGGGCTAGTAGGCACCATTCCCATGTGCGCGCATCTTTGGGCTGAGTAGTGATAGCCGCAGAGTAGTGGTGACACGAGGCCTGTTCCGTGTAAGTCGAGACCAGAGCGGGAAAGCTTTGCGGTTTATGGTGTGAGGTTATACCTGGACTGGACTCGCCATCAGCCTTGTGGCGAGGACTAGTTACTTGAATAGGGTAGTATCTGATAAAGGTTCCATTGATCTGTGTGCGTCGATCAGAAATGGTCGGCCCTAACTGAGAAATCTTGTAAGACGAGGCTTCACGTCGAGGGAGGAGCACCGGCACACAAATGGGAGTCGAACTCTGATAGAAGCCACACCATTGCTTTATAAATGGTGTAGAGTAGAGAAATGCTAAGTTGGCACCGCTTTGCCTGGATAGAGTGCGCATGTTGAATGTCATTTTGGTTTGTATGGAACCAACATGTCAAATTATATGAATTATTGAGAGAATTCTCTCCCATTAAAAATATGTCTGTCGACATACGCATTCTATCCAGACGGTGCCAACTTAACATTTCCTTGGTTTTGGGTGAAAAGAATCTCTTGCATCTGCCTCGAAAATCCAATCTTTTTGCAGCATTCTTTGTCACTTTCACTGCCAGACCAAGACAGTTTGTTGAACATTCCTAAAACTCTCAGATTTTAAGTGTCTTACAGTCAGAGAGGACGTGATCACTTATGGAAGAATTTGGAAGCCAGAGTTTTATTCAAATTCTACTCAAACCTGTTACGCAGACGTCATTGCCATTTCATATGCACTGAGGAAAATACCTCAAGCGACGTGGAAATCGCGTTTGTAATATACGCCGCCGACGTATTTTATCCACCGTGCACGTATTATGAACGCCGAGCACGTATTACGAACGCCGGGCACGTATTATGTGAGCTCCTAACTCGTTCGTTATTGCACAATACTTAAATAAGGTTAATAGTACAATCACCGTGTATACAATACGTCGGCGGCGTATACAATACGTCGGCGGCGTATACAATACGTCGGCGGCGTATACAATACGTCGGCGGCGTATACAATACGTCGGCGGCGTATACAATACGTCGGCGGCGTATACAATACGTCGGCGGCGTATACAATACGTCGGAGGCGTATATAATACGTCGGGGGCGTATATAATACGTCGGATGCGTATATAATACGTCGGAGGCGTATATAATACGTCGGGGGCGTATATAGTATGTCGGGGGCGTATATTATAAACACAATTCCTACGTCGCTTGTATATATTTTCCTCAGCGTGGCTTTGATATCAGAACTTAAGCCTTCGAGTTTCATCGATCACATTCCTAGTCGGTCTCTTGTTGAATTTGTAGGAGTGATGTAGGGTGGTGTCATCATGGAACTGACGGTAAGCGTCGAAAGGTCGTCTTTCAGTATCTTAATTTAGGACCGATTGATGCAAAATACTTCTGAAATATCGGCTATCGAATCCGACATTTGCTTCATTTTTCACTTTACTTAAGATGCTACACAATTACTTACACTTTCCAGATGTGCCTCAAATCCTCTATAAACCTTTACAATATCGTCAACGATTTCGTTGTAAAACTGAAGTAATTCAATCGTTTGAGATTTTCTGTATACATCAATGACTTTATTTAATTCGGTCAGCGTAGTCGGTTCGTCCACGGTCAAATCGACGAGTTTACTATCGAAGATTTTCTCACTTGTCCGCAAGATTTTTGAGTTGGCATTTTTGTACAAGTCGATGAAATTTAAAACCTATCGTCAAATTACTTTAAAATAGTTTTGAAACTCTAAGTTTAACTTACTTTTTTCGTATATGTCAAGCATTCGGTGATGAACGGTTCAATCAAATTCATTTCGTCTCCCCACTTCAACTTCTTCAGTCCTGGTGTAATTTTACGATACGCATTTTGTATAAGAGGCTTGAATAAAAGCCTTTCCTTGTCCGACAATGAATTGATGATATTATTGTAGTTGAAGCACACTTTAACAACACTCTGAAACGTCCAGCGGATTTCGTTGGATTTCTGACAAATGCGACTAATGTGAGCGGGAACACCGAATCGTAGAATTTCAAAATGTTTTGCTTCTTCGAAAATATCCAAGACGTTTCGATCAATATTGCACTCTACTAATCCTGGATGGTTTACACTGCGACAAAATAGCGTTCTTCCTAGTCGCTTACTGACCTCTGTTTCTGAATCAAGCCAGTTGTAGTTCAGTTCTTTTATTTTATTCGTTATATTCGTACGGATTTGGTCATAAGCGGACAAAGCCTGAACAAAATTAAAAATATAAGCTTCCCGAGGAGTAGATCCTTAAGTCATTTGAAGAAAAATTATTGTTCAAAGACGAAATCAATCCGGAATGAAAGATAAATCCGTGGGCATTTTTTCAAGAAGGTTATTTCCAGGAGAAGTCTCTTGCAAGAAAAACTTCTTCTAAGAAAAAAGTAACTTTCAGCGAAGGTTTCAAGGAAAATTCATCAGATGTTGAGGAGAATTTTTCTGTGAAGAAAATTATTTGTAATGAAAAGTCATTCCTGCGAAAAGTTCGGATTAAAACTTTTTACAGAGCAGAATATTTTTCCAGAAACAATCTCTTAGTTGTTCCAAGGGCAACGTTATATCAGAAAAGCAATTATGCGCAGAGAGAAAGTCATTCCTAGGGAAAAATTATTTTTGAGGAAAAACTTTCTAGGCAAACAGAGATGGCACTTTGAATGCTCCTAGCTTCAATGTCTACACTTGATCCTACGTTCAAACCCCGATTTACCGCAACAGAACTGGTCGACTCCGGCATCCATTCAGCTTTGTCAAACATCTCCTTGATCCAAGTTAATCGGTTTAGGTTCGTTTGCAGAGTTAATGCTCGACCAGCAAATAGAGGATATCCGGAAGGTCTTGAATTGACTAGCTCCATCAAATTGTTGCTGGTGTTGTTGACTTCTTTTCCAAACATTTCCCACGTCTAAAAAACCCAAAAATAGTGTCACTTTTGACTAGACATAGAAGATCACCCTGTGATTACCTCAGATGTTTTCTTTAGGTACGTTGGTCGCAGCTTTTCTCTGAGCGAATAGTAGTACAGCGAACACAGAGCGTCGATGGCTTCCTCGACATTCGACACATTCGAAAAAACATTTAAAATCATATTTTGAATGATATCCTCTAAGCTCTTTAACAACGTCGAGAACTTCTCGAAATTCTCCGACCAATCAGAGCAATGCACATTTAATATGTTCGATGACAGAGATCGAATCTCTTTGAATCCGAGTTTGAACTGTTTCTCAACCTCTTGGCAAATATTTTGAAAATTTTCACCATTTACCAGCGGAGTTGGTATGTCGGTGGTTTCATCGTAACGTCCGAAAACTATCATTGCATTACAAATGTTAGTCAGATCATGCAGTCTTTGAATAAATGTATCGATTTGATTAAAAATGATTAGATCGTTCAAGCTCCACGGGAATTCTTTAATTTCTACTCTCTTCTCGTGAAATTTTTTAACATTTTCATAAATCAGTTTAAATGCAATGCAACTGTCGATTGACATGTTAGTAATTTTGATGCCATTCCTTGAGTGTCCTTTGAATATCGTTTTTACATCCAACTTTGCCTGACAAATGATAATCAATTGATTGCCCAAATACGTAAACAATTTCGTTATTTTTTCGATTGTGTTAAATGCTTCCGATTCGGTCCAAATAAATCGAATTAAATGCATAATATTTTGTAAATGAAGTGGAATTTTCGAAACTGAATCCACCAAATTCAGATCATTGCATGGTTTCACGAGCAATTTCAAGTATTTAATGTTACTTTTCGTTTTGTCCAATTCAACTTCAATTGCCTTGCACAACTCGTTTATTGGCTCCACAAATATTGATTGAGCTTTCTGAAGTATTTCCATAATGTACTTGAAGTCAATTGTTTGTGTTTGAAGTTGTAGAGCGCGTAATGGTTCATCTAAATCAAAACATTTTTTAATTTAAGTCAAACTACTCTGACTCACATCCATGTGTATTTATTGTGGATTTACTGACATTTATTGCGGATTTACTGATGTTTATCGTGGATCTACCGAGATTTATTGGAGATTTACTAAGATCTATTGGGAATTCACTGAAATTTAGTGAGGCTTTACTGGGATTTATTGTGCATTTACTTAGATTTATTGTAGATTTACTGAGATTCATTGAAGATTTACTTAGATGTATTGGTGATTTCCAAAAATTTAATGGGGGTTTACTGAGATTTATTAGGGATTTACTGAGATTTATTGTGGATTTACTGACATTTATTGCGGATTTACTGATGTTTATCGTGGATCTACTGAGATTTAATGGTGATTGGGAATTCACTGAAATTTAGTGAGGCTTTACTGGGATTTATTGTGTATTTACTTAGCTTTATTGCAGATTTACTGAGATTTATTGAAGATTCACTTAGATGTATTGGTGATTTCCAAAAATTTAGTGGGTGTTTACTAAGATTTATTAGGGATTTACTGAGATTTATTGTGGATTTACTGAGATTTAAAGTGATTTACTGTGATTAATTGAGAAGTTATTGACATTAATTGTAGATTTACTGAGCGAGTACCCCTCTACTGAATGCCCTCAACATTTCCAACTTTAATGCTTGAAACTTGAAAAACTTTGAGAAGTTTAACAGTTTTGAAGTGCTTCGGATTTGTCATACAGAAATCAAGTGACCTGGCGCTCAAATAAAAATTTTGGTTTATTAAAGTACTTCTTTCTACCCTTCATTCAATCTAACACTCTGATGGTCAATCTAATGCCTAACCTGTTATCTATGAGCAGTAAAAAAAAAGTCGAAATCTAGGGGCAATTTTACTCACATCGATACACCCAAAACTCATATTCATCAGTTGGACACATCAATTCATTTGGTACGAGTTGCTCCCTGTCACTAAGACAATTTTCAATGATTGTTATCCAACTGGTTGCCACTGCCTCCAATCTCTTTAGCAATCCTGTGTTACACGATGCTTTTTCAGCTTCTTCGCCCATATCTTCTCTAGGTATGTACAATACACTAAGACCACACATTTTGTAGTGAATATCAGTTAAGAATGTCAAAAAGGAATGAACTTCTGAGCACAAATCACCACCATCGCCTTGGCAAAAATTTTGAGTTTTGAAAAATATCGGCGAATACATTTTCTCCAAGATAGCTAGCAAGGTGCCATCAACGTCTTCATGAATCGTACCAAAGTTCACGTAGTCGTGAAACTCATCAACTGTAAAAATATGATTGGGCAGACGGAGAAAGTAGGTGATGTCATACACCGAATTCGACGGGAAACCCAATTTAGCGGTTAGAATATTTTCATCGTAAAATATTGTTAGCATTAATTCGTTGACATTCAACAGCCATTGCTTTATAACATCGGTGCAAGTAGAGTTCCAATCGTTTTGGTCGATTGCATAAAGAATTGTCATGTTCTGAACTGCTGCCACAAGTTTATTCAAATCCTCGGCGCTGTACTCGGGCACTGGAATTTTTTCCTCTATCTCGCACGTTGGTGGACCATCTAAAAATTACACATTTTACTCAAACTTTATAGTTTTTCTAGATCCAAATCGTACCTTCAGGCTTATTCGTATGGGACATGTCATCATCCAATCCATCGTCGAAATCCATAGTTCTTCTACTTGATAATTAGATGAATTTCACTAACTCACTATTCGCTTCAGTATAAAATTTGATGAATGAAATGAAAAGCGGACGCATTCTACGATTTGTTGTTAAATCAATAACAATTTTTTGAAGCGAAACAGTTTGTTGTTCTTGGCAACAAAATTCTCCTTAATGTATGCTAACGAACTTGGGATATTCATCATAACATTTATGAAACATTTTAATTGACAGAGACACCGTTCGGTATTAAAACACTTGTAAATGAGAAGGCCGATGTAAATATTAACTACTTTAGGCAGATGTGAGAAACGAAGGTACGAGACGGTAATATGATCTGATGTGATATTTGTATCGTTGAGCAATTTGTTCAGTCTGTTCGAAAAAAAAAACATTTGAAATATTTCGTTTAATTAACAAGAACATCACATTCCTTGTTAAACCAGAAGCTATTACGCTTTGTTGGAAGAGCCCTGATTTCAGAAATTTTTGCTAAAGTTGAATTGTATTTGTTAAAAACAGAAAACAATTCTTTCACGGTTCTATATAAGCCCAGTCCAAAAGGAGGACTGAAGTGACCACCGGCTCGATTTCTTTAACAAAACTGCGTCACCGCCGACACTTTGTATACGAAGAAAACGATCCGGTGGTAATTTCATTTCCCCTTTTGGATTTCGCTTATTAAACAAAAAATGGTAAAAGGCAAAAAACTCACTGGACCTCACAAAACTAATGAAAATTTGAAGATTGGCTCTCTACTCTCTATTGTCCAAAGAGTAAGCCAAAGTCGTAATAGTCGTCAGGAGAGTCGGAGAAAAAACCTTGGACCGAAAAATCGGAAGAAATAACACCTGACGAAATAACTTCGTAATTACAAACGTTATTAAGCGTTAGCGTACAGGCCGTGGGATAAATTAAAAAACAAAAAGCGGGATCAATGGGCGGCAGCCACCACGATGGAGATTAAGAAGGTGTCTAAGGGGCAAAGGGTTTACGTAGGAGCTCCATGAACGTAGGGTTACCTGCAGGGCCGCTGTAGGTCTGGGGGTGAGGTGACAGACCTCCACAATCTGATTATTTTATCCGTGATTATTCGATCGGGGGCTTTTTTGTCCGGAACCCCTACACACCAACATCTCCCCTTATCATATACAAATTCTTCAATTTACTCACCAATTCATCACATTCGACATGCAACACTATCCATTCACAATCATGCGGCAGCCAGCAAGTTCACCTTGAACGAAAACTGCACAATTTCGGAGATTGAATTCTTCAGATTTCGTACGTGCTGAAAATGTGTTCTTTTTCACGAAGAAATGCTACTAAAGGTGTGTATATGCATAGTCGTATTGTGTTATTGAAGTACACAAATTTTGTATCGACTTGGGTATCATAAACATTTATTTCTACAGTAAAGCGAAAGCTAAATGTGTTGCAACATGCTTTTGTTGTTAATATTCATCATTCTAACAGACACCCGTTTAGTATTCCGTTCGAGTTTCCTTAAAAATGTGTGTCAGTTAATTATATTTTACTTTTCAACATTTGATGTTTTTATTTTGGTATAACTTGACAAATACGGAACAGATTTATTAAGAAAGCATATTCTTGTTTTTCGTCGATTGTTTTGATATTTTCAATATGGATTTGAAGTCAATTTTAAATTGAAATTTGCTCGTTCTTTGGCCTTTCAATTGATTAACGTATACCGAATATTTTCCTTTTATTTTTATTAAAGGTTCGAATGTCTTCTTTCTTTTAACGGAATTATTCGTATCTATACCGACTTTTGGAGAAATAAGAATTTCTTTTCACATAAAGATTTCATTTTAATGAAGAAATCATTCTGTCAACGAAAGATTCATGATTCACATAACGACAAACGGCATACTTACTACTCGTGTGTTGATACGTTCCTTGCGAGTCTTACGACCATATCTTTAAGGTTGTACTAAGTGTACAAATAATCTTTACGGTCATTTGAAATCTCAGAAAAGCGACAGAAAATAAAGCTATACCCGCAGTTAGGGAATGTATTACTGGTGCTAAAATCGGTTACCAGCACTGGTAATACTTAGGTACCGTATACCGGTTTGTACTTTTTCTAACAAAATTTAGATCTCTTCTTCTTCTTTATGTTATCCACTGCTGGATGTAGGCCTCCCCTAACTCCTTCCATCTCAATCGATCCCTTGCCACTTGTTGCCAGTTCGTGTTTGCTGTCCGCTTTATACTGTTTGTCCATCGTTCTGGCGGTCTGCCCATAGGTCGTCTTGTAGGCGGTCTCCAGTTTATAATGATTTTGGTCCAACGTTCGTCAGTCATCCTTGCGATGTGTCCCAATTCCACTTCAGAGATGCTATTCTTTCCATAACGTCAACGACTTTCGTTTGTTGAGGAATCCACTGATTTGTCTTTTTATCTCTGAGCGAAATTCCTAGCATACTGCGTTCCATTGCTCGCTGGGCAAAGTTTATTCTCGGAAGCTTCCGTTAATGTTAACGTTTCCGCTCCGTACGTCAGCACTGGGAGGAATCGAACACTTTCCGTTTTAGGCTGTTGTTCATGTTGCTTTTGAATATAAGCCTAAGTTTTCCGAATACAAGTCCAATTCTTCGTTTCACTTCAGCAGTCTGATTGTCGAGACGTAATTGCCGACTCTTTCAATGACGGTGTCTCCAATTTGTATCTCCCTGTCATCGTCAATATTAGTCATGATCTTCGTCTTCGAGAGGTTCATTTTAAGACCGACTTTGCTCGATTCTTCATTTAGCTGTTGCAACATAACCTGGGCTTGGTCCAGATCTAACGCCATGAACAAAATGTCGTCTGCAAATCGTACGTGATTTAGGTACTTTCCGTTCTTACTCCAATCTAACTTCTTGAAAATACTTTCCAGAGTTGATGTAAATAATTTTGGCGAGATTGTATCACTCTGTCTCACTCCTCGTCCGACCTTGAACTTTGCCGTATTCTAGTGAAGTATTTTGCATGGCGTAGCATTTTTATATACATATCGGATCAAATTGGAGTACCTCGAGTCTATCCTGCATTCGTCCAATGAGTCCAATATAGACCATGTCTCAATTGAGTCGAAAGCCTTCTCGAAGTATATGAATATCAAAACTATGCCAATCTTGCATTCATTACATTTCTCTATCAAAGTTCTCATCACCTGTAAATGATCATTTGTGCTGAATCCGGATCTAAATCCTGCCTGTTGGTAGAAATCGAACTTTTTTGTGATCCTTTTTGCGATGATTTTCATGAATAACTTGTAGAGATTGATAGAAGACTGATTGGGCGGTAGTTTTCTAACTTCGTAATGTCTCCTTTTTTGTATAGCAATATGATCACTACATTTTCCCATTTAGTCGGTGTTTATCCCAATTCAAGGCATTTATTGAACAGGGTACATAAGTGTCACCACCTAATTTAATTGCTTCGACCGGCAGCCCATTCTAACCAGGAGACTTTCCATTTTTCATTTCCATTACTGCTGACTTAACCTTTCCTTGGTTATATCCGGCAGCTCTTCGGATCATACGTACATAATTACAGGTCTATTACGTTGAGCTCCGTCTGTCGTTGTTGTTGGCTTCGATCGTTTTGTTGAGAACAAATCTTCAAAAATTTCTTTGCAACATTCAATATTGCATTTCGGTCCGATTGAATTGTTCCATTTTTGTCTCGCAATGTGAACATTTCCTTCTTGGCATCCGTCAGCTTGGATCTCAAAATCTTCATGTTGCAGTTTGCTTCGATCGTGCGTTGGGTTAGTTGAACGTTGTATTTTCTGAGATCTGACCTCATCGCCTTGTTGATAAGTCTGGTTAGATTTCGGTATTCTACTGAATCTCTATTTCCGTTCTTGATCAACTCCGCCCGGCTTGCTATCAGATTCTGTGTTTCTCTACTCAGCTTCGATTCATTCAAGTAAGTTGATTTGCATTTGGATGATAATGACTAATTCCATAGGTAACCCATACATTGTCGCTACCGCGTCACCTGGGGAACGAATGTGTTTTGTTAATATAAATCACATTGAAAGAGTGAAAGAGATGAAATCCGTGACACAAGGACGGTACCGATAGAATTAGCCATTTACGCCGAAAGTGAAGGTTATGTGTTAAGAAGGATTTATGTGTGGAAGTTACTGCGTAATCACAAAAAATCCGTTGAAAAAATCTGGCAAAATTTTAGTGTACACGCACGGAAATATATTTTTGCATTAATAGAATTTTGTACTGCTGCGCAGCTTTTTAACACTGCAAAAATCTGCGCAGAAGTACAAAATTCTATTTGGTGCAAAAATATATTTCCGTAAGTGTAGTACAGTTTAGTCTAGCCGATATTTTGTATGAACTGTAATTGAATGAATTTTTGTTCAGTGGAATTTGTGCGATATTGCTCGAACCATGGTACGGTACTGCATTCTCTCACTCTTTCCGCAGGATGTCTGTTTTCCTCAAATTTGCCAGCTACCCTACTTTCAGAAAAGTTGGTTTCGCGATGTTTAAATTTAACTCAAACAAGCGCACTGTTTTCAAAAATAGTTATTTATGCAACTAGTCGCGAAATGGAGTTGTTTTTGTCACTAGATAAGAAGTTATCAAACGAGCGAAGTTACTTTTGTCACTAGTGATAAAAAGTAAAACCAGTTATAAAACGACCTGTCTAACGTCACCGAAACGATGCATGGAAAAGTTCACTTTTCACAACGGCGTTGCATAAAATAATTTTAGTATCTTCTAAAGCAACTTTGACTCAAAAAACATATTATTATTTTGCAGACTGTGACCATTGCAACGAATACTTGTTGATATATCGGGGCAATTGAATGTGGGAGGACATGCTATTAACATTTTTCTCCAAAAAAGGTGAGTTGTAAATTTACGCATAATTGATGCATTAATTAATAAAAGTTATTTGATTTGATTTGGTTTTGGAAATAATTAAAATTATTTTGAAGTTATATGTCTTTTTGATTACGGATTTCTGATGGCGGAAATTTATGTTGAGTGTTTATTTGGGTCACGGCTAGAAACTCAAATTCTATTGGAATTTGAGCGTTTCATTTGGGAGTGTTGAATTGGTTGAACAAATGTGTGATGGAGTTAGGGGCTTTCTATCTGAATATCAAGCTATCCTGTGTGGTGGGGTAGTAGATAGTAGAGAGTGTAGGTAGTCGTAGTAGGTTTATTGCCAGTAATATGTGTAAGGTCTTGGACTTTTCGAAGCTCAGATAACAATTGACCCCTTGAAATGTTAAAGTGCCACCGTTACATCTTTTCTTTGGAAGTGAAGTGCATTTAATGTACATTAAATGTGAATTACATGTACATCTAATGTACATTTAAAACACTTTTTTAGTGTGAATTACTAGCACATTTCATGTACCTATAACGTTATGTAAGAAAAGAAAGGAACATTTAATTTAGTTTTCCGACTTTTCTATTTCGGTTTTTCTTATTCTGATGATCGCTACCTTTTTTTACGCCAAGCTCTCATTTTTTTTTTTTTTTGAAAAATTTCTGCAATTTGCGGGGATTGAACCCAAGACGCTCGGGATTATGAATCGACTGCTTTACCAATTATGCCACCGGATACTTATGTGTTGGTGTGTTAAATTTGTATAAAGTGTTAAATTATAGAAAGTACATTAAATGTACTTTTTTTGTACTGAGAGAAAAAGTTTTGGAAGATATGCTAGTAAATGAAAATTAAACAAACTCCACAGACTGCTATTTAAATTTATTTGATCGAACACACTGTAACTGTAGCGGTTGTACATTTACAAAAAGGTTTTATACCCCTCACGTTGATGCTGCATTCAAATTATTGTACCATCTTCATTGTTTAATCGTTATTTGAAATTGATTTTATGCGGAACAATAAAAAATCTATTAAATGTTATAGGAATAGTGTACACCTTATCACGCACATAAAATGTGCGAAAAATGTACTTGTGATCTAGCGCAATAATTTCGAGTTTTAATAGCACAAAAAATGTGCCTTTTATTTACATCGAAAAATGTACTACATCACAAGCACATTTTTGGTACATTCAGTGTGATAGGAATAGTGTACAGTGTACACCTCATCACGCACATAAAATGTGCGAAAAATGTACTTGTGATCTAGTGCAATAATTTCGAGTTTTAATAGCACAAAAAAGGTGCTTTTTAAGTACATCCAAATATGTACCACTTTACAGGCACATTTTTCGTACATTTTATGTACATATTCTCAACAACATTGAACTTCGCACATTAAATGTACATTCAGTGGCCAACCACATTAAAAAGTGTGATATGTGTTATCTGGGAAGGTACATATATTCCGCGTTAAGCAAAGAGAAAAAAATTTCATTGAATTTTTAAATAAGATGAAGGGCAAAAAAAAGGAAAATAGCAAAAATAAACAAACAAAAAATTATTTGAATAATCTGCTATAGCCTTTTCACAGCTAATTTTATTTGCGTTATGTTTTTTGGGATACAAAAAACAGTTTTCAAAGCTTTTTGCTTAAAAACACCCTCTTGAGTTTGGCTCATTTCACAAAATAATCCCTCATGTAATGACTTATTTCCGCATCCCCCACTGTAATCTACTATTATTGCGTATCCATCCGAAAGTTGAGCATTACATGTATGTTTACCCCCTATGAAAACCATGCATTACATGTAGGGTCTTTTTTACCTCACTAGCGAAAACAAAAGTCTACCCCACTAGTAAGGTAAAACTGTTGTTTTCACTAGAGAGGCAAAACTTTTGTTTTCACTAGTGAAGTAAAACAGACCCTACATGTAATGCATGGTTTTCATAGGGGGTAAACATACATGTAATGCTCAACTTTCGGATAGATACGCAATAATAGTAGATTACAGTGGGGGATGCAGAAATAAGTCATTACATGAGGGATTATATTACATGCATGGTTTTCATAGTAGAGTTGCCAGTGCGTTGGTTCGAAACTCAGCCGCAGAGAGATTTGTTCCGATTGTTAGATTTGTAAACAAAACAAAGCTAATTGAATCGGTTCAAGTCATGTGAAGTTGAGTGTAGCGCCATCGTACGGCTTACCGGTGAAAGGCATTGTTGGGAGGTGCCGGTATTCTACTCCTACTAGTTTCGTTCCTAGTACATATCATGGATGGCACTGGGTTTGTCGCACAGCTTACCACTGGCACAGTAAAAACTTTCCGGTAATGAAAGGATCTCAAATAGTAGAACCACAAAAAGTAGCGAAACTAGTAAATAATGATCTAGCCCCTAACCCTTCATGGGTTGTTAAGGCAGATTATTATTATTATTATTATGGTTTTCATAGGGGGTAAACATCCATGTAATACTTAACTTTCAGATAGGATAGCCTGTAAAAAGGAGTTATGTTACTATTTTGAATTGTCACGCATTGACGCACGTAAAATCCAACAAAATTTTAAGCAACCCTAAAATGTTTACAACTTTTACTGTTTCATGCTTTCAGCAACAATTCAAAACATGTCTCTCTGTGTATCTCTCCATTACATCAAAAGCGTGTATAAAACGGAATCGTATTTTTTTAAGTTAATGGAATCTCCGCGCTCTTTTAAAATTGTTACATGAAATTGTACAGCAGTTTGATGTATACGTGTATAATAAGTACCATGAAATGCAGAACCACTCTCACGATATGTTGTAAAATGTTTTGTTTTGCTGTAGCTATAAACCAAGAGCATTTGACACCTGCAGAAGAGGTAGACAAGCACCGGGTAGCAGAATAAACGTAGCCACATTTCGATCGATGAACATTCGCTTGCGGTCAGCTGTGGTGTAAGCATCGATCTTAAAAATTCAGGCGAAACAAATGATTAATTGTCTCGGACGGTGATTCTTGTCGATTATCGCAACATGATTGTACAGTTCGGTTTTTTTTTTTTTATTGAGATTTTTATATGTCCGGTGCGGGCGTGAGACCTACTTTTTATTGTTTTCGTTGTTTTTAAAGCATTTTAATTAGTGATATACTAGACATACAAATTGAAAAGAAAACAACGCGGAACATTCGAAACATTTTCTCAAATTTGGATAAAATATTTGAATCTGTCGTAACATAATGTGACTGTTGTGTCCAAGTGATTATGAATTTTAATTTAAGTTACAGAAAAAAAAACGTTACATTCTATTTGTTGTAAATGTAGGATTTGGTGAATGCGATCTTAATGGCATGATGTTTTAAAACAAAAATTTAAATATCAAACTAACCGTACTGTTGCATTAACGTTTTCGGTGTTACCTGACTGCAGTGCTTTATGATCACATTAAGCTCTTTAAACAATAGAGAATTGTTTGATACTAAAAGTTGCCATTATTCGCAATTATTTTATGCAATGAAGGAACTGAACTTTGTAAATAATGTAATTTATCGGTTGCTGATATCATCATTAGAGTGAATTATAAAAATATTTAACATTTTACTTTTGAAATTGTAATGTGGTTTTATGGTAAACATTCTTTTCGAGTTGTCGTAACTTTCCGCAAAGGATTGGCTGTTGAAGACATGGTTTTGGTTGATATTTTGAACTGTTTTAATTCGTATTGAGACAATGACTTTATTTGGTTGTAGTTTGTGAATTTCGATTCGTTAAGAAATTGCAAGCAAGAGGTCGTTTCATTTATAAACAAGATGTGCACCAAAAATCAAATCAATATTTTGATGGAGAAATTGAATGTGGTATGTAATTTACTTACTTTACTTCTGCGTTTTGTCTTTAAAATTCTTACATCGACTATACATATCGTTTCAAAGAAATAAACTTTTTGTATCAGTTAATGAAATTGTAAAAACTGCATAACACATGCGCTTAGAGTGACATCGGCTGCTGTCAAAGTATTGCGAATTTCACTATGAGAAGCATAAACTCTTATCATACTTCATTGTTATATGTTCATCGTTCATGCATTACATCATGAAATTGGCTTTACTTCGACAAAATCCGATGTCGCATTGGAGGCCTAGATCCAAGCGATAAGTGCGACGCGACGATGGCTTATGTCAAAGTATACGAAATTTCATCATGAAGTGCATAAGTCAACAAGGAAATCATTTTTCTTCGAAATAAGGTTTATTGAACGTCAACTAATAGCAAATATTAGACTAAACACAGTGACCATATGACCAGTTGACACACAAATTCTATAAATCTAACATGTTAACGTTCAATTATTATAAGTCGACGCCGTACTAATAGCACGGAATACTTAATTCATCGTTTACATCATGCAATTTTCTATACTTTGACAGAAGCCAATGTCACACAAATCGTGTCAAGAAATTTGAACGTTGCAGCAAAGTTCTTGTCATACTCGGCTCTAAGCTGAGCGGATAACTATGCTTGGCAGAGCCAAAATCGAATAAATATTGAAAAAATAAGACTTACCAATCTCCACAGATGGCGCCGACTTCATACGTGAACTACAACGCCTTCTGTTTATTATTGTCTCTCTTGTTTCATGCATAAATAGATTTTATACAAATTCGTTGCATATATACTTGTACGTGCTGTTTTCGGTTGCGAAATGGGGTGATTTTCGTAACTAAAAAACCAGTTACAAAACCAGTTTTTTTGTCACAACTTTTGAGTTACGAAAACAGTTTTTATGCGACGCATACTTGAGAGTGACTTAACTGAGTTCATATGGGTAGTTCCACGGTGTAGTTGGATAAAATGTAACGTATCATATCACTGTTTTCTGAATGAGATACAGCCTTACAACCTTCTAGAAAGTTGTTGGTCATATGCGATTTAGTGGGAAAAAATGTTAACGGGTTCGAGTGTTCCCTACGTTACATTTCCCAATGGAACTACCCATATATACTTTACATGCGACAGGGCCGAAAATGAGGGCATTTTTGTAAGTTTTTTTGGAATTTCGCCCCTTTGCATGTAAAGTTGTATGTGCACCTGTTCTGGACGATTGTTTTTAGGCATTTTCGCTTGTAGACCTCACTTTGTTCGGTCTACAATTCGCGAAATTGCCTAAAATCAATCGTCCAAAACAGGTACACAAATAACTATTAAGTAACTCCCAAGAACTTTTTGCATTAAACTTTGTATGAAACACGTTGCGAAATAGAAAATTTTTGTCACACGATGTGTGAAATTCTCATCTCTTGAAAAACATTTTTCCTATTCGCAACTTGTTCCATAAATCACTACTATGATTTCCAAATTAACAATTTTGCCACTCTGTGTACGTTTTACTAGTAGCACTTCATAATATCGATTAATCGATGCCACAAGACAGGCATACAAATTTATGACGCAATAATGAGGTTAAATGTCGATTTACGATGCACAAAGAGAGGTTCAGTGAAGTCAAACTGACGACCACTCTGACAATACTTGTCTTGACAATAATCAGACTCACCACTGGCGGCATCTCATGGTCCGTGTCTAAAACAAATTCTCCGAACGAAATCATTTTTAGACCCGTACGAAGAACGTAGTGCTTCAAAAAGCGGTCTATTTCGTTTACCACGACGTATGTAACCAGTCGAATTTCGACCCGCATCGATCATGGTCCTTAGATGACGAATCAACAATAAGAAAAATGTCCGTCCGTCCGTCAACACGATAATTCGAGTAAAACTCAACCGATTTTCAAAAACTTTTTTCCCTGAAAGGTAATCAAAAAATCTTTTTTGGGATTGAATCTGGGCACTGTCGAGCTAGGGCCGTTTAAGTTGTTTTTAGTCTGTTGTACATAACTCAAGTAAATCTTTTCGGATTTTCATGCATTTTTTTTTGTTTGAAAGATCTCGGCATGACCGACAATTTGTGGAAGAAGCTTTTTTGGATTTGAGTCCTTAGTGTTAGCCACGGCATGCCCTACAAACGAGTCCCTATGTGTTTTCCGTACATAACTCGAGTTAATCTTTTCCGATTTTCAAAAATTATTTTTTGTTTCAAAGATCTAGGCATGACCGACAATTTATAAAAGAAACTTTTGCCTGTGCTTAAAGCTCAAGTGGACCTCATGTCAGTCCTAAGGTCGGCCCTAGCCAAAAAAAATTTTGTTTGCTATGTTGCAGAGCAATTGAGGGAAACATTTTTGTCTATGGAAGTATGTGTCCGAGACCTCTACTTAGGGCCCTAGGTCAGTACTAAGGTCGGCCCTAGCCAAAAAAATGGTTTTTCTTCGGATGGGTTTTTCAATGTTGCCCTATCGGCAATTTCCAATACAATTTAATGTGGACGTAAGGAAAGGCAATATTTACCTAAATACGTTCGAGTCCCTTCATATCAATCTTGATCAATCATCGTATTTACGACAACGCATGTTCCCACAGCGGTGAGATCCTTTTAGTTAAGATAAACTTGGGCTTAGTCTTAAAAATGTTCAACTTCGTACAACTCGTTCGATAAACTACTATGCCTTTCAATTCAAATCGTTTACCATGTCTGGCGCTTTTTACGAAGTACACACTTGGAAATTGTAATAAATGTAATGAGCACCGTTTTGTAATAAAAATTAATAAATTTCTACAGATTCAATTTATCGCATAATATGGAATATGTTTCCATTGGTCTACCAATTGAGGTGACGATGAAAATATTTTCACATTTTATTAAGCACGTTCTAGCAATTTTATTACATTGTTCAAATCCACCAGCTTATTTCTCTTTGTGAAACTAAAATTTCTGATGTGTGAGCGTTGTACATACATTTTAATTACAAAATCCCATTCGGTTGTTAAGTGCAAACGGATATAAATCTTGACTGGATAATGAATTGTAGAATAAAAAGCGTAAGGTGTAACTGTAACGTGCATACAAAATGCGTTACATATTGATAAAGACTTCCATTTACAAATTTAGATAATGACTTTCAACACCCACAACACAATAGAACAAAATGTTTTACAGACAACAAATTTAATTTGTTTCTAAATGACATTAAATGCTGTCTTGAGGTTTTGCAATTCGGACAACACGGTGTTACACGATGATGCCATTCATTTGGTTATTTTTGATTAGGATTTTGAAGACTTCGGTTAAGTTTCACATATTGATGGCGCACTTCGTTACAGTTTTACTTAAAATCTCCCATACATTCAGCAATTATAGTTCGTTCATGCAATAGAATGATCCTTCCTCTAGTGCATGAACTTACTGGATCTTGAACCCGAAGTACGCATCCTTCTGAAATTTGCAACAAGTGGAAGACTGCACTTTCGGTTAGGAAGCCTGGGATCAAAAATGTAAGCCAATGTTAAAGCCAATAGCAAGTACTCCTTGGAAAAATAGTTGCCAATTTGACACCAGACTGCGTACTTTGTCTTGGTTCGATGGCACAAAGTAGGCAGCCTGGTGCCAAAAATTTAAGCATATCACTATGACGGAATTGGCAAATGATTCACAACACATCAATTTTTATCTTGGCACCAGGCCGCCTTCTTAAGCTATGCTCGTTTAAATGTAGAAGGCAGCGGCATCCCGATGCCGTCATAGTGATATTCTTAATTTTTTGGCACCAGGCTGCCTTCTTTTTCATTGTTCAAGGTCACATAGAGGACAGCCTGGTGCCAAATCAAAAAGTATTGCGCCGTAAAGTACTGGATACTAGATTCAAATTTCCCTAATATGATTTTTTGGCACCAGCCTGCCTTCTCCGACTAGGCTACTGCAACATCACCTTCAAAAATAATAATCCCAACGGCATATCTGACATAGAAATTCACATGTCCCTAGCGACTTTATCAAGAAGTCTCGCTCGGAGGTAAATTTCTTTCACTTGCTTCGCAAGAGTCCATTGCGTCACTTTTATACTTAATTATAGAAAATTTACAAATTTTTCCTCAGATGTCTTACCCGTAAATAGACGAATCACAAAAAACGTATACATTGGGTATGATCTATTCTAAGTATGGCAACACGTTTGAAGAACATTTTTCCAAGATTTATGGAGTTCTGAAAAAACCGGTTTTGAAGGAATATTCTTTGTGTGGAAAAAGGTTCTTTGTGTCTAACAATAGATGTTGCGCTGGACTTGGCTTTGATTGGAAGTTCGGGGAAATTTTTTTTATCTCCGAGTGGGGTCAAAGCAACAAATCCACGAAACGAAGTTTGACGCCAACAATTAATGTATATTTTAACTGAGGGGAAAAGTTTTTTCTTCGCTTGTCGATCAAATTTAACTCCCTAGGGAAGCATTGCGGTTATTATTATTATTTCGTATAACTCCCTAGGGAAGCATTGCGGTTATTATTATTATTTCGTATGGTCTATATTTCAGTTTTTCATTCTACAGTTCATTACACTTAACATTACACTTATCCTATTTGAACATTACATTTAGTAGTCTTAGCTCTTATTCTATGCATATGTTGTCGTGCAGTTTCCATGTAATCGGCCGGGAGCAAGGTTATGATACCAACAGTTCGGCCACCAGGTGATGAGATTTTTTCGGACGATGAACTTGGCGTTGTGAACCATAGTGTTTGCTTGCTGGGCTATCATCATTCACAGTTCTTATTCTGCCATTGGCTTCCTCTATGATGTAGCATCAGAAGTGAGGAAAGAATGCCAACCACGTTTCTCTGTCTTTTGTTCTTTTCGCGTATACCAGCGCTTGGCAACATATGAGTGACGTCATGTGATGAGTACAATTTTTTCGTTACGCGCATCGAACACCGTAACTACCCAATTTATGAAGCTTGGGTCAACTTAGGGACGTTGTACAGTCTATAATTTCTAAGAGAAAAATTCTCTTGTTCCGAGGCTTGAGCCCGGGCCTTCTTAGTGATAGTCCAGTGCGCTCACCACTGGACTACCTGTTGCGGTGAATAAGAGCAATAAAAATTATTGCCATGGGACAAAAAAAATGGAAGAAAAAAGTAAGTGAAAAATTAGCAAAGAGCGAGCATCGAGGAAAAATACAAAATTCTAACTCGAGCGAATCGCAGCTCTCGCTTCGCTCTGGCCGCAAACAACGCTCTTGTTGAAATTTTCTATTATCTCCTCTCGGAGAACACATAACCTTTACCTTTTATTACCTTTAAGAAACAGAATGTTTCGAAAAAACATACAAACATTGTCAGATGCTTAATGTCTCAAATATTCATATAAAATACGTTACCGACCAATTAACCCATTTTTTTCCGAAATAAAACAAAAAAACGTGTTAATCACCGATTCACTATCGTTTCACGTATAATGTTTGCACCAGCATATAATGGCTGGTATGCTGGTATACAAGAAATCTACACTATTCTTCATAACATATAATTAAAAATTCAAATCAGGCACATATTAAGTATCCTAAAAAAAGAGCACAAATAGTTTCGATTTTGTTTTAAGCTTCAGTCGCTTCAGCTTTTTTCGATGGTGTATGCAAAACTATGAAATGAGGTATTCACATTATTGCTTTTTTTATTACATTCATCTTACTATCTCTTCTACACCCATAAAATTAACTCGCCTCAGTAACAACGTTTCATCGGAGACGTGTTTTGAGAAATTCAGAGACTTGCAATTGCTGATATATATGTGGGTTATGGTGGCTTACACTATCCGACTAATCGGACAAACGTTTTTCTTTCAATTTGATGACGGCCGGACTATCAATTTTCTTTAATATTTTTTACATGATTTGTCGGTTTATGCGTTAATTGAAAGCGTTGTTCATAAAACAATCGAACGAAATGTAGGTTTTCGTTTACTACATTTTAATTAATGCATGTGCATTGAAGAAATTAGTGTTATATTTGCATGGGATATGTAGACAGTTAATTGTTCCACATTTTCCTTAAGAGTATAATAGTTTCGTCGACTACAGCTTTGTGTTACAAGTACAATCATTTCAACATTAATTGCATTGTTCATTTTTTGTAAGTAATTGTTTGATTAAAAGACAATTCGTAACATTAAATGAGAAAATATACTCGAGCATATCCCGCAGAATGTTATGTGTTACATAAATGAATTTCGACCTTTCATAAGACTTTGAAATCATTAGAAGTTCCGTTGTTTCAATTAACATGCCACAGCTGATAAAGAGTAAATATATGCGATAGCATCGGAGATTAACCTTTGAGACAGGGGGGTATCCCTGGTTCGGATGAAATCATTTAAGACGATTGGATTTAAATTTGTAAGGGGAGAGAATCGCAACTTACGCTTTAATCAGAATATGTATCTAGTGCGGCCACAGGGCGAGTGATGATGGCTGTTGTTAGTATATAAGTCAAGAGTATACAAAGCTGCGGTCCAGCGCTAATATCCATCCATAATTTCTAACACGAGATCCAAAAGAGGATGTATAATGCTACGCAGTACCATAATCAATTATTCAACGTTCATGACATACCGATATCGAACACAGGCACCATGATTGTCCTTGTATGTAAAAGTCAAGTTTTTACGTACTAAAGCAAATACGACGTTTCTTCAATCACATTGCATGAGTGACATTCAAAATGCAAAATGTCACAAATTATGGAAGAATGATGTATTACTAATGTAAGAATGATGTAGAAATTATATTATGAATCGTGTAAAATTTATGTAGATAATGTAAAAAAGATGGATAATTAATGTAACAAAGATGGATTTTGTTACATCATTTTTCCATTATTTACATAAACTTTACATTAATGGAAAATTTATGGATAAATAATGAAAAATTTATGTAAATGATGTACAAAAGATGGATGATTAATGTAACAGTTACGGCCTTTGCTACATTATTCGACCGTTATTTTTACACCCTTACGAAGTTCTTCGGAAAGGGATCTTATGCTTTTACCACGACGTTTGTAGTCACTCCAATTCGACCCGGGAGTAGAGGGGAGCATCGATCATGGTCCTTAGATGACGAATCAGCAATAAAGAGAAAGTCCCTCTGTCTGTCAACACGATACCTTGAGTAAAACTCAACTGATTTTCAAAAACAAAAATTCCCTGAAAGGTATAGTAATTGAAAAATCTTTTTTGGGATTGAATCTGGGCACAGTCGGCCCAAGGGCCATTGAGCTAGGGCCGTTTAAGTGATTTTTGGTCTTTTGGGCATGGTCAAAAATTTATGGAAGATTTTTTTTTTTTTTGGATTTGAGTCCTAGGACTTAGCTAGGGCACTAAAAACGAGTCTCTGCTAGCAAATCTCGAGCAAATCTTTTCTGATTATCATAATTTTTTTTTTGTTTGAAAGATCTGAGCATGCTCCTCACAATTTATGGAGGAAATTTTTTTAATTGAGCTTTTGCACTCAGTCAGGGCCCCAAAACTTAATCTCTACTATTGTCCAACACGTTTTTTTTGCATAAATCGGGTTAATCTTATCCAATTTTCAAAAACTTTGTTTTTTTGAAAGATAATCAAAAAATTGATTACGGGATTGAATTTGGGCAAAATCGGTCGAGGACTTTCGAAGTTATGGTCCAAAAAGTCGTGAAAACGTGGTTTTTTGAATGTTTGTGGAACTTTTTCACTCATATCTCAGTGAAATTAGAACGGAAATCGCTATGGAAGGTTTTTAATAAAAGATACGGACATCAGAGAATCACGAAAACTAAGTTATAGAAAATCTGTTAAGTTGTTCGGGCTTATGGTCCTTAGTGTGGGCCAAACTCACATCACGCGATCCTACACAATATTTGGTCGTTTTTCGTGAATATTTCTTTAATGATGCAGTGTGCAGTGTTTTAGAGTAGAAAGAGGCGAATTTTGTTGTATGGAAGTGTGCGTCAGAGGTCTCTCCGCAGTGCTCCAGGTCCTAGCACAAAAATTTTATTTTTGTTTGAAAAAATTTGTTTCTAATTTTTTCTTCAAACTTTTTTTTGAAATTTCTTTTTAATTTTTAGGCTTTTTCTATATTGCCCTTTCGGCAATCTAAAATCCAATTTAATGTCGACGTTATTTCAGAGTAACATCTTTTCTGTTTGCCACATCTATTCTGATGCGTACGAATCCCTTGCATATGTTTATATTCCAAATTAAAAATATTTACATAATTTTAACATGATTTGCATCCATTTTACATCATTTATCAATCAATTCCACATTCATGTAACATTGATGTAGAAGTTATGTAATTTTGGAGAAATGATATTAAGATCTAGCTTTTCTTATTTGGGATGTAAAAATGATGGAAAGGTAATGTAGCAAAAACATCTTTGTTACATTAATTATCCATCTTTTGTACATCTTTTTTACATTATCTACATAAATTTTACACGACTCATACATAATTTGTACATCATTCTTACATTATTTATACATCATTCTTCCATCATTTGTGGCATTTTGACATTTTGAATGCCACTCGTTCAGATTATTTCAATTTTTAAATAATATATCAAGCAAAACGGAGAATATTTACTCGAGTTATCGTGTTGACAGACGGACAGAAAGAAAAAAATTGTCATGCTCAAAATGAAAGACCCACCAACTCCGGGGTCGAAATTTGACTAGCTACAAACGTAGGTCACAGTGAAAACAAACAAAAATACAATTTAAAGTCCAGAAAAAATAGGAAAATAAAGTCATTCATCAATTTAATAGCCGAACATAATTAATTTTTACAGTCACACCTTTTTCAGTCTCCAAAAAACTGCATCTTGCAAACAAAAGTCGTAGCAGTTAAAAATGTTTAATATTGACACACATATATAAAGATGAATTGTTGATGTTAAAAAATCATCTTTTTTGGGTTTGTTGCGTTAATTGTACACGTTTTCTAATCATTTTTTTTCTTATTTGAGTTTCAATTCCATCGATAGATATCAAGGAAAGTTTAGTATTTGAACTTCTTGTATTTTGTCCATACTTTTTCTGTCTTATCTTCACGCAATGTAATTTTTGAATTTAGTTAACAAAAGCTGCAGCCGTAGGTTATTTCTAAAATTAGTTTAAATTTATACGTTTCCTGTGGACTTAAATGGGTAATAATAAAATCGTTGATAGTTTTAAATTTATTGAATTTAAAAAATTTAAAATTCTCTTTCGTAAATTATTTTCTTATTATTTCATTTATTACTTCACACATGCTCACGGTTGTTAGTTATGGTCAATGGTTTCATTTGTTTTGTTTCTTAAGATTTCTTAAAGAATACAAGTAAATTTAGATTAAGATCGAAAAATGACGAAACAGAACCAATGCCATGAATTCAATTTAATAAGTTCATGCAGCAAGTGCTAAAAAGTAAGAAAATTACGCTGTGAGACACACAAAATGCAGTTTGCAATTGAATTTTGCCACGAGCTACTGAAAAGCAGTTTCGCGCTTTCCACCTTTGATATGCGATACTGATGTTTTAGATAAGTTTAGTTTACTTACAGTGAGAGAATCATAAGCTTGGGCACCTTTCTAGCGTAATCAACATGTGGGTAACGCTTATATGCTATTTCCGTCCGTATCACTCATATCTCGGCTCCTAGACCACCTAGAGAACTCAAACTTGCGCCATTCGATAGCTCTTTGACTCTAGATTAGCATAAATGCCGAAAGGGGAGAAGCCGGAGGGGGAGGGCACGTATTACGGCTCCCGTCAAAAATCTCGAAAATTAAAATCCCGAATAACAAAATTCCCGAAAATCAATATTCCCGAATGATAACAAAAATTGTGAAATATTAAAACTCCTGATTCATACAAGTGAACTTGAGTTTGGGGGGCTCTGCCTCCTCGCCCTCGCGCCTTCGACGGGCTAATTTTTTTCGCTTTTTTTACGCTTTGCAGGCGGCCTCAAGTGCATGGGGCTCTGCCCCAAGCCCCGCTAGGGGCTCTGCTACGTAGATCTCGCAAGGGGGGCCATACCCCCTTGACCCCTCACAGCGGGGGCTGCCGCCCCTCAACCCGCTTTTTTTTTGGATTTTCTGGATTTTTGTTATTCGGGATTTTTGTACATTCGGGATTTTGGAATTTCCAGGATTTTAATTTTCGAGATTTTTGACGGCCACCACATATTACGCATATCTCAGATCCTCTACCATCTAGAAAGCTAACACTTGCGCCATTTGACTCTTAGTTCTAAGAAGTGTTGTAACTCTCCGGAAGTTTCAAAAAATTTCGAAAATTTTCAAGTGAATTTACCAGAAATTCCCAGAAAATTCCAGTACCTTCCAGGCTTTTCCAGAAATTTCCGGAACTTACTAGAAGTTTCTAAAGATTTCCAGAACTGTACAGAAAATGCGACATTAGGGTTATCTTTGAACCGTCGGCTCCCTGCGTCGACCTTCCCCGATCGGTGCACTCCGTCTAAAACTTTCTCCAGAATTTCTAGAAATTTTCTAAAATTTCCAGAACTTTCTGAAAATTTCTGTAAAGTTACCAGATTTTCTGTGTTTTGTTGTTCATCCAGACACGCCGACTTTACCTTTCCTTGTTGGGGCTAACTTTGAATTAGTCTATTAAACCAGAGTTTTTTTTTTGTATGGGGCCGTTCATAAAAACGTAACCCTAAGATCGTCATTTTTCAGACCCCTTCTCCCTCCTGAAACGCAAGCGTAAAGCAATACGCTCCCCTCCCCCATTCGTTACGTAACGCAACTGAACAAAATGAATACTCTCAAAAATAGTGTCTTTACATTTCTCGCCAGTGTGGCATAATTTTTTCGAGCTCACAATCCCGGAGTAAATACGCAAGACGATGCGTTATGCTTAACGACTTATTTACTGAATCAATTATGGATTTAACATCAGTGTTGACATCTAATACATATCCTACATATCCCACACATTGTTTAGTGTTTTGACGAATGGGTAACACAATATTCTTCTTCTTAGTATTTATTGTTGTCTTGTTGACGTAAAAACTATGGTATTGTGTTGCGTTCTTCTGTATTTTGAAAATACGAAACGTGAAAAATGTCTTGTCAATCATGTGAATGCTTTTGGTGTAAAGCAAGTGAAGACGAAACTTCTGTTGGGGGCTTAAGCCACCAACGAAATTTTCTGTTTGGGGCTTAAGCTCCGGCGTACCGTAGAAGTCGTTCATCTAAAAAACAACAGATTGCTACCATACGCTTGAATTCTTTAATATCGTAGGGACATTTTCGACGTTGCAAATATAAATCTTGTTCAACGTTTGTGTTAACGTCGCAAATCTGACTCGGATTTATTTTCATAAAATTCTAATGTATTCATAAAAGTAATAACGATTGAACAACATATGACCTTTGAAAGATTTATGAGACTTCTATCATTTGCTCATTTGAATAAAACGGTTTAATCCCAGAAGCAAAAAGGAAAATTTTCCTAAGTAAGAAATTTCTGTTGTACCAACAATGACAAAGATTAGGTCACATTAGATTAGACTATTTATTTATTTCGAAAGCATATCACATTGAACAGACACGGTTTAATAAATAAAACAAATGCGCTGACAGTAAATTATAAGATGACCGGAACGACCAAAACCAACGCACGTAAGATTTATATAGGAAAAGTATAAATAAATCGCTGAAATATTTATCACATTGTATTTTTACATGCAATTATGATGGATATGTCAAGTTTATTTCAATTTAATAATTATTGCGAAAATTACTCTCACTCATGCTGCTTGAAAAGTCACCAATCTCTCGACCAATCTCATCGACAAGCGAAAGCGAATGCGACCTGAGCATTTACTCATAAATGAAAATAATTTAGATGACATAATTACAGAGTTGCCGTGAATTGTGTTGTGGAGATATTTTTCCACACCCACAGATAACAGGGACTGTGCTTTTTCGTAATTTTGCTCTTTTCTAGACAAAGGTTCGGGTCATTCGATGTGAGAGGGGTTGCAAAAACGATGTTTTTCTAGCTATAGTTTTGTAATAAAAATGTGTCATTTTCAAAAAAGTAACTAAATGGCACCAGGCTGCCATCTACATTTTTAGCTATACCAATTAAGTACGCAGCCTGGTGCTGCAAATCTTTTTTTGCCAAAATGTTGGCAGTAGTAAATTTTGTATGCCATATAAGTTTCAATTTGGCACCAGCCTGCTGCTGCCACCTACATCCATAAAACAAAAGTTTAAGTACGCAGCCGACTTGAAATTTATACGACGTATAGTGTTTATTATTGCCGTTAAGATGACATTGACCGATTTTCGGCACTAGGCTTCCTTCTAAATTGTCAATCGAAATTAGCAAGTACGCAGCCTGGTGCCAAGTTCAAAACTAGTGCATAGTTGTGTTCTTATTACACCATCCAACATTGTTATAGACACTTTTTTGGCACCAGGCTGACCAGTCTGAAATGCAGACCTTTCTCCTAGCGAAAGATTTGTTAAAAAAACTAAGCAATCGCAAAAAAGTAGCTCAACTACTAGATTAATAAAAGATGAGTGTAACGGGCATTTAGTTACTTTTTTGAAAATGACGCATTTTTATCACAAAACTATAGCTAGAAACACATCGTTTTTACAGATAGTGCTCTTAACGCACGTGGTATCGCACTTACCCAGTAATTAAAGTGGGAGTAGTCCGTGATGCTTTTAATCCCGTGTTCTATGAGTGCATGTGCTATAATCTTCTTTCATTTTTTCGTCATTCCTGTAGCTATAACCCCAAACATTACATTCGATTTGAACTAACTCGATATGTCTCTCTCTCATTCATTGTTAGTGTGAAAAATCATTCAATTTAGTGTGAACTTGACAAACATAGTAGCTTGTCCATGTCCAGTTCAATATATGTATCAAGGTACTCTGTATTATACAAGTACCAGTTACATTTCCGAGATGTGTCGTAGTGTACCAAGTTATAATGTGAAGCAGAGTGTATCAGATGCATAACGGTGTACCTAGGTAGGGGGGAACTTTGGGCTCTTCGGGAAGGTTGTTGATTTTGATTCCAGCCCAAAAGTAAAGTATTTGGGAGTCTTCGTCAAAGACAAAGCGGAGAAAGCAGTATCCACTTTCTGGATCTGCCGGAAGGCTTTTGGAAGAGACTGGATAATACCGTCTAGAGCCATTTTGTGGATCTATGATAGGGTGGTTAAACCTATGTTGAGCCGTAGTTGTGTAGTTTGATGGCCGAGGCTTGACGTGGAGTGTGCAAGGAAGGAGTTGTACGAAATACAGAGGCTCGTGTGCATTTTTGTCACGCGAACTATGAAAACTACGGCCACAATGGCCATGGAAGCGCTTATTGCGCTATCGCCTATTCAGGCGATCATTAAAACAAAAGCCTTTGCCTCGGCAGATAGGCTGAAGCAAAATGGTCTCTGGATGAGTAACTTCGAGTCTGGATGTGGGAAGAGATCCTGAAGGTGATTAAGGACGGGATCTTCCATATGCCCAGTGAACGTATGGTCCCACATGTCGACTTTTTGAGGCTATACCAGATTGTCATACCGGACAGAGTTGATTGGCTTGGAAAGTGGCCGACTTGGCTTACGGTTGTTGGACTGGTGAGCTTCACTGACGGGTCGAAAACTGAGGAGGGAGCGCGAGCCGGGATCTATACGCCGGATCCGGCAAACTGTGGCAATTTCCATTTAGGAAAGTTAACGAGCGTACCCAAAGCGGAGACGTTTGCGATGTTGAATGGGGTGGCGATGTTGGTCCCAGAGGAGATGACGGAATGCAGAGCGATCATCTGCTCAGATAGCGAGTCGCTAATCAAGGCGCTTGTGTCACCCGTGACGACGTCAAAACTGGTTAGAGAGCTGAGAAATCAGATCACGATTGTTTGGGTCCCTGGCACGCCGGTGTGGACGGCAATGAGAGAGCAGACGAGCTGGCCAAGAAGGGTTCAGCATCTGCGATCGAGGACCCAGTACCCCACATCCCGATCACACACTCCATGTGTGAAAAGGCTGTGGCAGACTGGGTGCGGGCTGAGTCCGAAAAGAGCTGGCGCGCGTACGGCGGGGAAGAGCACACGAAGCTCTCCTCTCCGGCGCCCGACGAGAAATGAGCCAAGGAGCTTCTCAAAATGGACCGCAATAGCATCAGGAGGGTAGTGTCATTGTGACCATTTTGGACGATGCAAGATGTAACTGCGGGATAGAGGAGGAAACAGGCATCCACATAATATGTGAATGTTCGAAGCACCACCTTCTAAGGAGTACGACGTTAGGCAGTTGTGTGATTCGACCCTCTGAAGTCCCAGGCCTGGAACCTGTTGCCCTCGACAGGTTCTTGGTGATGATTTACATGATGAACGGGATAAAAAAACAAAGGAACAACAGATCTTTGTTTTAGGATTCAGAAAATGGTCCGCCCCACTCTGATATATCTAAATCTAGATGTATCAGGGTTCACCAAGGCGTATCGAGGTTCACCGAGTTTTCTGTTTTATATATCTGTAATACAATTATACATAACATAATATTAATATAATATGTACCCTGTACACCGTATCGGGTAGAACTGCATACCTTTCTCTTCTTGTTTCTGAAGAAATCAGAGATTTTCTTCTACTTTTCAAAATCTCAGGAATATATCATTAGAAAACTCAATCTTATAACGAAAAAAAGCGTCAAAATGTAAGATTTTTATAGTAAAGCGACAACACTCGCGTGTATATCAAACGATCGAATCGGAATTAAAAAAAAACACCTCGAATTTCACAATACCTCGAGGAAATGTACCAGATAGCTTCTTCCATTAGATTAACATATTTTTTGCACATTTAAATAAATTCAATTCTTTTTTAGTTGGTCTGGGTCATCACCGAAAGAAATTTGTTGATGACCGACCGACTGAACAAAATGTTTATCGAAAATACTTTCTTTTACCAATAGGTACCTAAAATTTCAAATTATTCCGAGTACTACGAAGCATATTAATAGCCAATCAATTCATTTCTTCGTTTAAAATGACATCACAATATATTCATACTTGACCTTACGACAGAAATAAAGAAAAAAAAACTTATTTGAATTTCATGTCTTTTTTAACAAGTATTTTAATTGGAACTTATCAACACAAGTAAGTGAAAGGAGTCTTGGCTGTGCATATCAATCTTGATTAAAGAGTTGCATTTAATAAACGTTGTTTTGTGGCCGATTTTGTGAAAATGCTAAGTATATATGGACTATCACCTATACGCAGAAAAATATTCATTTAAATAATTTATGAGTTTTGTCAGTAAATGTAAAATTGCACATTATTAGCGTATATTGTTATGTTTAATGGTTTTTTCGTTTGGAATTTTAACTGATGTCTTTATATGACGCCATAATTCAGCTTAATTGATAATGAAAATACATAAACACTTACGTCTATTTTTGGCGTACTATAATCAGCTGTGTAATAAAAACTTCACTCATATCTTCGGCACATGTCGAACGAATGCCCTTTGTGAATAATGTTCCATACCAAAGAAACCTTCTAGGTTTTGAGTGACCATTCGAAGTGAGGGAGTCTTAGTATATGGACTAACCAAAAGTGCCATTAGCATCAACATAAGGATCGGAGTGGGTCGACCCACGCCTGACCCACAGTTGCAGAAGTCACAGAAGTCGTTTTTCAGTGCGTTCTAAAACTGTGGGTCAGGTTTGGGTCGGCATGCTAAAATTGTGGGTCAGATTTGGGTTGACCCACTCCGATCCTTAAATCAACACATTTTTTTTACTGTAATTCATAAGTGTTTTACTGAGTGAGTATCCCCTCTAAACCTAGGGAAAGAGTCATCTGGTGATAAGTAGTGGAAACAGATGTGTGATCGGATTTTAAGATAAAAGATAGTCTGAAAGACGTCAGAATCACTCAGGAACACCCAGCGCTTTTTGTAGTTCTTAAGTTTGCAAACAAATAGATTTTGGGCCTCAACAAAGTCTACTAATTTTACTCACATCTACATGAGACGCTTTAAAACTAATTATTACAAGAGAAAATGTAAACAGATATTGCGTGTCAATTTAAAATGATTTATTAATTAGTGGCGTCTACACATTGGTCGATTTAAATTCCAAGTAAAGGCAATATATTTACTACATGCGAATGATATATGCGGTATGCTGGTTTTGACATTGCTGCATTTATCACAAAAAAAAAGTGTTCAATAAAAATAGCGAGCAATTATAAATATATCATGTTTGGAAAACACTGCCATAGAAGACTTAAGTTTCACGACTAATTAAAAGCTGTTTAAGGTGAGCTTGCATATTAACTGCCTTGCCATTGTTCAGTGATACTATTAATTAAAAGTTAATTAGTTAATGTTTTAATTGTGAGCCATTAAAGTTGGTGGATATTGTCTGAGACGAGTAATCGTTGTTAATCGATGGCCTCACCTTGTTTCGTATTTATGCAAGAGATTCTATTTTTCTTACAACTCCACTACAGATACACGCAGATATGACAACGAGGAAGTTATAATATTTTTCATGTTAAAAAACTAATGCAAAAACTAAATTTAATTACGTATCTATTGTGCTCTTAGATTAGTCTATTTAGAAATATATAAACCGTGTTACGAATCATGCCAAGACCGACCTCATGCCGTTAGTAATTGATCAAACTTCGATTGAATTGCTAAGTGATAGTTCCGCATTCTCTCAATTATTACATTTAGAAGTACATCTTATAGTCGTATACTGTCCAATATGACAAATATTTTTACATTTTTTCAGAAAATATAACTTAAAAAGGTCAACGAAAAGGCTTTTGTTGCTGGATCGTATAAGGCAGACCCTGAGCGATGAAGGACTGCAGGGCGAACTCCCGGAATCTGTACATTCAAGATCCTCTTTGGGAGCCTGTTATTACCTATCTTTTGACATAACTTATTCAGAACGTTTTAGCAGTCCTATCTCTTGGTATTTTATGTGGGCTGACCACAATGTTCTGTGCAATTCCTTGTTGAAAAACCTTGAACTAAGCAAATTACCTGCATTTTTTCTGACCAATTTACCACCCCGCCTATTTCTATTCGTGTAATTGAGAAATTGTAAATTAAAATCGAGAGAATCTAAAGTTGGTAACCTTTTCACATTTTTGGTAAAAAGGTCGTTTCGTTTTTTTAAGAATATCTGCCTATAATCTCCTTACGTGGGCTCCCCTACAAAATCCGGAGGCACAAAATCCAGAGGCACAAAATCCAGAGGCGTCAAAATCCGGACGAAAAATCCGGAGGCTACAAAATCCGGAGGCTATAAAATCCGGAGGCTACAAAATCCGGAGGCTACAAAATCCGGAGGCGCCAAAATCCGGAGGCTACAAAATCCGGTGGCGTCAAAATCCAGAGGCGTCAAAATCCTGATGATGTTGCTACGTCTGGATTTTGTAACCTCCGGATTTTGTAGCCTCCGGATTTTGTAGCTTCCTTTTAAGTATATAATACATTCATTTCATATGCAGTTAACTTTATTATTATATATTGGTGTGAATTATTCAATACTACTGGCAAATATATTAATTTGGTGTAAATAATAAACGGTCTTAATTATATTCAATATTGGGGGGCTCTGCCCCCTCACCCCCGCGCCTTACAGCTTACAGCTTCAAAACGCAAAAAATTGCTGCAGCTCGCCCATGATTGTTTCGTTTAATCCACTACTACCACTTTTCTATACCCCAATGTCAATGGTTAATTGTGCTCAGCTCCCCCTCTGAAACGATGTTCGGACTTTTCATCCCTTGTTATGTTATTAGCCACTTCCGCTAAGATAATTTCCTACCACCTCCATGTCGTTGTACAGTACCAATATAATATTATCGTACGAAACATTAATGATTCATTTGGACAAAACAAACCTATCGGTTGTCGTTTATAAACACAAGTCATCTTAAAAGTTTGCATATTAACTTCCATTCAAATGCACATGTATAATAGTAATCGTAATATCGTGATATGTCGACCAGACATTGTCAAAAATAAACATTTCCGTCTTTTAACACTTCCATTTATGTATAACAAAAAGATCACGATAAAAATCAGAGGAAAAAAAACTCAAATTGGATTGCATAACGCATTTCGTTGTTGTTGTTAAGAATGAAATTCCATCACAACATGTACTTTAAACAAAACGATTTGATTTCATTTAAATTAATTACATTTTGATGCTTTCGGTGAGGATTATTAAAATGTTTGTTAATCAATAATAATTGATAGATTGTTTCATAAATGGAATTGTTACATAAAAATGGGAAAACAAACGATTGCATTTACCCGACCAAAAACGTCTGATTTCTTGACTCAAAATAATTTATTCAGAAAAAGAAATTGAAGCGCCAATTAAATGTTATGTGTAGAAACATTGCATGATAGCTTTCAATATATAATAAATAAAATAATTAATTAATTTCAATTAGCCCAAAACCACAATCCACAAAACATTAAAAACATAAATTCAAAATGTTTCGCTGTTGTGTGTCGGTTCGACGGTTGGAATTTTTTTCTTCCTCACTACTTTTCGGTGTATGCATCCAACATTTATTAACTGATTAAATATCAAAAATGTATAATGTTATAAAATTATAAAAACGTTTTGTAATACGATTACATATTTGATATTTTCGAAGCTTATACGTCGATGTAATTCCAATTTGTAGATACATTTGCTCCATGCTCCAAGTTGTTTATTTTTTTGTTACATCGAAATTATTTTTCATTTAGCGATCTCTTGTGTCTTTATTGATCATCTTTAGCCACATATGGTAGTTGATGTTGACAGCGTTTTTTTTCTCAATTTTATTGTACATCGGTAAACACAGAATATTGCAAAACATAGTCTCTGCATTTAAAGATTTATGATTATTGAGGAATCCGCATAAATTATGGGATTATTCTAAGTATTAAGTAATCACAACGTAAAACTTCCCAGAAATTTCTGTAATCTGGATAACTCTATGCACATAATATTGTCAGCACATGAACCGAAACCAAGTGATTTTAGTAGAGAGTTTGGGCAAAGTCGCTTTGTTATAAGTATATGTTAACTATATGTTATAAGTAATATTTTACGTTATAAGTCATAAGTTTATGTTTTAAGATAAATTTTTATGAGTTATAAGTTGTAAGTTATGAGTTATAAATTTTTATAAGTTATAAGCTACAATTTGTTAGCTTTGAAACTGATCAGTACTGATACGTATTAGTTTTAAAACTGATCGATAATGATCCAGATCAGTGTTGAAACCAATCAGTTCTGATTCGTATCAGTTTCGAAACTGATCACCACTGACCCTTATCAGTTTTTAAACTGATCAGTACTGATCCGTATCAGTTTTGAAACTGATCAGTACTGAAGCGTATCAGTTTTAAAACTGATGAGTACTGATCCACATCACTGTTGAAACCAATCAGTACTGATTCTTATCAGTTTTAAAACTGATCAGCACTGACCCCTATCAGTTTTTATACTGATCAGTACTAATCCGTATCAGTTTTGGAACTGATCAGTACTGAAGCGTATCAGTTTTAAAACTGATGAGTACTGATCCATATCAGTTTTAAAACGGATCAGTACTGATAAGTACTGCTCAGTTTTAAAACTGATAAGCATCAATACTTATCAGTTTCAAAACTGATCTAAAGCAGTACTGATCAGTTTCAAAACTTATAACTTATAACTTGTAGCTTATAACTTATAAAAATTTATAGCTTAAAACGTAAACTTATAACTATATCGATATGTTATAAATTTATCGATAAGTCACTTTGCCCAAACTCTCTAGTGTAGGTGTGAATTCGTATATTTTAAGAATTAAAATCAAACTTTTTGAAGAGAGTTCATCTTCACACTGAAATTGATTGGTCCTGGTCCTATCTAATAAATATTCTGGCATCATGTCACTAACACTCAAACTCTCTCTCTTTCAATTACGAAAATCCACGGCACTAGTGCGGCATTGGCTTATGTTAACGTATACAAAATTTCGTAACAAAATTCATAATACGTCAAGGTCCGAAAAATGATGTTCTTGTCATCTGTCCGAAGTGACAACCGAGTTAATAATGTTTTCGAACTTAGCAAAGAACTTTCAAGAAGAACAAAATCACGTTGGTCTGAGAAAACGGGTAGCAGTGGCATGCGTAATATTTTCACTTAAGGTTAAGGACTCAGGGTGGTCATCTCACTAGAAAAAAAAAATCCTGAAATCCTAAAATTTTTTCAGCGAATCGGGAGATTTGTAACTTATTGTTTAGTTACATTCGATTTCCCAGTATTTTAATTTTTTGTTTTTTATTTCCCGTATCCCATGTTCGTTTCCCACTTCCAGATTCTAAAAAATTTCGACTAGCGGGTCACTTGGATGTACAAACTTTAACTCTCTGTTTTAAACAATTATTTTTGGGCACAGGGAGGTTTGTACGATTTTAATAATCAACGGAAAAAGGAAAAGACGTCTCGATATGACAAATCTAATCGAACATTCGCAATATACGTCAATTCAGAAGGCGTTTGACCGAATTTTGTCTTTTACATGTCCTGTTTATGATTTATTTTTTAAATGTTCGTTAACCCTTATTAGCTTTTTTTAGACTGAAGAAATAGCAATTTCCAAAGTATAAAAATGGAATGGTATTTTTTTGTTCTTTCCTCTTGTTATATGTTCAATTTTTTATGCTTGTGAAGCGAAAAGAAATGTTTTTAATATAAATTTGGATCGCAATCTAAACATAAAAACATCTGCTTGCCATTGAATGATTCAGTTGTCAGTGAGCTAGTTTGAAACTTAACCTCAGACAATTTGAGTTTTTTGAAACGATTCTATTTTTGTAAAAAGAGTCTTCACCCATATGCTTATCATACAGTCTGATAGTCGAATTAATTTGGTGATATGCATTTGGTCACGCGACAAAGATGCGCTGAGCGTTCCAATTAGCCAAACTTTATTCGTGAACATTGATAATTTAATTAATTTCTTTTTTCTTCTGTTGGCCGTATCAGGCAGTACAAAATTCTAGTAAAAAGTTTACAGATCAATGCAATTGAGACAAAGAATTAATTAGGGGACTCAGAGAAGCGACATCCTTCTTGCGGTGTGCATCGTCAATAGTTATTTACGTCTTAGGATACAACTCATTGCGTATTACTTTTACTATGAACGTGTAAGCTCTTATTTGAATTATTTTGTCATTAACATGACGCTCAGACATGAACACATCTAGAACAGTTGCGTTATGGAGATAATTAGAAGAGATCAACATTTCGGCATCTAGTGCCAATCTTTAGTCAAGTCGTGCACCTTGATATGCTGATGGACGTGATTGACAAAGTTCTGACATATCTATTTGACTCGGTTAGAGGGTATTGATTGGACTAGCGAAGTGTAACGGAAATGGTTACAGCTGCCATCTGTTGAAGTTTTGTATGAAGCATTTCTTACTCTAACCCTGAGTGTATTGTCTCCAATTTACGTCACAAGTACAAGAGCCGAAAGTGCTTTTCCGAGTGACGTATGCTTTTTTACATGCTTCATATATTAGAGTAGAAAGTAAAAATGAAGAATGTGAAAAGTATCCACTTGTGTGTGTTATCAATGACGACCAAACAATATGCCATATGTGTCATGACTAATAAATCAAATATGTTGAAAAGTTTAAGTAAACAGATCCGATTTTATTTGAGCAATTCGTTAGCGTAGTTATCGATTTTCTCACGGATCATAAATTTGTTATCTGCGCATTCGGTTGAAAACAATAAAATATTATAAACATTTCCTATCCGTAAAAATGTACTTCAACCTTATCACGAAGAGATTTTGCGCATTTCAAATGAGTTTTGTTATGGCTCTATGAATAGCTTGACTTTTTTTGTTGTGCACTTACTTATCCATAGAAAAATTGGTATACAATTCTTATCTAGAGATAAGAAGGAAACAAACAAAAAAGGTCTCATTGGTCTGGTACAAATACGTTACAAGTTGACAGATTTTTTTTCTCGCATCGAGCAGTAAAGTCGTTAATTATTCGTGTGCGGCACACATTCGTACAGTCGAATTGAATGCTGAATTCTGTTGTCCAATTTCCTAATACGCGTCTATTATTCGCCACATTCTTTAAATTTGTCGAATTAATTCTTGCAAAACATAAACACAAAAATAAAAGAAAACTTCAGTTTTAAGCAGTGGGTTTTGTGGTTTTGAACAGTTTTATGTTATGCTGTTATGGATAGTGATTTGCAAAAAAAAAAATCCAACCATTTTATCACATTGAAAATCATTTTAATATAAAAGTGTACCAATAAATAAAACCGCATACTCAACGTCAAATTGAAGGTAAAAAAATCGTATTTAATGAAAATATTTTATTCAAATCAACTTCATATCTCTAAAATAATTAGCTTTTACACAGATCGAACGTTTGCGGTGGGGTTCGGTGTTCGGTTACAGCTTTTCAAATTCAAATAATGTACTTGATTTCGAAATGGACTGTGAAGCGACCAATAGAAAGATTTTATCTATTTGAATCATTTAAAATTTAATATCTCAACGCATGCATTTCGCATTAAATCTCTCCGGATAAAATGCGGAAAACATATGCATTTTCGATAGGAAGTGGCTGTTCGCAGGTGCCTGCCAACAATCATTAAATATTGACATTCATAGGAAACTTTACCCATCACCAGACCAGAGACTATGTTAGCCCCGTACGATGTTGCAGCAATAGCAGATTATCATCATATTAGGGGAATCATAGAGGATTGTCGAGACTTACCCTTAAATGATGATACGGATTTTTATCACATGAGCGAAAACGAAGCAACAGACAGGGGAAATTCGTTTGACGTGTGAGAATAATGTTTCATATATCCTACTAGAGCCATAATCTTCAGGGGAAATAATAATTGAGTAAGGAATTAGTTTAATGTTAGCCCGTATTTCGTAAAAACACGTGGATGGCGCCACTAGATGTACCAGCACTTCTATGTTGATGTTGAAGCGTAAATTCAGCTATGAAAATAGCATTTTCTTCCGATATATTTCACCTACTCTCTATCCATTGCCACCTGCTGCCAATTAGTGCCCGCTGTTCGTGTGATGTCGTTGGTCCATCTTTCGGATGGGCGTCCCATTGGTAGTTTCGTTAGTGGCAAAATGCTTTTAGTTCATCGATCGTCTGTCATTCTGGCGATATGTCCTGCGCAATTCCATTTTAGCCTGGGTATTCGCTCCATGACATCAGTAACTCTCGTTTGTTGCCGGATTCATTCATTCTTCATTTTGTCTCTGATCGAAATTCCTAGCATTGCTCTTTCCATAGCCCTCTGAGTCACTCTCAACTTGGTAAACGTGCACACACATATCGAACACTGTCCTTTTCAGACTGTTGTTCATGTTGCTCTTGAATATTTACCGCAGTTTGCCGAACACTGCCCAGCCGTGACCGATTCTTCTTTTGATTTCAGCCGTTTGATTGCCGAGACCAAGCTTCATGTTATGGCCTAGATATTTTTATGAGTCATGGACTTCGATTACATCATCTCCTATTTTCATTGCACTGGCACCCTCAATGTTTGTTACAATTTTCGTTTCACTATAATTAAGGGACAAGACATATACATTTTGAAATTTTCTTTATTTTCAAAATCAGTTTAGACATACAGACATTCTATCAATTGACGCGTTTAGTGCGGCATGGGCTTACGTCAAAGTATAGTGAATTTCATAATGAAATTAATAAACTGCTAAAAAATTCGTACTTACTGATATGGACTTTGAGCATCTACAACAACTAAATTATTAGCCAATTAGGAAAGCCTTCCTAAATCAGCTTTCGCAACTGAAATAATTTTCCAAACGCACGACGATGTAGTCATAGTCCTTGAACAATCTTATGATACGAACTAGGGCGGAAATGTTCACCTCAATTTAATTTTTCTTTGGTATATCCGGTTCAATAGGAGAAATGTTCACCCGAATGTCCTATCGAAATTTGTCTTTGAAGGTTAATCTGTACTTAAACTAAGTAATGAAATATTTATGAAAAATCAGTCCATATGGTCATGGTGTTCGGCAGTGTAGTTAAACTTTGGTCCACTCTACCAACACCAGAGCCCGAACTCTTCCATACCAAATTTCTTCCCTCGTTTCCTGAGAAAATGTTTTTGTATTCGCTGGTTCGGGTAGTTTCACAATATGTATGGTAACAAGCTGCAAAAGACCATCTTGTCTGCAGGTTTTTCAGGTATTCGGTCCAAGGTTAGGACAACAACGAACGAGTATATAATTAAATCTCTTCAGTGGCAACATTATGCAACGGAGAGGGATGTTTTATATTTCATGCATTACGGCACCTTAAACCAAGAGTTTCGGCTCTAGGTCAAAAAACCCCCGGACAAAATAACCCCCGACGAAATAACCACCCAGGGGTTATTTTGTCCGGTTTCGAGAAGTAATGAAATGTTAAAAAAGAATGTTGAATGGTGCTCTGCCCCCTAGGCCCCCGCGCCTGCGGCGAGCTACAATACGACATGCAGGCGGCCTTACAAGCATGGGACTCTGCCTCAAACTCCGCTAGGGGCTCCGCCCCTTAGACCCCTCAAGGGGGGCGATACCCCATTGACCCCCCATCGTGGTGGCTGCCGCCCCTCCACCCCGCTTTTTTTCCCATAAAGTTCAGGCCTGAGGCGCGATGCCTTGCTTGTTATAATCCGGTTTATTGGTCATCTGGATATTTGTCCGGGGGTTATTTTGTCCGGTTTTTTTGTCCAGGGTTTTTTTTTTGTCCGGGGTTTTTTTGTCCAAGGGTCGTTTTGTCCTGCTGCCATAGTTTCTTCATGGTCTACAAAGTGATGAAAACAATTTTTGAGATCCTGGTGAGAATATTTCGTATATAATTCAAAAAGTTTTGCCGACCCTCGAACTAACCACCTTTTTGGTTCATCGTCTACGAAACCATATCACCGATTTTTCTTATCTTCGAACCTTCCATTAAAATCGGTGAGGATTTAATTGAAATATTATGATTATGAACAAACGGACAGGCATACATATTCTCACTGATTTTGCGCCTGTAGACGGCCACAATAACATCCATCCTACTCGATTTCTGAGTTGTGATACGGTCTTCTGAAAAGTGCTTCGTACGGGGCTTCAAATAAGTTTCTCATCAATCTGCCGTTAATCGCAGGCATCGACCAAGAGCACATTTTTCTTTAATATTCACAGGCGCCTTTGAGTATCATTTCACTTTTACAGACGTTTTTCACAGGCGAAATTGAATGTACGGTTATCACTTTTGCGTGTAAAATATTTCTCTAAAAATCCATTTAAACAACTCACGTGGCGACTTGTTCGTTTTTCTAGACTTTTTACCATAACATCACATTAAACAAACTAAGTGTAAGACATACACCAACCAATAAAACTTGTTTCAATTCTAAATGAAACTGAAATTTAACTTAATTGAAAAATAGTTACGTTTTATTCAAAGAAAGCAAAATGATTGCATTCACCTTCACTTATAATAATTTAATTGGTTTTTAAGCTTTTCAAACACAAAAAATGTAGCTTTATCTTTACTATGAGAAGATTGCTCAATTTGAAAAAAAAATGTAAATTTCATTTTTGTGGATGGGCAATTCCATGAACTACATCGTTCCCGTTAGAGGTGCGTGGGTCACCCGATAGTTACGGGCAGCCCGTAACCCGTCCCGAACCCGCACACCTTTAGTTCCCGTACAAGATAGGCTCAGTCCAACTTATGTGTTAGACCAACATCCTGTCTCGTCGCAGATTCATCATTCCCCAGGCATTCATTTCAAGAGTTCATCGCATTTTTGGCCGCTCATTTTATCCCTTCAGCTATTAATTTTAAGTGTTCATTTTACCCCTAATTCCGTTCATTGTACATTCTTTTCCATTTTCTCTCCTGTCATTCTTACGCCTCTTAATAATTTTGGGTCGCCTTCAAAAATCTCGATGAGACTTTGTATCAATTTGCCCGTACACACGAAATTCTATATGACATAACGTATCGGAACTGTTCTCTCCGATATAGTCGTCATATAGAATTTCGTGCATACGAGCAAATTGATACAAAGTCGTATCGAGATTTTTAGTCGCGACCCAAAATTGAGAGGCGTAAGAATGACAGGAGAGAGAATGGAAAAGAATGTACGATGAACGGAATGAGGGGTAGAATGGACCCTTGAAATTAACAGTTGAAGGGGTAAAATGAACGGCCAAAAATGCGATGAACACTTGAAATGAATGCCTGGGGAATGATTAATCATAGGTTCATCGTGTGCAACGCCACAGGAATTTGGTCCAACTTTTTTCAGGTACCAACTTGGAAGAATGAGTAGACTCGAGTAAATCTTGGAGGGATCAAGGTCGGTTCGTAAATTGACCGAGTACCAAAAAAATTCTTTGATATGTTGCTGAGGAAGGTGGGTCAGTTATAAAATTAACCGAACACCTACAATTGTTTTATATATTGTAGAGGACGTTGAGGGGAACTTCAGAATGCTTGACGTCAACTTATTTCACTGAAAATATTAATTTTAGTTTGCATGTAGTGAATATCCCCTTGTCAAAAAATTAAAAGTTGCAACAGATGTAGATGTTTTTTATTGGAACAATCAAAACAAAAATAATAATTTTCTCACGTGTTAATTGAAATTCAACCATCAAGCACACTCATATGTACACCGTGACATTAATATTTCAACAATTTTTTTTGACAAAAGGCATTGATGATGTTTCATTATTATCACTACATTCAATGTAAAAAATGATAATATTTGTTGACAAAATAATCATTTTAGCTGTTTGCTCTGTCGCTTAGCACTGTTCCAGCGTTTAAGTGAAATTCATGTAAAAATTTGGTTTGAAAAGTGTTGTTTTCTTAATTTAAAGTTTGATTTAATTGATTTTTACACAAAGGTATGTACGAATATTTGCTTTAATTGAATCGGACATTATAAACCTTTTGAAAGAAAAATCTAATCGAAAAAATATTTTCAGTTTTATTATGAAGAGCCATCAATCGGAACTTTAATGCACATTACAAACGATATACTATATGATGTACTTGTAGGTACATAAGATCTTTTGATGAAATTTCTATAAATAATTGTTAGAAATCTCTGTGGTGTTAAAAGTTAAATATTTCTTATTGTATACGGATAAGGTTAAGATGTTTTCTAGGTCACAATTGAAATTCGAAAAGCTGATACGTCTATGATACATGCATGTAGCCGTCGAACTTATTGTTTGTTGTTTTAAACGTTACTTTTATCATCTCTCAAAACTAAAACTCTGATGATGAATTATGTTTTGACGTTATCTTGACGACAGAATGCTAGTCTTCCTCTCCAAATAATTGAGCACTTTAATTGCGAATGCGAACAATAGTTGTGATGATTTGATTCCTATTCGATATGTAATGACCTTACCTTGGGTTTCTTTGATGCGTCTTTCATGCGCATTTTGGCATGTTATTTGATTTGGCACAAGAAATATTTATCTTAAAGGTGCACTTCTTACACGACTCCACAAAATCAAACATGAAAAGGATATTTTTACGACCATACGACGTACTTTATGTTCATCTGTAATGTACAATGTACACACAACATGTTAACTGTACACACTTGTCTTATGATAGATTCACTTGTCTGTACAATGTACGTCCGATAAAATCAAGCTGAACGTTATGAACAAGATCATCATGTACAATTTTGTTGTGCAATTAAATTAGTCCCAATGATGCGCCTGAATTTGTGCTGACAAATGGTACCAATTTTAGAATTTGTGCTGCTCTGGTGACCCAGCAAAAATTCATCAAAAAATGAAATTTCGATTTTCGTCATTTTTGCACGGGAACCTACTTCAGTTCGGGTTTTCTTCAAAAGACCACTGCACCACGAATTTGTGCTGAATTTGTGTTGGCGATTGATACCTACCCCAAGATTTTACGACGTCTGGTCACAAATTGAAAAACTGTTCGAAATTTTGATTTTTCGCGATTTTTGTATAGAGAAACTCTCGATTTCGAATTTTATTGCGGAAACCTTTGCACCACGAATTTGTGCTGCTGTTTCCATACAAAAAACGCGAAAAATCAAAATTTCGACCAGTTTTTCAATTTGTGCTGGGATGACGTGAGATGTCGTAAAATCTTGGGGTAGGTGTCAATCGCCAACACAAATTCGTGGTGCAGTGGTCTTTTGAAGAAAGCCCGAACTGAAGTAGGTTCCCATTCAAAAATGACGAAAATCAAAATTTCATTTTTTGATGATTTTTTGCTGGGTCACCAGAGCAGCACAAATTCTAAAATTGGTACCATTCGTCAGCACAAATTCCGGGGGGGGGGGGGGGGTGACGACATGCACCTCAATTTACTGATGGATTGTTCTGGTTTGGTTTGACCAATGGTTTAAGCGACAAAGGACAAGTCTCGCGCTTGTCTTTCTTTTACCATCGTGGCCAATACCTTGCAGTATGTAAAAGTATTCCATTAAAGACAAGGGTAAAGAAGTAGAGATTTTATGTACATTGTACAACTGGGAGATTTTCATTTTTCACAATTAATAATTCACGAAGTGATTCTCGTATTTTCTGGCCTCAACACAACAAAATAAAGTACTGTCTCGCTGGGAAATTCGACGTGTGGAATTTAATCCTCGTCTTTGGCTCGAAATACAACCTTCCCACACGCCTCAGCAAGAAATGTCCCAGCAAAACAGTAATGTACTATTCCACAGGACACCGGACAAGAGTACATAAAGTGTCAAATTCCAATGGTCTGCTTTCGTTAGACACAATAACCCATTTTTGACCCAAAATTTTTGGACTTTTCCAAGGCATTTGATTTGGTTGATCATAGAATTCTTTTGAAGGTGCTTCAGGGATTCGGAATCAACGGTGGTTTGCTTCAGTGGTTTTAATCCTATATTTCGTATCGTTCTCAACAAGTGGCCATTGGTAATTTCAAGTCATCCGTCATACATCCCTCTTATCGTGTGCCTCAGGGTTCCATTCTTGGCCCTCTTTTGTTTCTGGTGTTCGTGAACGACTTGGTAGTGAAGATGAAAAGCAAGACCTCATAATTTGCAGATGATCTTAAATTCTCGTTGAAAACTGAAAAGGTTACTGATTGTCACGTACTGCAGGAGGACATTGCTACTTTGGAGAGATGGTGTAGCGTCTATAAGTTGAAGTGTGTAATCCTTACCACGAGCCATAAAACGGTTAAGATTCTGTTCGATTATGTCATAGCAAACACCAAGTTGAATAGAGTGACATTTAAGAAAGATCTTGGTGTCATCTTCGATGACAAGCTTTATTTCAACCTTCGCGTAGACATGAAAACGAGCAAGTCATTCAAAATGCTTGGGCTTATTTTTCGAGCTGGCAAATTATTCACGAATCCTCAGAGTTTACTCACGTTGTATCGGTCGTATGTACGAAGCTACCTGGAATATTGTTCTATTGTCTGGTCTCCTTATTATGATTGCTACATCGACCAGATCGTGAAAGTTTATCAAAGGTTTACCAAAATGATATATCGGAGATTCTGGAATCAAGGCGTCTTTATGCGGATGAAATGTTCCTGTATAGAATTATTCGGAATTATTCTGCGGAGCTTCCTAGGCTATGCAGGTGGGTTAATGTTAAGGACATTCAATTTTGAAGAGAATGTGACAATCAGACTTTCTCTACATTCCCCATAGATTCTGACTTTATTTCAAAGAAGATAAAACGCAATTGGCTATCCACATTAAGATATACCTTGTCCCAGGGTCAATAAAATCAAGTAATCAAATCGATGTTCATCTTGACAAAAATCAATTAATTTTTTGATTAGTGTGAATGAGCGCATCAAATTAATCGCATGAATTACATGCGGTTGATTGATGAGTATGAGCGTATTGTTAAATGTAGATCTGAAAGCTTTTAACAATAAATTTACCAATAAAATCAACCTCGGCAAGTAATAAATGCTCGGGGGAAAAAAACTGAATGAAATATTATGATGATCATCATTTCAGCTACAAAGGTTCAATCAATTACCAAGCGTTAAATTTACGCTAAATTATTTCAATTTTGTTAAATAATCAAAAATGAGTTTTTATTTCTCGAAATGCAAAAATAATAATAGAAATAAAATGTGTGTGCTCTTTGTCTTGTTGGTTGGTTTGTATTCAAAAACAAGCAGATCATGAAATGGATCACGACAAATAATAGATTGCGCTAGGTATCCAATTATTATGCATTTGAATGCCCGCAAAATGATATCAATCACAACGTTATTTACTTTACTTTCCTTCAAAGTGCCTGCCTGTATATAAGACATCATTTTCCGACAATTTTGCGCAGTAATTCGATAAAAGACATTGTAAATAGCGGTAAAAGTAATAAAATCAGTCACTTTAAAATTGATATAATGATATACCGTTCTATCATTTTGTGCAAGACGTACAGTTGCGCGGCGTTAATTTCATTAAAATTGCATAATCGCATCCGAAAGACTTGTTTCTAGTTACCACGGGGCAAATTTGCGTATTTAAAATTTCATTCAAGTTCTTAACAGTAAAATGGCAAAGAAATCAATCTGTCTGTCAATTAACCACTTTACGATTAGAATTTTATTTAACAATTTATTAGATTCGTTGCATGTCTGTCTATACTCTCACTTAAAAGTCATGGCCATTCCTTTATATTTTGTTGCAATATTTTTATTTCCCATCTAATCTGTAAATATGAAGGTTATCGATTTCGTCTCGAAATAGAACATTTTCAAGATGTTTTCTGGCATCAGACAAATAAATTAATAAATTCATTATTTTCTTGAATTGTTTTTGACGTTGAATGTAAGAATATAACTTTATGGTAGAGTTATAAATATTTCTGGATGTTTTCAATGTCAAATTCATTAAATTCATTAAAAAGCAAAAGAACGGGTTGAAACAGCGCGATTGCTTTGAAACATTCAGAAAAAATGGTTCTCTTATGTTTCGACACAACAATACGAAGCGTAGTGTTTGCTAGAGGTACGTTTTTATAGCAAAATCTCAATTTTAGAGCAAAAATTTTCATTCCCAAAACGTACACTTAGGGTACGTACAGCTATTAGAGAGTTTGGGCAAAGCGACTTGAAGCCAAATTTATACCATATACATATAGCTATTAGTAATAAGTTATATGCTTACATTTTGAGCTACAAGTTTACGTTTTAAGTTATAAATTTACGTTACGATCTATGAGTTATAATTTATAAGTTACAAGTGTACGGTACAAGTTATAAGTTATAGCCCAGATCAGTATTGTAACTGATCCAGATCAGTACTAACCTGTTTGAAAACTGATCTGGTTCAGTACTGATCAGTTTCGAAACTGGTCCGGATTAATACTGATCAGTTTCAAACTGATATCTATCAGTAGTGATCAGTTGTAAAACTGATCCGGATCAGTACTGATCAATCTGAAAACTGATATGGATCAGTACTGATTAGTTTTAAAACTGATTCGGATCAGTTTCAAAGCTATTAATTCAAATCAGTTTTGAAACTGATCAGTTCTGATGCGGATCAATTTTGGAACTGATAAGTACTGGTCTGGATCAGTTACAATACTGATCTGGACTATAAACTTATAATTTTAACTTATAACGTAAACCTGTAACTTATAACGTAAACATATAACTCAAAAGAAATAGCTATTGCATAATGTATACATGTTATAAATTTGGGATAAGTGGCTTTGCCCAAACTCTGTATTGTCCGATAACGTTAACTGGTGACTATATTCACAGATTTTGTACGAAAAAAGTATCAAATACCTAGCCAGTGAAACTTGCAGACGAACTGTACGTATTCTTAGAGAAGATACACGCCTTTAGGCTGTATTTACAACCTTGCGATTCGCAGAAATACAAGTGTGAAAAAGAGATGCCTAGTGTAGCCTAGTGTATTTCTGCGATACGATTCGCAAGTGCATAAGTTAGGGCAAGAACACATTACCATCTATTGTCATCTCATAATAGAGAAATTATAGTTTTTTTCATGTCAACTTTTATTATCAAATCCCAAAGAAATACGCGACAAATTTCTTCCTGTATAAAGAAATTCAATATGAAAACATGTGTGATTTCTCTATTCTAATATTACACTAGATTGTAATGTGTTCTCACCTTTTAGCTCAACCTGACAAAATTTTTTTTATTTCTGTCAAGTTGAGCTTTCATACAAACTGAAGGTATGCGATTTATTCGCATCGTATCAAATATCTTTACTGCTCGTTCCTTAGTGCGTCAACGGCCCACTTAAACCGATTATGAAGAGCGACGAGATGTAATCTCTCAGCAACCGTTTGTGATTTTTGCATGTAACGTTGCAGATGGCATTGCGCCTGCTTCAAATAATTAGTTTACAGAGTACTATAACTATTGTATTACATGGCTAATTCCATCGGTGACCCATTGTCGGTACCATGTCACTTGAGGAACGAGTGTGTTTTGTCTCATTTTAATATAAATCACATTAAAAGAGTGAAAGAGATGAAATGCGTTATCCAGGTGACGGTACCGATGGAATTAGCCATACTAACATTTGAGGGGAACATAGAGGTTTGCCGATACTTTATTGCATAAGCGAAAACGAGAAAAAAGATGTGGGGGAATGATAAGTTCTCCTGTGAGATTCAAATAATTTCTGAATTATACATCTAGTGAGTGTTGAAAAATTATTTAGTTGTTGTCTCTTCTATTTGTGACGCAATTTTTTGAACATAATGTAATTTTGTTTTTCAAATTACATCAATTCAATTTTGACCACAAGCTGACATTCTATTCAAACAAATTTTTGCGTATTATCAGCGATATCATTAATTTTGGAAGCGGACTTACGGACTCTGTCACACTTTACATTTTAAGAGGTTTTTGTATGCGATAATAGCTGTAACTGTTTTAACTAAAAATCATGTAAAAAATTTTCTATTTTTTGAAAAAAATTTGTCTCTTAAAAAAAGTTTCTTCAGAAAAGTTTTCATTACTGAGTTGTTCCCTTTGACTACTTTCGGAACACTTCGTGTCACCTTCGGCTACTTTCGGAACACCTAATGTCACCTTTGGCTACATTCGGAACACTTCGTGTCACCTTCATCTACCTTCGGAACACTTCGTGTCAACTTCGGCTACCTTAGCAACACTTCGTGGCACCTTTGGTTGCCTTCGGAACACTTCGTGGGACCTTCGGAACACTTCGTAGCACCTTCGGCTGTCTTCGGAACACTTCGTGGCACCTTTGGCTGCCTTCGGAATACTTCGTGGCACCTTCGGATACCTTTGAAATACTTCGTGTCACCTTCGGAACACTTCGTGTCACCAATTCTTCACACTGATCTATATAACTTTCCCGAAGAAACCAACTGTCTAGGTAAAAAATTCTACTGACCAAACTCTATAGCTTTCGCGAAGAAACCTACTATCTAGCTATTGTCACTCGACTGCTAAAATTCGAAAATTCCGAGCACTACGTGAAAATCTCACAAAATTGACTACGTTTACACATGCCACGACTTTTCAAGAGTTTTCCGGAAAAGCGGCCTATGAAATGTTTCATTTGTGGCCGAGACTGACGTGTCCTGAAAATTTCAGGAAGATCGGCTGTCTCGTTCTCGAGATCGAAAATCATTAATAGATAGAACTAGATAGATAGAAACCGACAGATCAGAAAAAAAGTTTTCATTTTAAAACGTCGATATCTCAGCCAATTTCCAACCGATTTTGATGAGTCTGTGCGGTCTGGGCACGTTGCGACGTAAATAATTTAGGGTGTCCTTCTAGTTTATCACCATAGCGCCTAGCGCTAATTTAAGGCTCATGACTGCCTTTCGAATTCAACTGCATTTTGACTTACAGTTAACGAAATTATTTTGAAGTGTTGAATTTCCGACAGAAATTCATATTGAACAGCTAATGATGAAGATGTCGGCAAAGAGCAATTACTGCAAGATAATTTATGTTCAATTATTTCAAAAAACTTACATAAAGCTACCAAAAAAAAAAACTCTCGATACAACTTTTCTCAAAACCTTTTTGTTGAAACAATACTCCACAAAGTGTTTGCATTTACCTTAAGCAAGACCGCATTTTTCAAATTTCAACAAAATTAACCAATTCCAAAATCAAATCCTCATAAAATAAACAAAAATTCCTCATCCAAACCGATTACCCAATTATCCGCCTAATACCAAAATAATCGATTTCATGTTCACATAACTTTCGTATTAGTCAGATGATAACTTATTGAGTAACCGCATAAAAATATGTTTTCTCAAAAGATTAAAGTTTATCAAACTATTTACTAAGCATTTTTTTCTTCGAGCAACGATGACCAACCGTTGTGTTATGTTCCAAAGTAAGCGCCGCACCAGTTGCAATTCACAAAGTAGAGAAAACTTTTTCCACTGGAATTTCGTTAAAAGGAATTAACTTTTCATATAAAACCAATGTCCAGGGAACGTAAAAAAAGCAATCTCTTCACAGCATCACGTAGAATATGCTCGGAAGCAAAATCGATAAAAACAATTACAACCAGCGTGATCACAAAAATGTGAACGTAGTATATACATGTGTGTTGTATTTACCTGATGCGATAATCTCTCCGCTAGTTATCAATGAACCACTATGATAAATTCACTCGTTCTTGAATTTATTATCGGTAATTGTGTGTCATTAAATCTTGTCGTATGCGAGGTTAGTAATTTATTATTATTCCATCAGTAGTTGGTGCAGTTCATTTTCGAAATTCGATTAAACTCTTGTCACGCAGCGGTGTGATGGAGAGAGTGTTCCAGAGGGAAAAAATGAAGCTTTAAGGTACAACGAGATTTTGTAAAAATTTCAAATTCCTAACAACGCAATACCGGGAGGCGTTTGAAGTTATGAATTAGTGGTTAAAAGTGGTTTTTCATAACTTCAAACGGCTCCCACTACTACACCTGATGTGAGCGCCATCTAATAACGACATATTATTAATGGGGGGCCGGCCCAATTTTACCCAAATCCCGGGATGACGGAAATTTGTATGTTACGACCCGTTAGAAGTCTTTCATAAAGCATGATGCGATGAAAGTTCCAAAAAATAAGATCGACACGGACGCATCATGTATAAGTCAAGCAAACGTATACGAATTCAAAAATGAAATTTGAAATTGCAACCAACTTCCCTCGAGTGCAAAATTTGACATTTTCAAGTGATACCCAGTGGCCCCTGCCCACAAAACGTGAAAAACTGACGGCGCAATGGTAATTTTTATAGTCACTAGAGAAAAGGGGTCAAGAGAGTGACATCATTTATGAGCAGTATCTAAAAATAATCACACGCACTAGTGCTATCGTCACTCTTTAACTTATGTGATGTTATAATGAACTACGCTTAACGTGGGCATTTTTTCAGACCGGTTAGAAAAAAAATGAATTTATTGTGTTTAAACAAATGTAAACATTTAAATGCAAATGACTGCGGATGTACGTCACTAGACATGCAACGAATGATATAATATCATAAAATGTCAAAAATTGATTAAGAGCTCATTGTCTAGATAGGAACTGGATAACTAATTGTATTTTTAAAAACTAAATTCATTTTCATTTCAATTAAACAATGGGCAGGCCTTAGGAATACTATTTAATTTCCACTTGAAGATATTGAAGTGAAATTGTTAATTCAATTAAGGAAATGTACATACATAAAATTTTCGTTTTTTATTTGATTTTAATTAGCTGCATATAAACAAAATATCATTAAAAAGATTTGATAAACTGATTACGAATAAGAATTGTGGTGCGGAGCGACAGATATAACTTATGTGGGAAGATAAAATACATCTCATGACTTGTTATCGCGAATCAGTTAAAGTTGCAACGATAACTCATTGAAATAGAGGAAAGTAAGTTTGTGACTTGATTTAACTGGTGACTTTAATTATAAGGCCCACAGTGTAGAAAATTTCGTAAAAGTTGAATGCTAATGTTGGTTGCAGAGGAAGTTTCATCTTAAAATAATTGGTAGCGTGATTTCATGCATGAGCGATCTCTGATGAATCGGAAGCAGCGCAAGTCTGTCCAATCCAGTAACTTTGATCTTTTTAGACCCGTACGAAGAACGAAGTTCTTCGAAAAGGGGTCTTATGCTTCTACCACGACGTTTTTAACCACCTCAATTTCGACCCGGGATAAGGAGGGGGGGCAGCATGGCTCATAGTCCTTAGATGACGAATCAGCATTAAAAACATATGAAGGGACCACGTATAAGAATAGATGTGGGAAACAGAGTTGATGTTAAGAAAAGACTCGAACGTATCTAAGTAAATGTTGCCTTAACTCTTAAGTGTTTTAAATGACGTCAACGTTAAATTGTATTGGAAATTGCTGATAGGGCAATATTAAAAAACCCGTCCGAAGAAACGAAAAAAACCTTCCCGAAAGCACAAAATTGATCCCCATATAGAGAAAAATGTTATCCTCAATTTTCTCTACAACATAGCAAAAAACAATTTTCGGGACTAGGGCAGATCTTAGTACTGACCTAGAGCCCTAAGTAGAGGCCTCGGATACATACTTCCATAGACAAAAATGTTTTCCTCAATTTGCTCTGCAACATAGCAAAAAATAGGTCCACTTGAGCCCTAAGCACAGGCAAAAGTTTCTTTTATAAATGTCGGTCATGCCTAGATCTTTCAAAAAAATTTATGACAATCGGAATTGATTTACTCGAATTATGTACAAAAGACCAAAAGCCACTTAAGCGGCCCTAGCTCTGCGGCCCTTGGGCCGACAGTTCTCAGATTCAATCTAATGAAAGATTTTTCGATTACCTTTCAGGAAAAAAAATGTTTTTGAAAATCGGTTGAGTTTTACACGATAATTGTTGACGGATGGACGGACGGACATTTTTTTATTGCTGGTTCGTCATCTAAGGACCATGATCGATGCTCCCCCCTACTCCCAGGTCGAAATTCGACTGGTTACAAACGTCGTGGTAAACGCAATAGACCCCTTTTCGAAGCACTACGTTGTTCGTACAGGTCTTCGTCCGTCCGTCCGTCCGCCCGTCCGTCCGTCCGCCCGTCCGTCCGTCCGTCCGTCCGTCCGTCCGCCCGTCCGTCCGTCCGCCCGTCCGTCCGCCCGCCCGTCCGTCCGTCCGTTCGTCCGTCCGTCCGTCCGTCCGACTGTCTGTCAACACGATAACTTGAGTAAAGCTTAACAGATTTTCAAAAACTTTTTTCACTGAAAGGTAATTGACAAATTTTTTTTGGGATTTAATCTGGGCACTGTCGGACCAGGACCAGGAGCCAATGAGCTAGGGTCGTTTAAGTGATTTTTGGCCTTTTGTACATAACTCGAGTAAATCTTTTCCGATTGTCATAAATTTTGTTTTGTTTGAAAGATCTGAGCATGTCCGACAATTTAAGGAAGAAACTTTTTTTGAATTTGAGTCCTAGGACTTAGCTAGGGCACTAGAAACGAGTCTCTGCTAGGGCTCTACGTGTTTTTTCTACATAACTCGAGCAAATCTTTTCCGATTTTCATAAATTTTTGTTTGTTTCAATGCCTGACAATTTATGGAAATTGGTTGAAAACTTTCGAAGTTATGGTCGAAAAAGTGGTCAAAAACCTGGTTTTTTGAAGGCTTGTGGGACTTTTTCTCTTGTATATCTGCGAGATTAGAACGGAAATCGCTATGGAAGGTTTCAAATAAAAGATAAGGACATCAGAAAATTACGAAAATTATAGAAGATCTGTTGAGTCGTTTTGGCTGTAGTGTCCTTAGTGTGGGCCAAACTGACTACCCACGGACCACACGATCGTACACGATATTTGGCCGTTTTTCGTGAATATTTCTTTAATGATAAGGTTTTTTGTGCAGTGTTTTAGAGTAAAAAGAGGCGAACTTTTTTTGTATGGAAGTATGTGTCAGAGGCCTCTCCGAAGTGCTCTAGGTCGGTTGTAAGATCGGTCCTAGTACAAAAAAAATTTTTTGTATGGAAAAATTTGTTTTTAATTTTTTCTTCAAACTTTTTTTTGGAAATTTCTTTTGAAATTTTAGGCTTTTTAAGGGATTTGCTTTTTCGGCAATTTCCAATCCAATTTAATGTGGACGTAATTTCATACACTTAAAATCTAGAGTAACATCTATTCTTTTTTCCACATCTATTTTGATTCGTACGGGCCCCTTGCGTATATTTATATTATTAACATAGGAGCAACTCTACGCTACTAAAGGTGGAGTTTGAAAAAAGCGTGCTGCCATACATACATCTTAATGTATGAAAATGTGAGTGCGAGGGTGGGTCAGAAAACGGATTACAGTTTTGTAGATTGATATTCCTAAAAATGTTTAAAAGTAAAATATTACGAAAACGACGAAAAAACATATGAAGGGACCCGTACGTATAAGAATATATGCGGCAAACAGAGTTGATGTTACGAAAAGACTGGAACGTATTTAAGTAAATATTGCGTTTGAATAGTTTGAAAGTTTGAATGACTCATAAAAATTACACAAGGTAATGTTGAAAGCTCTCCCGAAGTACGTTTAAAATTTAATTCTCTACAACTTTGTCTTTGGAAGCAACTTTCTAACTGCCATAGTTCAAGAGATACGAGTCATCCCTCTGAACTCTAGAAGTGTCTGAATCCCAGGATTGGGACATTTCTCGGGAAAACCCTGAAACACGTGTTCGCTCAAATTTAATTCTCTACAACTTTGTCCTTGGAAGCAACTTTCTAACTGTCATAGTTCTAGACATATGAGTCATCCCTCTGAATTCTACATGTGGCTAAATCGCAGGATAAGAACAGTTTTCGAGAAAACCCTGAAACACGTGTTCGCTAAAATTTAAAACCATAAATGAAAACCCATCTCGTATTGTATATGGCTGAGAAATAAAATTTTCTCCATTCCGTGGGTTCCAGTGCCCAAACCACTCAACCGATTTCCACAAATATTTTTTCCCAGTTTTGTGACATCTAATTCTTTCATTTGACGCTAATTTGAACGATTTATGTGTTGTAGTTGCTGAGATATGCGTGAAAATCTTTCACCGACCTTCGAAAAACCACGTTTTTGTACACTTTTTCGACCATATCTCCGGAACTATTTCACGCGATTTTGCTCATCTTCGAACTTGACCTCAGTTTTTCGACTATCTTTCAGGAAAAAAAAAGTTTTTGAAAATGATGGACAGACAGACCGACGGACATTTTTTTCGCTGATTTGTCATCTGGAGGCAACAAAAAAAGTTTTCCCCTTACTCCCGGGTTCGAATTTGCAATGTAACAAACGTGGTAGTAAACGCATCAGACCTTCGCACTTCGTACGGGTCTAAAAACGGTGAAATGTGCAGAATGGACCAAACATTTTTAGGCGTTTTGTCTTTTATCTCATGAATTAGAAAAGAATAAAAAACTCTTAAATAGTTGTCTTGTTTTGTTAATATTCACGTTCTCTAATCTCTACTGAAACTCTCGAAATTGATCTTTTCGCGCGTCATTTTTACGCAGTGACGTATGCTGTGCTACTTAAACCTTACACTTGTTGAGCTGAGAAAAAGACTTCCTATTTCTAAAAATTGCCAAATTCCTATGCAAATTAACCTTTTCGTTAATCTTCAACTGCTAAATTTAAATTTAAGTGAAAAAACATCCAATTTGCAATTTTCTTTTCATCTTCAACGAATTAATTTAGCACAAACGCTTAACAGGTGAGTGCTGACCTGCGAATGTATTCATTTCGCTGCCAATATATCCGAATCGAGTGCATGGCATAATGTTAAAAAAACACTTTCAAATATGGTTTTACGAAAATAATGCTCTCCGTGCAATTGAATATATTCACTAGCTAACACACTTGTTGTCAATATAAATTCATACAATTTGAAGGTAAAAACAATGAATTAGCATACAACGTGTGTTTATGCGGCGAAGACGATGTCCTTGTCATGGTCAATGCATTAATGAAAATCATTCGGGTATTCAAATGCTTTACGCGTAAAGTGGAGCATTGAAATTGTCAACCAATAAATAGCAGAATCTTTAAATCAAATTCATTACGGCCATCTGGCTATTAAAAACGATAGATAGAATTGGATGCATTTAAATTTAAATAAATAAATAAATTATTTTGCTGAAAGGTCATCATGAGTGAGTAAAGTCTTGGAATTAAAGCACCGAACTAAAACCGCATTGCATTGTTTCATGAAAGATGCAAAACACGATTACAACATATAATAATGAAACATTTAATTATGAAAAGACAAACAAGAACAAGAGTAATTAGTGCGGGAACTATGTCTATACATATGGAGTAGTTATTTTCATAAGTAGGATAGGAAATAGATTTTTTTTATACGAAAGGGAAGATTATAGCCACAGTAGAGAGAATTGCAACAAAAGTGAAATATTCAGTCAGAACGCAATGATTTGTCATTTTATCCGCCAAGGGCGCAGAGATATGTCTTACTTTTATGTTAAAAGCAAAAAATGACTGAAGGAAAAATGTATGTTTTCAACCCCAGGACTGATGTCGATCCTATCCTTCAATCCTAGTCATGAAAAACACTTTTTACTACACATCCGATACGAATTTTCGTACCTTGCATCTAACTCTAATGCTCTTGTGCTATTAATTACGCTTTTCGATTCAATTAAACCAAGCAAACTTCAATGTCGACCTCTTGTAGTCTCCTCATTTTCAAATTCTATTCTATTGAGTCTTTTTACTCAATTCAAAATTGTTAATTGAAACTTATGGTTACAATTGGCAAAATACCAATAAAGCAAATAGCCTAAAAAAGCACCTGCTTTCGGTAGTGCTAAGTGCTGTGTAATGGTAACCGAAAAAATCGCTTTAATGACTATAACATAATGCGTGAGAAGAGGCTGAACCATTGTGTCTAAACGAATAATGCAAGGTCATCTGCATGTATTTTTCTAAAAAATTCTTCTCATGATGTGGCTGTGTATTTTTTTGCGTTTGTGGTTTTACTGATTACAATTCTTTGATTTTGATGTTAACGTTGATAGACGGCTAGCTGATAACATTTGGCTAGAATTAAATTTTCTCGCATTGACTTTTTGCTGTTATTGTCGACATTTCTATACATCCATGGAATGCGTTTTTTTCCTTTATGGATCTCTTTAGTTATTTTGTTGCAATTAGTCATCAGAAAACACCTCTTAGTCAGAGAAATGATAAGCACTGGCGATGTGGGGCTTCTTATCATTTATTTGCACTAAGTTGACCAGGAAAACAATAAGAAATATACTTTTGCGCCAATATTTCTGACTGAGAGGACTTAGATGCTTCAATAAGATGTGTGCTTTGCTTTGTCTAGGTGATTTGAAGTATCCAACACTACCCTGCGATACTGTAATTTTATGCCGACGCACAGTGTATTTGGACCCGTACGAAGTACGAGTGTCATGCGTTTACAACTACGCTTGTAAACAGTCGATTCGAGGGGGGAGTATGGGGGAGCATCGATCATGGTTCTCAGATGCCAAACAGAATTTTGTCCGTCCGTCCGTAAACACGATAACTCGAATAAAACTTTACTGATTTTCAAAATCTTTTTTCCCCTGAAAGGTAGTACCAAAAGTGGGTTTGGTATTGCGAATGGGCATTTTTGGACGAAGGCCCGCTGAGGTAGGGCCGCCTAAGTGGTTTTCGGTCTTTTGTATACATTTCACGTAAATCTTTTCCGATTTTCATAATTTTTTTTTTGTTTGAAAGGTCTAGGCATGCCCGAAAATTTATGGATGATTTCGAGTCGTTGGACTCAGCCACGGCCCTAAAACTGAGTCTCTCCTAGGGTTAAACGTTTTTTTCTCTACATAAATCGGGTAAATCTTATCTTAGGCAAAATCGTTCAAGAATTTTCGAAGGTATATGGTTGAAAAAGTGGTAAAAAAAACGTGGTTTCTTGAAGGTTGGTGAAACTTTTCGACATATAGCGACATATGAAGGTTTTAAATATCTTTTATTTAGCGGATGTCAGAAAATCACGGAAATTAAGCTAGTGACAATCTAAAGAGTGGTTCGGGCTGTAGAGTTCTTTCAACTCACGCTACGCGACCCTAAACGATATTTGGTGGTTTTTCGTGAATATTTCTTTTACGATGAGGTTTTTTGCTCAGTGTTGTAGAGAAAAAAGTAGCGAACATGTTTGTCCATGGAGGCCTCTCCTAAGTGCTCTAGGTCCCTAGTACAAAAAAAAGTTTTTTTGTGTGAAATTTTTTTATTATAAACTTTAATTTTTATGACCGTAAATCAAATTTGAAATGAAAAATTTCAGTACAGGCGGGGAGTTGACATTTTTCTTCAATGTTTAGCATGAAAGTAACGTTCCTAGGCACACCCAGGCTTCTTAATTTGGGAAATTACAAAGTTTGTTTCGTTAATTTGTTCCTTTGGTGAATAAAATAGCGTATGCAAAAAAATTATCCCGGAGTTGCATAATCTACAATTAATAGCGACGATTTGTCGAACATTAAACACATGTACTGATGGCCGAGCGAGCCAGCGCACGGAAGTGCTAATTGTTTTAAGACGCGGTGTTGAGGTTCAATTTCTGATGGAGGACAATTTTTTTTACTTTGTTTATGTTTTTATTGCAAAAAATACAAACACCTGCTTTCAAATTTACTTGTTATGCTGTTTTCAACATTATCAACATTATCTCTTTTTTCAATGTTTTTTTTTATATGGCAGACCTTGAAAACAGCTGAAACTTAATAACAAGTAAATTTATAAGCACAAGACCGTATATGAAAATAACAAAGAAATAGATCAGAAAATTCAAAAGTATCAAAAAATCTATTCAAAAATTTGTATTCAAAAACAATCTTTTCAAATAAAGTAAATATTTTGGGTACATCGATGCACACAAGAAAAACGACGCAACTACATTCACACGCGCACACATATAATAAGTACGTTTTATGTGAGATTTAAATTGAGTCACATTAGCTGCGAGAATACAATTCGCAGTTCATGTAGACGACATATTTTTTATTGTAGTAGCGACGATATATTGAACGCTACACGTATGTACTTACTGATGGCCGAGTGAGTTAGTGCACGACGAGGTGACGAGGAGACGAGGTGTCGGGGTTCAATTCTGATGGACGACAATTTTTTTTTTACTTTTTTTATGCTTGTTTCTTGCACAAAATATTCAAATTATCAAATTATTGCATCTAGATAGAAGAAATTTAAAAAAATTTCGCGCATGCTTGAACCTAAATGCACATTTTACATAAATATATAAAACACAACCGAAGATTATGTTACAATGAACAATGCGCATTTCGAATCAAACACTCACACACGTGAGATTCCATTCAGAGACAATACATTTTTTTATTGTAATGGTGACGATATGTCAAGCGACAACCACAAGTACTTATGTAAGAGTGTTTTAGTGCATGCAAGTACTAATTCCTTTTATGCGGTGTCTGGGGTTCAATTTCTGATGAACGAATTTTTTTTTTTACTGAAGTAAAAACTTTTTCATTTTTTATTTATTCCATCAAACATTATACCGGGCTATAATAGCGCCATTACAACCCTACTTTTAACAAGAAAGTCGACGATAATAGGCTCATTATAGCCCCATTATTAGTGCAATAATTGGCTTATTATAGGCTCGAATGTGATAAAAGAATTTAACCCGGTTCTTTAATGATGACGTAGGCTACACTGAAACAATACGAATGAATGAGAATGAAACGTGTGTTACGCAATTATTCGCCTTGAATTATAATATACTATTAACATTGCATTCAATCGTTGCACAAATGAAGAAATCGATAAATCTTACAAAAATGCACAGTGCGTCGCATCTCTCTTTAAGTCTTTATTAAATCTCAGGGGGACACCCACGCGACAGTAATAAAGCGTTGGACAAGTTGGGACTGGTCTGACGACTCTTTTTTGCCATGTTGTAAGCGACGATCACAATGTTTTTATTTGATTGGAAGAATTTGTGAAAAACATTATGATTTTGAACACTGCCCCGTTCGCCTCCTTCGATGAACACAATTTCATTGTATGTACATTGTACAATTTACATACTTTTTATTTAAAATTGTTAAGCTCTAAAAAAGGCAACAAAAAAAAAAACGCCTACGCCGCACATACAAATTTTCACTTTCATTAACAAGACGATGGTTTTGCAGTAACTTGAGACTCTCTCATATAAAATTTTGCCTGAATTTATTTTTTATAAGAAATTTGACAAAATCTTTTCCCGAATGATGAAAGTAACATTAACTGCATTTTTCTGGTAAATTGCCAGTTGATTTAATTATTTGGTCTTACGTTTTTTTCTTTCTGACTATTACGTAATTTAAAATAAAAAAAAACTCGGTATTTATTATTACAGCAACTTGGATACAGTTTTACTTTTGAATTCAAATTTTCTCTTGAAATTTCGGTTCAGTTTATAAATTACGATGCAATGCATCCAATCAATGATACTATAAAATTTGAATTGAAATGTTAATTAATTTCACGCTTAACTATGCAATCGAATTTAACGTCTAATTAACACTGCTGTTGAGGTGTGTTTCTAGCTAACCTGAAGCGGTTATAGACTTTTGCTAAGAACTTTTACCATATGAAGGGACCACACCAAATTTCTGTCAGGCGCAAATCCATTACACAAATTAAATAGAATACAAGAAGGATATTGCAATCAAATATTTTCGAGTAAATTGATTTCGATATTTTAGTAGAAATTTTCTACATTGGCAAATGGAAAACATTTGAATAATTTCACTCTCGAAATTCAAGTAGTAAACTTGTTCACCTCAATTTTTTGCTTATCATCTTTCATTCATTTACAAAAAAAATACGTAAGCTAATGTCTAATCGTCCATTGTGTGTATAAAATGACGAAAATATAATTTTTTTGTTTTGAATTCGAAAAAAAATTACCACCATCGATGTTTGTATGGTGATCCATTCAAGCATTTTGTAGTACGTTACATGGTTGCTTGTAAATATGTTTTTAGAGTGTTAATTCTTATAGCTGAAGGCGACTCTATAGCTACACATGTGAGTTAAAAGTAACATATTCCTAACGACCCTCTTCCAATGACCTTTGCTTTTCAAACTGATTCTGATTCCTTATGGGCATCAGATTCTTCATTTCTAATCTAGAAGCATTTATTACCTTTCCAACGACACCCCACACGACGAATTTGATGGAGGAATGAGTTTCATTCGATTGATTTTCCACATGGACGTAAGCATGAAGTAGACATGGATTTTCTTTTGGGAAAATTCGAAATCAAAAATTCTGAAGGAAATTCGCATACATACTTGCACAAGAAAAATTGTTTGAAATTCATTTCTCCATCAAATTCATCGTGCGGTCAAAAATTAACAGAACAGCCTTTATGGGATGGGTGGTGAGCGCGCTGGACTGCCACCAAAATGGCCCGAGTTCGAGCCCCGGTGCTGACATTGTCCTTAATTTTTCTCTAAGAAATACAGCCAGCGAAATTTTTCTTTTACTCTGATTTGTTAGTTTTTACGTTTCGTGAGTATTTAACACGCATTTGCTTATGGTTGAAGAGAGAAAAAGAGAAACAAACAAGACACAGAATGCGCAGTTCTGTTAATTTTGTGGACTGTATTTTTACCACCGACAATTTTCTTTAAAAAAATTTAAAAAAAGTATTTTTGGCCCTTTTTAGGCCAGACAATATTTTTTGTGGGGTTACGACTTGAGAAAACTTTTTTTTTCGGACATGCCTATTAAGAATCTCAGCGCGACACGAGTTACGTTCACTTATTACTCTATCGGAGTTTGGCGTATTCAGCTTACAAAGAGCTTTTAGGTGTAGATAGTTCTATTAGAAGGACTGTTAGACAACTGTGAAGTTTGCAGTAAGAGTAAATGATTATGGATGTAAACACACGATCAAAAATTCATATTCATATCTCCCGCTCTGCACTTTATTTCTCTCGCTAGATGTGTAAAGAAATATTGTGGATCTTCTTTTGCCATAGTAAAAAGATTGAGCGTGTGAGCTTCATGCTTTATGTGACTGTTTTCATAAAGAATAGCCAAAAATTTGTAAATAAATTGCATACAATCTCGGATCAAAGAGGTGTAAATGGTCTGAGATAAGGTCGAGAACTCAATTGACGTCACTGCCCTATTACTTTTCTCCGAATTCCACTCAATATAACCGACCGGTGCGTTGTAAGCTTACTCTACTGTAAAGTGCACTTTCCAGACAAGAGGTAATAAAGCTCACTTATTATGTGTACGTGAGTTTCATTTTTCCTTCTTGACAGTTGCGTTAAAATTCCTTTATTCGCTGTCCCATATAAAAAGATGTCAATACATGTATATTTCCCCCCATGTGATGCGGTCTTTCGATATTTGTGTCCACATGTAATAACATTGTGTCCTATCCGCAAAACTCATTACATACAACTAATGTCATTATCACCGTTTTAGTACCAACCAGGGGGACTAGACTCCTTTGTTCCGAACCGTGCAAATGCTATTCAGAGTGAAGTTAGCTACAGTTGCGATCGTAGCTAACTTTATTACAAACAAATCAGCTGATCTCATTCACAAAATCAGCTGACTTCATTGACAAATTCAAAAAATCAGCTGATTTGTTTGTAATGAAGTTAGATACGATCGCAACCACAGCTAACTTCACTCTGAATAGCATTTGCACGTTTCAGTACAAAGGGCTGTCACCCCCCTGTACCAACATTATCCAACACCTCACTGCGAAAGAGTCGGTGCCTAGCGGAAAAATATTCAAATACCCTTTTGACGTAGAAAGTGGAGCCATGACGGAGATAGTGGCGAAAATATTAACTAGTAAAATGTAATTTCAGCAAAGAAAGTGCTTCCATCTCTTGAAATAATTGTTATCCAATAGTCGAAACAGTTGAAACCAACTGCGTGACAGTCTTTTGTTTTTATCTTTGCAAATAATACTCAAAGTGAAGTTAGCTGCAGTTGAGGGCTGTAGCTAACTTCATTGCAAACAAAATCAGCTGATTTTTGAACTTTTTAATGACGTCAGCTGATTTTGGTAAATTTATGAATGAAATGAGATGATTTGGTTTGCGATGAAGTTAACGCCCAGATTAATGGGTGAAAGAAGACTGCTGAAGAGGGTCCTAAATGCACAGATTCCATTTGTTCTGCCAAGAGACCAAGGAGAAGGTTTTACAGATTCTTTTAAATCAGATTCAGAAGTTAGCAAGCAGGCTTTCGCTAGATCTTGGCACGATGATAATGACGACTAGCGACGTGTTCGTCTATTTTTTAGTGTATGTTAAAATGTACTCTATCGGTGAAAAACAAAGCCAATGCCTGCGGCTAATACGACATTTGGCGCATATTTTTCGGTCGCTTGCAATATTTAAATTACGATTTTACCTACCAGAAGCACGTAAAACGACAAAATTGAATTGAAAAAACTTGATTTTATCTAATTATGCAAAATAGCCGTAATCGAGCCGCTATTAATAATAATAATCTATAATTTGTTTATGGCTGCGAAGAGTGTGTCTGGTGGTCATTATTTGTTTTGAAGATTTGTTCATTGGAATGCGGTTGGTTTTGTTTAGTTACCTCGATGTCATTAAATTTTAAATAACGAAACTCAATCGAAAAAAAAATTATGTTCCATGCACCCGAACCTAATAAATATTTCTTTTGGATTCTTTCAGGGCTTGCCGAGTTGTCCGAATTTTGTTGAACTACGTTCTCGTCTACCGGAGCTTAGCTGCTGGGGCCTACCTCATTTTAATGAAAAGGGTGATATAGAGGAGGCCACCGGCAACAATAACAACACTAGTCACCTAAATAATAACGAAAATCCCAATTCAACGCCATTGCATAAATTCTACAAGCAACAGCGGAAGATGCCAGGTTTTAGGGGTCGTCGTGGATTGTGTGGATGCTTTCAGGTGAGTTAGTTTCGATATTCTTTTTCATTGCATGATCAAACATGTCATCGATAAATTAAATTTCTTTTGATGTCACCGACAAAAAGTAATTTATTTTTCAAGTAGGTCTTCAATCTAAATGTGTACATCGTCGGTATGAGTGTAACAATCAATTGAGAATTAATCAAAAATTATTATTGTTCGATGCTCCAATTTCACTTGTAACTTCAAAGCATTTTTCGTGAATAGAAAATTAATTCAAATCAAATATTAACCGTCTTTGGTTGCAACTACAGAAACTAGCAGAAAATATAAAGCGAATTAATTTTGACCGAATTTTTAAACAGAATATGTAATGAATTTGCGGTGTTCCTTTAGTTAAGTTGCATTTTTTATTGAATTTATGAATTTTTTGCGAAGTTATTAGAGAGTTTGGGCAAATCGACTTATAGCCAAATTTATAACATATACATATAGCTAAAAGTAATAAGTTATATGTTTACGTTATAAGCTATAAGTTTACGTTATAAGTTATAAGTTTACGTTACGAGCTATGAGTTATAATTTATAAGTTGCAAGTTTACGGTATGTACAAGTTATAAGTTTATAGCCCAGATCAGTATTGTAACTGATCCAAATCAGTACTGATTAGTTTGCAAACTGACCCGGATCAGTACTGATCAGTTTTGAAACTGATTTGGATGAACACTGATCAGTTTCAAACTTATATGTGTCATTACTGTTCATTTTTAAAACTAATCCGGATCAGTACTGATCAGTCTCAAAACTGATATGGATCAGTACTGACCAGTTTTAAAACTGATCAAAGTAATTAATTATCAGTTTTAAAACTGATCCGGATCAGTACTGATCAGTTTCAAAACTACTAATCCAAATCAGTTTTGAAAATGATCAGTTATGATGCGGATCAGTTTTATATCAGTACTGGTCTGAATCAGTTACAATGGACTATAAAATTATAATGTTAACTTATAACGTAAACTTGTAACTTATATCGTAAACATATAACTCAAAACAAATAGCTATATGTATATGTTCTAAATTTGGCTATAAGTGGCTTTGCCCAAACTCTCTATTATTTATTTTTGGCTATTAACTTCAAGTATCTCATTCCGACGTTTCACAACGTCTCTTTTGAGCGGTTGATTTTAGACCATTTCACTTGTTGTACCACAAGCTGATAGACAATTCTCAATGAAAGTAGATGGCAGCACATTCTATACAATTGACATTCGAAGAAGACAAACTTATGAGAATTTTTACATTTGGAGCAGATGAACTTTAGTTCATGATATCGATGTTACGTGGATAATAGATGTCGCACTCTTCCAACATACATGAAAATCTCTTGGCAAATTTTGGTATTGTCATGGCAAAATAAATATGAACTCTTTAATTCTGCTTAGGTTTTTGCGGTTTTAAAAATCTGCGCAGAAGTACAAAGCTCATATTCAATTTGCCATGACCAAATGTTTCAATCAACACGTTTAGTGTGACATCGGCTTCAGTCAAAGTATTGTGTATTTCAAGCGTACAGTACGGTAAAACATAAATTACTCAAGAGTTTAATTTTTTATCATGAAATTGGATATACTTTGACAGAAGCTGATGACGCACTAAACTCATGGTGTGGGTCGAATAATTGCTGTTCGGCCCCCGCAGCAGTGGTATATGTTCATATTTAGTGAATCTTTTGTGGATGAGAATGCTATGCGTGTAAAAATGTTTGTTTTTTGCGACGAAGGAACGGTTTTCTTTGTTTCATGTTTTGCCACAAATTCAAGTGAGACGGAATTTTTCTCATCAATACCTTGCTCCCGTTGTTCAACAGTAAAATTGAAAGTGAAACGTGAAAATAATATTTTGGCAAAAATTCAAATGTCGTGCTCATTACAAATAATAATCATTAATCAAGTGTCCCACACATTAATAAATGTAAAAAACATTACAATTTGGACCTTTACACTCGCAATAAAAAAATCATCATCAATTCGCCATTTCTGGTAATTTGTTGTTGTTGTTCATCGAACTGCTAATTTTTATCCAATTGGTTCGGCCACAAGAGTTCATTAATCCGGAACGAAAAAGTAAAGGAAAAAGCATCCTAATAAACACATCACATTTATTTGACTAATTAAGTCATAGCGGACGGCTTCAACAAACAAAACAACAATTGCAAATTACATTGTATACATCAAAAATTATGAATGGATTTCAAATTTCTCAAATGGCTATTAAACTGAAATTATTGGAATGACTTGCTCGTTAGATGAAGGAGGTTTGGTTATATAAGACAAAACTGTTTCACTTTCAATTTACTCGGTGGGCTTGCCAAAAATTTATTTTCGCGCAAATATTTGTAAAAAAAATATGTGTCGCGTAAACGATTTGAACAAACAAAAAAGAAAACAGTAGTTGTGAATGGAATTATTCAAAGGAATGTGCAAACACGTGGGGAGTTAGCCATGCATGGTGACGACTCACTTGACACTTTCGTATTTTTCATGTAAGTTCAAAGCACGTCTCTAGGGGTGGATTAATGTGTAGTAAACTTTTTGTTAATTTGATAAAGAGATCGAAATTTCTGGAAAACATAGAAGGAAGATTTACATTTTTTCAGACAAAAAATCATGAAACTTTTCAAAAAAACGGTCACCTCTATGTTAAGATTTCGCTTAATACTTTCGTCCAAAATCGCCTAAAATTACATCCCCACTTTTTAAACCCTTCAAACGCCTTGTTATTCAGAAATCAAGAAGATAAAAAAAGTTCAGAAGCTACGATGCTTGTGTACATTCAGGAAGTAAGAAGAGAAAATACGTGACGTTACAGTTCGTTATAATCGAAACAAAATTCCTTAAAATTGAATTATGATTTATTTCAGCGTTTCATGCATGCAGTTTGTAATTACGATTTGCAGAAACTCAACAATGGAAAAGAGAAGTTGAGAGTAGCCGTCTCTTTTTCGTCTTTTTATATCTGAGGCGATTTTCAGTCGGTTCAGTCAGGTTACATTTGATATTAAGTCAAAAACTCAGAGCAAATAAAATACAGTTGAAGAATCATAAAGGGCCATTCACAAATGACGTCCGGTTATTTTGTCAATTTTCCGACCCCCCCCCCCTCCAATGAAAAAGTTGATTTCATAAAAAAAGTATTTTTTTATTGTACAATGAATACTTTTGCAATTTTTATGTACATTTTTCTTCTAAGAAACTGTCAAAGAAACTACATGAAAAGTCTGCGTTTCTCGCTCCACAAACAACCTCGGGCATGCTCCCAAAACCACAAATTATCAACCGGACGTCACGTTTCTCATAACCCCCCCTCCCCCCACCGTCCGAATTCGTCCGGTTTCCCTTTACACCCTCCCCCCTTCCCCTAACGACCGGACGTCATTTATGAATGGCCCCTAAGGTTGCGTAAGTTAAGTTTGTTGTTAGCTTTACCTGCTGGTCAAATTTAGCACACGTAGAATTCGCCTTACCCTTTTCTACGTAGATTTCGAATATAATCTCATAGACCGTAAGAAGAGTAGATTTATCAGTTTGGGACGACCTAATGTTCCTTTGAATGAATCCTTTGTTCCTTTTCCCTTTCATCATTTAAATCGTTAGCTAAACCTTTCTGTCTAAAGTGACAGCCGTAACCTATTCAGGTGCTGGGTTAACCTACAATGTCCAGTGGTCGCCCCTACTACCCTCCTAATACGACTTCGATCCATTTTTAGCAGGTGATTGGCCCATCGACTTCGGGAGGAATCGCAATGTGTAAGCGCCTTCTTCATACGCTTTCCAGCGTTCCGCATGCAATGAGGAAAATATCTACATTGGACATTGGAATTGACGCTTTTAGCACTCGCAAACTTTGGAATTTTTCATAAAGTTTAACTGTTTGACGTTAGGTGGCAGTATAAAAACCTATTATTTGTTTACGTATTTTACGCTCTGATCGCGTGGAAACGTACGTAATTTACGCATATATCGCATGAAAAATTCAAATTCAAAGCGCACTAATAGCGTCAGTTGTGTTTGTAATATACGCCGCCGGCATATTATATACGCGGTGAATGTATTACCAACCTTATTTAAGTATTTCGTGGTATGGCATACGTAACGAACGTGTTATGACCTCATATAATACGTACACGGCGCTTGTAATACGTGCACGGTGGATAAAATACGTCGGCGGCGTATATTATAAACGCATTTCCTACGTCGCTTGTAGATATTTTCCTCAGTGTGTTCCCGTAGCACCCAGTCTTTTGATACATCCTCGCATAATGTCTATGGTATTGGTAGACGTGGTCCCACGCCGCTTGTCGTGGCAGTAGAGCCTACCCTAGCAAGCTCATCTAACCTTTCGTTTCCCTCCACGCAATAGTGTCCAGGTACCCAAATCAAGGTGATCCGATTACTCAGTCCCTCGTTAAGAAGCCAGGGAAGTGCTGTCGGGAAGAGCTGGGGCATATCCTCAAAAGCAAGGCTGTGGATGTACGAAGCGGTAGTAAGGCCCGCGTTAAGTCATGGCGTAGTATGGTGGCCGAGGCTCAACGTGCAGACGACGAGGGAAAGGATGAAAGAAGTTCAGAGGTGCCATGAAGACGACGGCAACGGCGCCCTGGAAGTGCTACTAGCAGTGCCACCAATCGATATAGTAGTGAAGGCGAGAGCTTTTGCAACGGCAGACAGACTGACAAAAAATGGCTGGTGGTCTCTAGGATTCAATACAGGGCATGAAAAGATCAAGAATATGATCTCTGAAGCGCTGATAACAACCATTGTGACTTCTAAATTGGTAGAAGAATGTAAAGGCTACTTGAACCAGATAGGGCTGAGAAATCGAGTCAAACTAGTTTGGGTGCCTGGGCACTCCGGAGTGGACGGTAATGAGAAGGCTGATGAGCTGGCAAAAACAAAGGGTCACAAGATCTGTGTTCTAGACCACGAAAGTGATCGCCCCAAACTGATAAAATCCAAAAAAAAAAAAAATGAAAGTTGGAGTGGGCGACAAAGAGAAGAATAAGACTAATTCTACGTTTATATTGTCACGTTACCCAGCACTAAATTGATTGTTTAAAGTCATGTCACTGTATTGCTACACCAAGTTGATTCTAACCAGGTAACACTGCGAAAAATGAGAGAACCAGCCAATGTCGCAGAATGATAATGATCACGTGACCCGAAAACATTGGAAAAAATCAATTTGTTGTAAATGTGGCAAAGCCCTCAGTGAAAATTCCAAATATGATTGGTTATTTCTTGGTGTTACCAGATCACATTTTAGAAATCGAAACATGCGACCTCTTTAGAAGGTTGGCGTTTGCCAAACTCATGACGGTACTAACAAGATGTCATAATATATTCTGAAAAATATTTTGTGTTGTTTTGGAAATTTTGATGAATTAAGTCGATAAAAAAATAAGTGTCAAGTTCCGTTCTGTCCGTTGTGAATAATTTAAATTATGCGCTGTCACTCTATTGCCTCACCTAGTTGATTTAAATCAGGCAATACTACGAAAAATGAGAGAGTTTCTCCGAGCCAACCAATGTCGCAGTATGACCAATGAACATTCGAAAAAATCAATTTGTGTAACGAATGTGGCAAAGCCATCAATGTTGCAATTTATTATTATTTGCTTTGCCTATGTCGCATCGCAGTATATGCCACTACCAACAGTACCATCTTACTGCAAGTTGAGCCTAGGTTCGTGTATTGTGATCGCGGGTTCAAATGATCTCTGGTAAAATTAAGCAAAAGCAATTAATTATGTTTCATACCCTCCGATCTTGACCGATTTTCAAAAACTTTTTTTTTTCTTGAAACGTAGTCAAAAATTATTTTATGGGATTGAATCTGGTACCTGTCGGCCCAAGGGCCGCCGAGCTAGGGCCGTTTAAGTGGCTTTTGGTCTTTTGCACATAACTCGAGTAAATCTTTTCCGATTTTCATACATTTTTTTTGCTTGAATGATCTGGGCATGGCCGACAATTTATGGAAAAAACTTTCTTTAATTTGAGTCCTTGGACCAAGCTAGGGCACTAAAAACGAGTCTCTGCTAGGGCTCTATGTGTTTTTTGTACATAACTCGAGTAAATCTCTTCCGATTTTCAAACTTTTTCTTTTGTTTGAAAGATCTGGGCGTGACCGACAATTTGTAGAAGAAACATTTTTCGATTTGAGTCTTTGGACTTTGCTAGGGCACTAAAAAAGAGTCTTTGTTAGGGCTCTCCGTGTTTTTTGTACATAACTCGAGTAAATCTCTTCCGATTTTCAAAAACTTTTTTTGTTTGAAAGATCTCGGCACGGCCGACAATTTATAGAAGAATTTTTGCCTGTTCTTAGGGCTCAAGTGGGCCTCATGTCGGTCCTAAGGTCCGCCCTAACATAAAAAAATGTTTTTTGCTATGTTGCAGAGCAAATTGAGGGAAACATTTTTGTCTATGGAAGTATGTATCCGAGGCCTCTATTTAAGACCCTAGGTCAGTACTAAGGTCGGCCCTAGCCCAAAAAATAGTTTTTTGCTATGTTGTAGACAAAATTGAGGAGAACATTTTTCTCTATTTGGAGGTCAATTTTGTGCGTTCGGAGAATTTTTTTACACCGTTACGTCGGACGGGTCTTCAAAATTGCCCTACGGGCAATTTCCAATACAGTATAATGTGAACGCAATATTTACTTAAATACGTTCCAGTCTTTTCGTAACATCAACTCTGTTTGCCGCATCTATTCTAATACGTACGGGTCCCTTCTATGTTTTTGATTGACTTTGATCGGAGGAAATTCACCATCCAGTGGCAGTCGCTGATCAGTAAAATTGAGCCATATGCACCAGCACATAGACTGTTACTGGTGCGTTTACTTTAGTTGTTGCTATTTCCTTTCGTTTATTTGCCTCAATTTTTTATTACAAAATTAAAGATAGAATTATCAGCACAAAGTTATCATTGAAGTTTAAATAAAAACTTTCCACACCGCAACCAATCGATAATTCATCAAGTTTTATGTTAAAAAAGAAATTAAATTTCTAGATAAACACTAGAGATTGAATTTCGGCAACTGACATGATTATTTGTTGAAGTAATTGACTACACCAGAATTCTAAACACAATATTTTATGTCATGTCTTGTAATGCTGCATTACAAAACGCGTTATCTCTGCAGGCCATTTGGAGAAAGTACTGCGCGCTCTTTTTTTTCGGATCTTTATACGTGCGGGTTTCGATGCACATTTTCAATAAGAAAAAAATAAAATGTATTTTTAACCTTTTACAACGAAACTGAAACACACAGCTTCTTGTTATACCTCCACCTATTTTCTGCATTAATTTCATTTTCATCTGTAATTAGGAGATTGAAATTAAAGTGATGGTGAAATGTTTATATACTTTTGAATGTTGTGTTGATTTTTAACATTCTTTCAATTTATAACCAGTCAGGTGAACGTTTTGTGTAATGTCATCTGGATGGTTTATTACGTGCAGTAATTCGATCATGTCAATGGGTTGACTCATTCTATTCAGTTAATAAATAACAATTTCCAACCAATCCAACCCACACATAAATGCCATTTTTACAAACAAAACTCATAAATATTTGACTAAAAATTTTCAATTTTATTTTCATTTATATCGATATCAGATTATCATAAACCATGTGAGTAGATGGCTACATTTTTTAGTAAAGAAAACCAAATACTGTATAGAGTAAGGTGACCTAATGTGGAACAGGCGTCTACTGTGAAACAAAATCGCATTTCAGTAATTAAAACGTTAGCACATAATTAAATTGTGAGCACAGACCTTATGATTAATCAGTGAAACACTGACAGAAATCGTTGATATTTCAAAATTTCTTTAAACAGAAGTCTTTGCACAATTCACAAAAAAATGTTAAATAGAAATTCGACTTTGGAATTCCGTGATTTGCATATAATTAATGCATTTATCGAAAGAATGATTATGTAGCAACCTTTCTGTAACACTCCGACACGCGGTCAATGACTTGAAACGTATGAGAAATAATATATGCTTTCTAGCTTCGTGGGGCTACACAATTTCTAAAGTAAAACCTGAGATTAGCTTTACTCTAAAATTTTGAACAAAGTAGCGGCACTACAACCTTTTAAGGTTCTTGGCCTTCTCCAACTACGCTTATCCTCAGCTAACGTCTGCGTCTCTCAGTTGTATACTCCCACAGTTTTTAAGACTAGACCTAGACCTAAAGCTGCATCATACCATCTGGGTTTTGGACGCCCTGCACCTCTCTTGCCCTCCAGTTTGGTCAGATTAGCAAGAATAGACACCAGTTTTCTGCATCTCAGATTCGAGTGCAAGTGGTAAATTAATTTTTTTTTGTCAATTTTTCTAAAGAACGTTTCCTGTAATTTTTGTCGACACTTTCACAGACAATTAATATTTCCTCGCAATTAGAATTTACCAAAGATTAGTTTTCGCTCATGATTAGAATTATGCAAGGATTGGTATTTATTCCAAGTTTCCTGATTGTGTATAGACAGATGGCAAGATCATTCTCATAAATCAGCTACGCTACAGGTACCTAATAAATGGACAAACGACTCATAGGCCTGGATGCGTAGATTTAATTGAGTTGTTTTGTTTAAAAATTGGGTAATCCCTCGCCTTGCTTTTATGGAAAAATCCCGATGTTTTATGTCCTTTGAAGTTTCCTTACATTTATTGTAAGGATTGATGTTTTTTATGTTTCATTCGGCATATGCGTCATTAGAAGAGAAAAATACTTTCTAGTAGCCTTGGAAATGCAAACTTACATTCTGTTTTAAGTTACAAGTTACGTTTGATGACAATGTGTTGCTGAGCTCGCCTTCAGCTCATATAGGCAATCTTACATATAGTGCGTTAAACTACCAGCATACGTAACGTGTATCAAGCAAAGTTTTTTGCAATTCACCCACGAAAAACGAGCTTTTCCCTGCGTGTTTCTACTTGCGATTTGTCGAAATTTCAATTATTTGTTCAAATTAGTGTGTAGAGGCAGCTTTTACGCACTAGTGCGAAAAAAATTATCGAACTAGTGCAAAAAGTGATCTCATGCGACACCGAAATGACACACGAAAAAGCGTGTTTTTGTGGTAGCTTGGAAAAAGTGTATTTTCATGCTTCGCGGCTAAAATCGAGGGCAATTTTGTAGCGATTCCGTTCAATCTGTGTGATTTTCAGCCAAAACGATTTTTTGTAATTTCACCTATAAAATCCCATACAAAAGTCTTAAATGCCCTCATCCTTTCTCTCGATTTTGGAACTCTGCATGAAAATTTTTTTGTGTATCTATGTATCGCTTTGCTCGGTCTACAACTCGCGAAATTTCCTAAAAATAAACAATCAACCAAAATAACTATTTCATATATCCAGGCCGAAAACGGAAATTTTTCTCGTATTTTCGACTCTAATACACGCGACGTAGGAATTATGTTTAAAATATACGCCGCCGACATATTATATACACCGTGCATGCATTAGAAACTCCGTGCACGTAATATGTGAGGTCATAATACGTTCTTTACGTATGGCATACTACAAAATACTTTGAATAAGGTCGTATATAATACGTCGGCGGCGTATGTTATAAACACAGCCCCTACGTCGTTTGTACATATTTTCCTCAGTGCGACACACGAAAAATGTTGCATGTGTCTGTTTGAAGAGGTAGTTTTTAGGATTTTTATCATGTATCCCTTCATTCTCTTGGGCTGAGCTGAACACCGACTGTAGCTAACACAATCTCAGCTTTATTTTGTCTATAATTCACTTAATAACCACAAGTGACCACTTCCGTTGACTCCAACCAACTTCAAGTACTGTTCCGCATTGGATCAACTTACTCTATGGTATTGAATGGCATTAATATTACCGTGGTTTAATCCACTTGTACTTACAATGCAACTACAAGAAACGGTTTAAGACAATGTGCAATTTGTGATGTTTTTTTTATTAAATGATATAAACGATATGACCTACCCATTGATTTATATCTGCTATTCGGTTATTTACGTTGCCACATTGGTAAGGTAAGGAGATTAACAGTGTTTTGTACGTTAAGAAGGTAATATTTTAGTGAAACTTTTATTTATTCAGTTTTTATTGAACAAATAGGGCCGACGGACGGACGTTACATTTGTGTAATGTGTTTTAGTTTGTTCTAAAGATTCAAGTCAACTCAACTCAGTCAGTATGCATAACATTCTCTATTCTTATTGTCTCTTGGCAAAATAAACAGTAAAGTTTGACCATTCCATGTTTGCTATGACATTATCCGTTATTTTTGAAGTCGATTAAACTAAAGGAATTTACGTTACAATCAATTAAACAAACTAGCACTGAATACTAACATTGAGACTAGAAATTCATGTACTTGAAGGTCAAGGCCATAAATCGTCTTAAGTCCTGACATTATGTGCCAAACGATATCACTCTTGAGTTTAAAATAAATTCAAAGAAGAAAGTAGGATTTCATCTGGTGCTTACTATATCTTTACCTGAAGTTAAACTCGGATGTTTTTGTACATAAGATTCATTGTGAATGAGTCACGTCATTCTTCTGTGTACGGTTCGTCAATGGCCCCAAGCACCTCAACTACCAACTTTATCAATCTTGAGTACGCTTAGGAAAATTACTTCTATAATATAAAATCCAATATATGACTGCACGTCTATAAATCTCATTACACCTCACTACCTTTCACTGTACCTCAGCGCACCTTGGTGCAGCTTACTGCAAATTGGTGCTCTTCACTGCACTTTGGTGTACCTCAGTGCCCTTGGGTGCACCTCACTGCCCTTGGGTGCACCTCACTGCCCTTTCGTGCACCTCACTGCACTTTGGTGCACCTCACTGCACTTTGGTGCACCTTACTGCACTTTGGTGCACTTTGGTGCACCTTACTGCACTTTAGTGCACCTCACTTCACCTCACTGCACTTTAGTGCACATCACTGCACTTTATTGCACATCACTGCACTTTATTGCACATCACTGCACTTTATTGCACATCACTGCACTTTAGTACATATCCTTTGCACCTTAGTGCACCTTAACGCACCTTACTCTACTTTGATGCAGCTCATTACAATGCAAGGGCCACAGGTTTTTAGAATTTATCGGTTTGGGACGATCGATTTCTCGATCTGGAACACAGATCTTTTGGCCCTTTGTTCCCAACTGTCAGCCAGTGACCAAAAAATAAATATTTGAAGTGTTGTAGAGGACGTCGATGGCAACATTTTTGCGCCTTTAAGTCCATACAAGGTCCAGTATCGGAGCAAAAAGTTAATATTAATATTATGCCGGAGACTCTGCCCACTCATCCCGCAGCGGGGAGGCAGACCCTTATGGTGACCTTCTCCTTGAACATTTTCCTTTGACCACCCGCCGACGATTGAGATTTATCAATCCTTTGGATTTCACCTCTCTCTCTCCTGTGAAGATTTCTCTCGAGTTAGAATCTCTCTAATATAAAAAATAGGGCTCTGGAGGCACCACATCCCTAAACTTTGTTTTTGGCACCTTAACACTCTGTTACGTTATGTAATTTTTTCTCCGCTGTTTATGAGTCACTTCTGGGTCTTAATCATATTTCATCGCATCATTTAAGGTTTGAAAACGTTTTTCTAAACCGACTGACTTCACTCTGCCCTAAGATTTTGAATTTTTTATTTTTGAAATTCCACCAATTCAAATTAATGAACTTTTTTTTATTGACCCAACAAAGAAGAGAAAAATTGGTTGCATATGCACAATGGTTAACATTAAAATTGTTTACTCAACGAAAGATAAGTTACCATCCACTCATTTGATTAATGATTTGATCGGCCCGGCCAATCGGTTATTACTTTCTACTCATTAATTTATCAACCATCTATCTATGTGCCTATGTAATGTTTTAAAAATTACTTTTGGAAATTTTAATTTGATAATTTGAAAATGGAATCAAACGAATTCAATTGAGACGAATCAGCTGTTGTTGCTGAGGAGAGAAAATTATGTAAATTTATTAAGTTGTTCTTACATCATGTTCGCATGTTGTTAGTTCGACATTTGAAGATTAAAACGTGCAACTAAAAATGAACCATTTATTCACCATTGCAAAAGAAGGTACAAATAGAATTGAACCAATTTTGAGTTGAAGGTATCCACCTCCAGTGGGCTCTATGCGAAAAGATGACGTTGAGACACCTAACACTTTTCTAGAAAGTCGAACATTAAAGATTTTAGTTTCTGCCCAGCAAGCAAAATTGTGTGTCCAACAAACAGTAACTTTTGCCCAATAAGCAACTCATAATTGCTTGTAAATTTTATGTTGGATACAGGTTTAATAGTATATTGGTAACCAAGGGATATAATAGCGTGATTTTAGTCGAGGTGAATATTCACGTACCGAGACTATAATAAAGCTATTTACTTATATTAAATTGTTTTTGCTGATATACACATGGTCTCGCGACAAAGGTGTACTGAAGCGGCGTAAACGTCCCAATCAGCCAACTTTGTTCGTCGAATAAAATCATTACTCACGTAATGCATTTCCCTTCGTTGCCTCGTCAACGAATTTGGCCGCTTCCAAGCAATACAACAATATTGATAAAGCTATTTACACCTTGGTTAATACGATAATTTACATCATTTGAGCATTAGTCATTCGAATCGTGGCCCTTTTTAAATTTTCATTGAGATTTGACGTCATCATATTATAGTCGGACGGTAATGAAGTTTATGGTCGAATCGAAAATTATAGTCGGATCGTAATGAAAATTATAGTCGAGTCTATCATAATATGCCTATTATAAACCTCACAGTTTGTATGACACTCGACTACAATAAGGTCATTATACTCCTACTTTCAAGTATAGAAATGGCTAATTATGTGCCAAAATGATGTAAAGTTTCTTATGACCAAAACACAGTTTTTATGGACAACACAATATCCAAAAATTAGAAACGATGTCTCTGCGAAACAAAAGGGTAGCACACCTGTGCTCTGTCTTACATTGACCGCAATTTAATTAAGAACTTTGGTCTTTTACGCGCAGAAGAACAAATTTCCCCCTTCCTGTCCGTTTGTGCACAGCTCCCTGCCTCAGCGATAACTCCAGGAGGTCTCTCCAGCAAGATCTTTGGGAAGTCTCTCCAACGAGACCTTTGGGAGGTCTCTCCAACGATACTTCTGGGAAGTCTCTCTAGCGAGACCTCTAGGAGGTCTCTCCAGCGAGATTTCTGGGAGGATTCTCCAGAGAGACTGGTGGGAGTTCTTTCCAGCAAGATCTCTGGGAGTTTTCTTCAGCGAGATTTTCAGGATGTCTCCCCAGCGAAACTTGATTTTTTGTCAATTTTTTTTGTATAGGATTTTTCTTCAATTTGTAGCATGAAAGTAACGTTCCTAAGCATACCCAAGCTTCTAAAAATGGATAGTTGTGGTGTTTGGTGTCCGAAACGAGCCGTACACAGAAGAACGACATGTATGACGTCACCCATACATGGTGAATTCTGTGTACAGATATGTGAGTCTATCTTAAGGCGGAGATATAATGAACACCAAATGAAATCCTACATGTAGCTTAATATATAGGCTTGTACGACTTCTCTCGTAGGCTAAAAGATGTATTGTAGTGCGTGTGCTCAGACGACGAGGCTCATTCGGCGTACCGGTTACAACTATACGTTCTGAAAAGGCAACATTTAATGTGACAATCCAACTAAGTCAGAATACATGACTAGGTGGAATGATAGACGAGTAACGGAGAAGGAACAAAGGAACAAAGGATCATAGTATCTGTGTTTCAAGGCTAGTTGGCCGCCTCGACCAGACGTCTAATTTGTCAAATTTTTGTGCGTCCGTCTGTCCACTCCTCCCTGGAGTGACCCTCTGGAAGTCTCAGGGATACCTCCAAGAGATCTCTCCAGCGAGACCTTTGGGAGGTCTCTACAGAGAGACCCCTAGGAGGTCTCTACAGAGAGACCCCTAGGAGGTCTCTACAGATAGACCTCTAGAAGGCCTCTACAGAGAGACCTCTAGGAAGCCAGTTGGCCGCCTCGACAAGACATCTAATTTGTCAATTTTTTGTCCGTCCGTCTGTCCACCTCTCCCTGGAGTGACCCTCTGGAAGTCTCAGCGATACCTCCAAGAGATCTCTCCAGCGAGACCTTTGGGAGGTCTCTCCAGCGAGACCTTTGGGAGGTCTCTCCAGCGAGACCTTTGGGAGGTCATTACAGAGAGACCCCTAGGAGGTCTCTACAGATAGACCTCTAGGAGGTCTCTACAGAGAGACCTCTGCGAGTTTTCTTCAGCGAGATTTTTGGGAGGTCTATCAAGCGAAACTTGATTTTTTGTCAATAACATATCACTACTTTCCTATACCCATTTCAATGGCTTACATTGCGGTCAAATTACATCGTACTCATGGCGAGTAGTTGTAGGTCTCAGATTTTCAGTAAAGTAGCTCGATTGATTTCCCACTTTACAATGCCACGTAGTGGAAACAAAAAATATATTTTCAAAGAAATTGACTCTAAAGAGCGTCAAGTCTAGTTTTATTTGTACCTTGTACATGTACACACACCCTCTACAGTTTCACGTTTCATTTTTGAGAGTGATAAACGTACATCTAAAAGTATTTTTTCTTTCAATTTGATTAAAGGATGACGAACCTCCTGAAATTTGTGTTGTGGAGGGTGCATTCACGCTTCAAACACTAACACCCACCCAACCAATGCCATCGATTGAGGAATTGGATATAAAATTTGCTGAACTCGTTGAAGAATTGGATCTAACAGCGACAAATAAAGCAGCTATGCTAAGTCTTCCATCGCAGAAAAAGTGGCAAATTTATTGTTCGCGTAAAAGTCCCATTGACAGCACAGACGGCACGGTACAGAGATCGGTTCCACCGTCACCGGAACACTACATTGAACGTTTTAAAGATATGGCAATTGTAAGTTGATTCTAGTTTTTTACATTTTTATGGCTAACATTCTAATCTGCTCTCAACAATGCAGCAATTACGTTCTACACCTGAAGATTCACCAAGCCATGAATATAGTTTTAAAATTGAGTCTCATACCGCGTTGTTAGATGCTCTGCGAACAGCACTTAGAACGTCAGCTCATAGGTAAGATTTTCTATTTTTTTGACCGATTTACCACATGGACGAATAATGGGATTTTCCTTTGGCTGCAGTTTTGTGTTGAGATTTGTTGAACTTCAAGGACTTCCATCATTGCTAGATCTTTTACAAACTTTGGATATTCGCGTAGCAAACAGTCCGCTGCACACAAGTCTGATTGGATGCATCAAAGCGTTGATGAACAATTCGGTAAATTACCAAATTCGTGATCAGGAAAAGTAAAAATGAAAAGAAAAATGTGTATTTCGAATTGTAGACGGGTAGATCACATGTGCTAGCTCATCCAACCGGAATCGACACTATCGCCCAATCATTGGCTGCTGATAATATCAAAACGAAAGTGGCAGCTTTGGAAATACTCGGGGCTGTGTGTCTTGTCCCCGGTGGTCATAAAAAAGTACTTTCAGCAATGATGCACTTCCAAGAATTTGCTGCTGAACGGACAAGATTTCAGGTATGTGCAGAGAGTTTTGGTGGCATAATTTTGGAATAAAATGAATTGAAAAATGTGTAGGGAATCATTAACGATTTGGATCGTTCGACCGGTGCCTACAGGGACGACGTAAATCTAAAAACCGCAATTATGTCCTTCATCAACGCTGTGCTAAATTACGGTCCTGGTCAGGAAAATTTGGAATTTCGCTTGCATTTGAGATACGAATTTCTTTTGCTCGGCATTCAACCCATAATTGATAAACTGCGCAAACATGAAAACGAAACTTTAGACAGACATTTGGTACACTCGCGTAAGGAATCTTCATCGCTTGAAAAGTCTAATGGAATTTTTTTCGCAGGATTTCTTTGAAATGGTCAGGACAGAAGATGAAAAAGAATTGGCAAGGAAATTTGATAATGAACACGTTGACACGAAAAGTGCCACGGCTATGTTTGATCTTATGAGACGAAAACTTAGCCATTCCGCTGCATATCCACATCTTTTGTCCTTGTTGCAACACATGTTATTGCTTCCTGGTGAGTAAATCTTTGATTGACTTATTACGATAATGACAAAGACGAAGCTCCACCGAGACCACAGGTGCGAATACTACCTAAAATAAATTTAACAAGCGCCGAATCGCGCTGTCCTGAAAACCTAAAATGCCCTGATCAGTCCCAATAACAAAAAAGTGTTAAAACAAATCTTTCTATTTATAAGTTTCTGGAACTTTTCAGAACTTTCTATAAGTTTCTAGAACTGTCCAGAGTGTCGGTCTCGATACCTAACGCAGAACCTGCTCGCAAGAGTTAGCAAAAGCAACTGAAGAAAATTGCACAATTGCACTTGTTAATGTAAAGAAAAGTGGTGAAGTGAAGTATCTTGAAGATTCCTGAAACTTTATATATAACGAAGTGTATGATGTCATTTTCCTCAGTTGATTTTAGCAACTCTTGGGTGGTGGATCTGAGAACGCGTGAAAATTAAACAAATCACACACTCTTTCTATCCGGAGCAATGGTGCCAACTTATGGCTTCTGTGATTTTTTGGTAAATTTCTACAATATACTGTAGATTTACATAGCAATGCGAAAGTGACAGATGCGAAAGTTTTCCAATCAGGCAACCCAGAATTTCATTCATAAATCGAAGGTTATCAATGAAATTTGGTGCTCAAAAAAACCATTAACAATTCTTCAAAATACTTCCACAAGTTAAACAGAGAGAACTATAATTTTACTAATTTCGTCGTTTATGGTCTTTTAGACCATGTTGTGTATATCAGCTCAACTGGTCGTAGCAGCCGTAGAAACATTATATTCTACTAGTAAATACCCCCGCCCCTAGGGGCTACGCGGACATTAAGCATTCTTGTCCGCTAGGTCGGAGATTTGCGACATCAATACTAAAATGTATGCAAGGGTGTGCAAAGTTAGATTTAGATGAATAAGAAATGGATTTAGTAGTATTTTAGTAGTTACCATAAGCTTACGCAAATCTGGTTTTCCCCCGTACTACCATTTTCCCGCAAAACCGTTTTGCCGAACTATCGTTTGCTGTATACTATCATTACGTCTGTACTACCGTTTTCCCCGTGCTACCGTTTCACCCTTACTACCGTTTCCACCATACAACACTTTTCCCCGTACTACAATTTTATCCGTACTACCGTTTCCCCGTACAAACGTTATCATCGTGCTACTATTTCCCCGTACAACCGTTTCTCCCGTCCTACAATTTCCTCCTCACTACTGTTTTCCCCGTACTACCATTTCACCGTTCTACCATTTCCCCGTACTAATATTTCCCCCGTACTACCATTTCCCCGTACAAACGTTATCACCGTTCTACTATTTCCCCGTACAACCGTTTCTCCCGTCCTACAATTTTCTCCTCACTTCTGTTTTCCCCGTACTCCATTTCACCGTACTAACATATTCCCCTACTACCATTTCCCCGCACAAACGTTATCACCGTGCTACTATTTCCCCGCACAACCGTTTCCCCCGCACTACCGTTTTCCCCGTAAAATCGTTTCCACCGTACTACTGTTTCCCGTACAACCGTTTCTCCCGTACTACCATTTTCTCCTCATTACTGTTTTCCCCGTACTACCATTTCCCCATACAACCGGTTACCCCCTTACTGCTTCTTCCCCCGAGCTGCCCAGCATTTTCACCAATACTGGTGACTTCTACTCACAAAACTCTGAGACTTCGCAAAAGAAACCTAACGTCTAACTCCCATACATTCGAAAATAATTTTAAAAGCATAAAAATTGACCCAATGTCCAACTGCCCGACATTTTCACCAATACTGGTGACTTCTACTCACAAAACTCTGAGACTTTGGAAAAGAAACCAATGCTCTGGCTCTCATACCTTTCCAGATACTTTCAAAAGCGTAAAAATTGACTCAATGCCCAACTGCCCGACATTTTCACCAATACTGATGACTTTTACTAATAAAACTCTAAGACTTTGCCGAAGAAACCAATGTTCTGGCTCTCATACCTTTCCAGATACTTTCAAAAGCATAAAAATTGACCCAATGCCCAACTGCCCGACATTTTCACCAATACTTGTGACTTCTATTCACAAAATTCTGAGACTTTGCGAAAGAAACCAATGGTCTGTCTCTCATACCTTTCTAGATACTTTCAAAAGCATAAAAATTGACCTAATGCCCAACTGCCCGACATTTTCACCAATACTGGTGACTTCTACTCACTAAACTCTGAGACTTTGCCGAAGAAACCAATGGTCTGTCTCTCATACCTTTCCAGATACTTTCAAAAGCATAAAAATTGACCTAATGCCCAAATGCCCGACATTTTCACCAATACTGGTGACTTTTACTAACAAAACTCTAAGACTTTGCCGAAGAAACCAATGTTTTGGCTCTCATACCTTTCCAGATACTTTCAAAAGCATAAAAATTGGCCCAATGCCCAACTGCTTGACATTTTCACCAATACTGGTGACTTCTACTAACAAAACTCTGAGACTTTGCCAAAGAAACCTATCGTCTAGCTCCCATACATTCGAAAATAATTTTAAAACCATAAAAATTGACCCCGTGTCCAACTGCCCGACATTTTTACCAATACTGGTGACTTTTACAAACAAAACTCTGAGACTTTGCCGAAGAAACCAATGATCTGCCTCCCATACCTTCCCAAATACTTTAAAAAGCAAAAAATCACATTGGCCCATAACTTGTGTGCTAAAATATAGTCTACATTTAGGCACTCAAATATTATATTTTCGCTGATATCCATGGACAAAGATGCAGTTTCAAAAAAGTAAGCCAGCATTTCCCTTCCTAAAAATGTTGCCTTTTAATAGCAACTAAACTTATTTTTTGGGATCCTACCTACTCTGAGAACGGCGAAAAAATCGTAAAAATTTGCACAAAAACTCGTCGTTCTGAGACAAGGTTCAATCCCAAAAAATAAGTTTAGTTGCTATTAAAAGGCAACGTTTTTAGGAAGGGAAATGCTGACTTACTTTTTTGAAACTGCGTCTTTGTCCACTGATATCAGCAAAAATATAATATTTGAGCGCCTAAAGGTAGACTATATTTTAGCATACACGTTATGGGCCTTAAATTACGCCAAGAATTGTTAGGCGCATGATTATTATCTCGCCTAAATGTAGGCTTAGATATTTCGTACACAGATTCATCGTATATGGGTTACGTCATACGATTCATTCAGTGTGTACGTCGTTATGGGCACCAAACACCCCACAACTACCAACTTTTGAAGCTTGAGTGAACTTTAGGACGTTATTAGTTTGCTACACTTCATAGGAAAATTCCATGCAGAATTTTTCCGACACGGGATTTGAACCCCGATCGTTTTGGAGGAAGGCCAGTACGCTAACCACTGTGCCAACCCGTCATACAAACATCATTTGCAAACAAAATTTAATTGAAATAAAATCACAACTTACGCATTCATTGTAAAGATCATTTCATTTTCATTTTTAATCTTTCCAGTTTCCATTTTTCACTTCATTCAATTTTCGTTTTTCTAATGAACTCAATAATCCGTAAACGAACGAACAAGAATTCTGACGATTGAAATTCTTTCCTAGGTTTTATCGGATAATTTCTTCCTTGAAGGCTGGACAATTCTTGAAATCAGGTAAACTTCTGAAGACAAGGCATTCGTTTCATTTTTAAGTGGAATTTTTGAGAAGCGGGAAAACGTTCTGCTGAAAAGTTCTTTAAGGTAGGAAAATCCATTCAATTGATGAGTAAATGTTGAAAATAAAAAATGTTCTCAAAACCAGAATTCTCTGAAAGGAGCGACGTCACGAGAGCCAGGACGGATCCTAAAAGCCGAAAGTCCCGCAAAAACAGGCGTCGAAAACAAGTCTCGAAAACAGCAGGCGATCCAACTGAAATTGTTGATAGGCTGGCAAATTTTCGAAGGTAGGAAAACCGATTCAACTTTGAGTGCAGCTCTTGAGAAGCTTGATACTGGAAAGTTAGGAAACTTCTCGAAAGCAGGAAAATTTAAAATTGACCTCTTGAGAGGCCGGAAAAACGTTCATGTGGACAGGAACTTCGTGTTGAATTCTTAAATGCAGTAAAGCAATCCGATCTTAAGATTGAAATCTTGGCAGTACAGGAAATTACTGGTACTTGAAATCTTCATAAATTCTTCTAAGGCAAGAAAACCGTTTTCGTGGAGAGGAAAGTTTCTTAAAACTGGAACATTCTTGGTGGCTTTCGAGGGCGGGTATCATCTGATCCGAAAAACCTGGAAACGTTCTTGTAGACTGGCAAACCTCATCAGGAAATCTGGGTGAAACTGAAGCAGAAAACGTATTCCGGAAAAACGAAAGACTAACAAGAAGTTAAGAAAGCGATTGTAACATTAGACATTACAATATTTGGTAAAATTGTAATTTCTGAGTTTTTATTTTTTAAATTTCTCGAATTTCTCAAATATTTCTCAAATTTCACGAATTTCTTTGAAATTTCTCAAAGTATTTTCCAAAAATTGGCTCTGCCTCTATGGATGAGTAAAACACATATATTTTACATTATCCTCTTGTTAAGTGGCAAGTCCGACCGACGCGGCTTGTTTCAGAGTATACGAAATTTCATAATGAAGTACATAGTCTCGCTTGACATTCGTCATGTAATATTATATACTTTGACACAAGCCGACGCCGCAAAGAAAAACATATGTAAGGGACCTCGAACGTATCTAAGTAAATATTGCAATATTGAAAAACGCATGCGAAGCAGCGGTTAAAAATCTCTCAGATAATCCACGGAACTCTTAAAAATTAAAAAAATTTGGTACTATCTTTCAGGCGAAAAAAATGTTGAAAATCGGTGAGTTATCGTGTTTACAGATTCGGCATCTAGGGTCCATAATTCATGCTCCCCCCTCAAATCGAGTGGTAACAAGAAAAAACGTGGATTACGTTGTCCGAATCTCTAAGAACGTAGTTTACTGTCTTGTTAATTGCGTTGTTTATGACAAAAAAGACGTACCCCAGAGAGTACTTGTGGATGAACAAAAAATGTGGATACCCAACATAAAATTGTGAAAGCTTAGATTTTCTTGAGTTACTGTCTGCATCACATAAAATTCCACATTTTTGTTTTATTTGTTATTTACCATGTGTATTTCGTGTTAAATAACAAATTAGACGAAAATGTGGAATTTTATGTGGTACAGACAGTAATTTCTGACAGCATGCGGGATTTATGCCTAACTATTTTGTTTTTGTATGAAAAAGAACGTATAATTTTACAGGCTGGTTCATCTTGTGAACAAAAAATAAATACAAATTAGTTCAAACAACGAGGTAGTCTCGTGAAAATGCAATTATACGAAAAATTGGTAGAGTTCACATTTCTGTAGTGCCGCCAACTAATAATTTCTCTAATTTTGTGTCGTCCCGTTTTGCAATTATTGTTTTAATATTTGCCGATTTGTCGATATATCACACATAATATGATCTGACCAAGCTTTACTCACTTTATGCGCTTCCATATAATTAAATTTCTATTATATTACATTTTCATTGCATCGATGCAATTGTGATCAAAGTGTTCTGTTCAACAATTAATACAGACCATTCACCTCAGTTAAATTTGATTGTGGATGGTGCACATGAGTTATGACAAAATAAATGAAAAAAAAAATTGAGTTTAATCAAATGTTCGCACATTTATTATTGCACACAACTTTAATTTGTTATTTTTTCGGTCAATATTTTCATTACTTCATTAAAGAAATCGATAATTTACACGCGACGAGAATAAAATCACAGCAGGATTGCATGACGGCTTTAACTTGATGAAACGAAACCAAGTTTAATGTTTATTGCAAGAGCATTAAATAGCGCAGTGAGAAACCTTCTACTCAAAATTTTGTTATGTTTTTTTTTTACTTTATTCACGTTCAGAGTTAAGTCAGAAGCTGCCAGCAAAATATGTTGTGAAATTTCGTATACTTTGACATAAGCCGACGTCGAACTAAAAGCGTCAATATTAAGAATTGGCTGGATTTCGTAGATAGGGGACGCGATTTTTAAGTTGGTAGACACACAAAAGCAGCTTTCTGTCTGAAAATTTTCGAAATCAAATAATATCAAAGGGCTGATCATAAATATAACGTCACGCTCTAGGGGGAGGCGTTTAGCAAAATGGGATGCGTGAGTGGGGTAAAATAGCTTGACGTCATTTATGAACAGCCACAGAAGGATAGTTTTTTCGCTACTTTCGCTTTCGGCTAATACTCTGGGAACAAAAAGTCCTTCAAGTAGACTAAGTGTGGGATAAACTGAGACGATGGCTAAATGGTTTCGGACGAATGCTGTGACCCCCACTGAAGAAAATAGAAAATTCTTAGTTCGAAAATCGCAATTGAATTGAGTCAGGGGCCTGAATAGTCTGGATACGATACTCCACAGAACTGCCGTAATTTGCATAAAAAACTTAGTGCGAAAGAAAAAAGAAAATCTATACAAAAGTCCACCCAAAGTTTTTTGTCTCTTTCGCACTAAGTTTCTTATGAAGTGATAAGGGCGTTATAAAGTAGAAAGAAGGTGAACGAAAGTTGTTAGAACGTACAGAAGGGCGGCTAAGGTGAGCAGAAAAGTGCACCTAACTGACCAGTGACCACAGAAAGCACGAAATCGGCAACATGGTGCTTCACATGACGCATAAAAGTTACCCATCCCCGAGCGCTCCCGTAGTAATGTACTTATAAGAAATAATAAACTCTGTTTTTCTCGACTTCAATATACCGCCTCTACTTAACAGTTTGAATTGACTTTATTAGTAGCTTTCACATGCTAGTAAATGTTTGTATTATTCTTGTTTGCACATTTTTGTGAATGACATGAAACTTTTCAGTTAATTTAACATTTTCCATTTTCATGAAAAACAATAAAATAAAACTTTTATTTTGAATTCATTGTTACGATTTGTTCCTTATGGTATAAAAAAAACTTATATTTACGTTATAGCAACGTTTTAAAATCTAGTTTCGATCAGGATCAACGAACCGCAAACATAAAATGTGATACAAAGTTTTTCATACGATTCTGACAGCGTTGGTGTGACATAAAAATATGAAAATTCGCATTGCATGATGTCACATCAATCGCTTTAAATATTGAATACTTTGTCCATATTTGTCAATGATGGATTATTTAAAAACGAAAAGTAATAACGCTAAGTAATTGGAAATATCTGTCGTAAATATGCGATAGTTTTAGAATGAAATAATTTATAGCGAAAAGTTAAATTAAGATAGACCGCTAACATTTTGAATAAAATATAAAGCAAAATCAAAAATAAAGTTTGACTTGAAAAGCTGAATAATATATGTTGCTATCCCCAGATAGCAATTTACCTCACAGAGTGCACTAAAATTAACACCCTAACTAGTAGGGTAGGACTGATGAGCCGAAGGCCCATCGGGATAAATTTTGATAAGGCCCACGAAATGAGTTTTATGAGGCCCCAATCGGGGCATAGTTTTTGATCAGGCCCACATTTGAAAGTCATGAAGTCTTGTAGTGAAAGAAAAATCGAAAAACCTCGCCATATATTGTGCTTTGTTATCCTCAGCTATTTGCGACTTCTAGATTAGGGAATTCATTTACCGACGTTTTTTCATTTGCCGGTAAACGGTAAAGGCGGTAAATTGAACAAAAATCACCGGTAAAAACCGGTAAATTTTATTCGCATTTGAAATGTCTAGTGGGGTGACCGTCACTCTCTCCGCAGACGTGTATATCGTCGCTGAACATATAACCGCGAGTTAACTCGACGGACGCTGTAACTTTTCGCCGAACGATCATACAGCCGACATTTATTTCGTCACCGATTAATTCGCCGACAGTGCTTTTCGCCGTTTCAAATAAATTAAAAAAAAATTGTTCATTTCTTACTTCGAAAGATGTTTGTTCACATAATTGACGTTGTGTTGAAGGAATGTGGGTTCTGTTATATTCTCAAGAAATATTCAGCATGGAGCATGCAGTTGATCACGAAAATGGTTGTCTAGCTTCACGGATGGTATCAGTATTGGACGTAGAGACGATTTCACAGACTGAAACCCATTTTTTACAAATGACACATAGCCCTTTACTACTCAACCGAATGACTTCTTTAAGAAAATGACATAAAGACTACCTCAATTATTCCACTGAGTCCTTCCTTATACAAAATAACTTGAGACTGCAAGAAATTCATTGATAGGTTGCATTTTTCTGAATGTTAATGTTACTTGAGAAAATGTAAATCTTTATTGGTTTTGTTTGAAGAATTTGAACTTGCCGCGCCTGCTGCCACAAGATTTGTATAAGGCGTTGACGTGATCGACGGCGAATTGGATGGAAACCCGTCTCCACTGCCTTAAATTTTGCAAATATTACGAAAATTCGCACCATTTCTGACTTCGAGTGTCCGCAAGCTTATATCTTACCAAAAAATCGAAACATGTCAAAGAAAACTAATTCGGTATCGCTCTACTCTACTGTTTGAAGAAATGAAATGTCTTCAGAATTCTCATGTTTTCTCATATTCTTTTAGTGTAAAAAAGTTCTTCAACAAAAATTTTATTTTGATACATTTCTCATTTTTATGTGCTGTAAATTTGAAATCTTTTACCGTTGCATCAACCGGTAAAAAATTTTCATTTACCGGTAAACGGTAATTACCTTTACCGGTAATTACCGGTAAAAAGTTTACCGGTTGAATTCCCTATGCATAAGATATGCGTATGTGATGGCAAAATGGATGTTTCCAAACGTAATTTTCAAGTTAGGATAAGGTTAGCATTTGAACGAGTGTCTTAGATCGAAATTGCTCTGCCCTACAACGCAAAAAAAAACCTAGCGACGTTATCAGATGAGAGATTTTCATATATTTTTTCTCACAAATCCTCGTCGCTAAGTTTTTTATGCGTTGTACGGCAGTACTCTAGTCGTGTGTGAGGTCATGAACTACTAATTATTCTTCTTCCCCGCAATCACAGAAGGCAACCCGTAAGCCCTCTTGTATTTCTTACAGGCTAAACATCGATTCTTTCGGTAAAGAAATCAGTTCGCGAAAAGCAATATCACTGTTGTATTTTTACATTAGACATGTGGTCGTTGTATAATGATGTATCCAAATTTTACAGAAATTCAAATTTGCTTTAATATTTTCACATTTTTTAATAACAATAGTGCATGTATAGTGTAGACTCAAAAAAAATCATTTTAAAAATATTCAGCAAAGATATTTGTGAAAATGAAAAGAAATGATTTGACTGACGCGAAATCTGATAAAAAAAATAACCAGTTTTTCGGTTATTTTAGTTACAAGTCATATCCATGCATGTTTAACTTATGTAGGAAGATAAGACAAGAGAAGACATCACTAACTAAAAGATTCCCTATTGTACCTTCTATCAAGATTTTAATATATTTTATCTTAATAAACAGGGTGGTCTGTGAGGGGTATACTGCTAGGTTTATTTATCGTATGGAGTTATACAAGTTTAACAATTTCATTCCTTCATCTTTAAGTCAAATTTTCAAATTCAGTCGTTCCATCCAGGCAATGGCATTTTCGGAAACGTTTATGAAATCAGAAATATATCCACCGAAGGAATATAATGGGCATTCGAAAACGATATGATTTATAGTTTGTTTTTCATTGCAACATTCGCATCTATGTGAGTCTATTAAGCCCCATTTGTAGAAAGAATCGTTACATTTGCCATGGTTTGTACGGATCCTGCTCGGTAAATTTGTGTGATAGAAGCTTAATCCAGTTTCTCGGATTTAAGTTGTTTTCTATAGCACTTCCAGGTGTTTCTTCATCTTTCGAAATTTAAACTCTAGTTGTCTTATCTAAAGCAAGTAAATTCTGGTGCTTAAGCACGGAAAGTATATCCACACGAGAATTCCGAAATGCTACAAATTAAAAGGGCAATAATAGTTTATTACATACTTGGCCAAGGCACGAGTTTGAATGTGTGCGTGAGTATATACGAGCAAATACATTCGAACAAGTGCATTTGACTCACTTATTTCGCCAATTATGTAGTACATTTTATCATATTAGCGTACGGTTAGTTCAAAACACTAACAATTTTGTATAAACACACGCAACCATTGTGTCAAATTAAAAACAATATTGTTACTACATTGTTAGTTCAGCAAACGATATGGTTAATTCAAGAAACAATATTGTTAGAAAAATTAACAATATTGTCATTAATGAATATTAAAGGTAGTAGCGATTGTAAAGTCTTTACGGTACCTGTGACCGTAAAGACTTTACAATCACTACCTGGTACTGTGACGGTAAAGACATTACAATTACTAATTATAAACGGCTAATGTCCAGATAATCTATGCGTCTATTCGTCTATTTATATATTTATAAGTCTGTCTGTCACGATTCCGTTATTTTTTCGTTTAATTGCGTTTACACTGGCGAAGCAAAAAAAAAAAAAAAATACTTTTTGATATGTTGTTGGGGATGGTGCAAAACGTGGAGAAAACATGTTCCGGGGTTAGATATTGTTCTGAAATAAGGGAGTTATGGGTCAATAAAGGGTCGAAATTGAAAATCGGCCAAAAGTCAGTCAAGATGACGTCTTAGAGATTTGGTCGGGGAAGCAAAGTTTTAGAGT
>CM055405.1:41921524-41939297 GCA_029228625.1 Pseudolycoriella hygida | reverse complement strand
TTTCCCCGTACAAACGTTATCACCGTTCTACTATTTCCCCGTACAACCGTTTCTACCGTCCTACAATTTTCTCCTCACTTCTGTTTTCCCCGTACTCCATTTCACCGTAACTAACATATTCCCATACTACCATTTTCCCGCACAAACGTTATCACCGTGCTACTATTTCCACGCACAACCGTTTCCTCCGCACTACCGTTTTCCCCGTAAAACCGTTTCCACCGTACTACTGTTTCCCAATACTGGTGACTTCTACTCACAAAACTCTGAGACTTTGCAAAAGAAACCTATGGTCTACCACCCATACATTCCAAGATATTTTTAAAAGCATAAAAATTGGCATAATGCCCAACTGCCCGACATTTTCACCAATACTGGTGACTTCTACTAACAAAACTCTGAGACTTTGCCAAAGAAACCTATCGTTTAGCTCCCATACATTCGAAAATAATTTTAAAACCATAAAAGTTGACCCGTGTCCAACTGCCCGACATTTTCACCAATACTGGTGATTTTTACTAACAAAATTTTTAGACTTTGCCGAAGAAACCAATGATCTGCCTCCCATACCTTCCCAAATACTTTTAAAAGCAAAAAATCCAAGATGGCGTCACTTTGACAGGTGGCAGCCATTTTCTTAGGATTCATAAAGATTCTACTCATCAGTATCAACAACTTTCCCGAAGAAACCAACTGTCCAAAAAAACAAAAACAAATTTTAAAATTACATCAAGAAAAAATTTCAATTGAAATCTAGGTAGCGTAATGGTTTTTTTGCTATAAAAGGCAATGCAAAACCGCATTTTAATTCAGTCCCTTTGGACTCGCCAAGCAGGTCGGACGTATGTTGGTTCACATGGGAATCTTCTTTTACATTGCCTTTTTTTGAATCATATAAGGCAATGCAAAACGACTCTTTGCTTTAGTTCCTCGGAACTCTTCAAGCAGGTCGGACGTATGTTGGTTCACGCTGGAAATTTGTGACCGACAATTTACAAACAGACAGACAGACAAAGTTTTCACTTTTATAATTAGTAATGGATGCAATAGTACCTTAACGAGAAATTGTCTCACATTTTGGCCAATTTGGTGTTGTCATATTAAAAAAATTTCTCATCTGTCATTTTCGCATTGGTGTATGCGCAGGCTTTGATTGCTTTCGAACATAGTAAGAGAATGACTCTTCGAACCTTTGTGTGTTTCCTTCATCTATTGTGGACTGTATTTTTTGTTGTGGTAGACGACGCGACTGTTCAACTCGAATGCAAAACACACTTTATTATGAGAATGATTAAAACTAGAACGAACATAGAAATGATCCGTAAAATGACACGCCGCCATACGGAACGTATAAAAAATAGGAAATAGCGAAAATTCGATATTATATTTGAATTTACGCACGAATCAACTGTTCTTAACAAAACATCCTGCGGCCCGCCACAATACTATACAAACCAACGGCAAGCCCAGGTCTAAAGCTAAACTCCAAGTTTTTTATGTAATTATTAAATCATGTTTGCGGCATGAGCTCGAACTATATTAAAAAATAACAAATAATAGTTTCTTCCAACATATACTTCACTTCTTCTAACTCGTACACGACCATATTCATTCCAAGACCTCTCCCTGACTTTCCTGAACCTCCTTTCCCCCAACCATTTTATTCGATTCTTGTGATGGCAATAACATACAAATTTTCCTAACATCCCTAGTCAAGATCCCCGTCATCGTTCTCACTTTAACATCCCGAATTCTAGAGTCTTTACCTCTTATCGTTTCGATAATCCTTCCCCGGCGCCACCGAAGAGGTGGTAGTAAATTTTCTTTTAGTAAAACTAAATCATTTACTTGTATTTGAAGATTTTTATGCACCCATATGTTACGTGTCTGCAAAGTTACTAAATATTCCTGACTCCAACGTTTCCAAAAATGATGAGCTAACTTTTGCATGCATTTCCAACGCGTTAACACGTGATCCTTCAAATCTCCGTAATTAATTTCAGGAATTGATGTGAAAGTACGTCCAATTAGAAAATGATGCACTGTCAGAACTTCAAAGTCCTCTGGATCCTCCGACATTTGACATAAGGGGCGGGAGTTAAGACATGCCTCAATCTTCGACAACACAGTAGAAAGCTCCTCGAAAGTTAACAGCGCATTCCCTAAACTCGCGAATAAATGTCTCTTCATTGCCTTTATGTTCGACTCCCAGAGACCTCCTTGATGTGGAGCTTCTGGCGGATTAAACAACCAAGTGATTCCTTCAGTGGTTAGCAAATCCTTAGCTTCTTCATGAATCACTTGAAAATTTTTCTGCGCTTCCCTCTGTATCAAACCTGCAGCTTTTGTGAAAGCTCCTTCATTGTCACTATATACACTACTCTTGGTTTTCCCCTTAACGAAGTGAAGCGTATGAAAGCTTTCATGAAAACTTCAACCGATTTATCCACCACTAGTTGCAAATTCACCGCTTTAGTGGCAAAACAAACACCGCTACGAAGCACTGAGCCTTTTTGCGTTCCTTAGTGTGGAGGCTCGGACCTGCGTAATCTAGGCCTGTATGAACAAAGGTAAGCCCTTCGGAATTCACCCGTGAGAACGGTAGGTCTACCATTACTTGAGTACATAACCGAGACTTTACTCGATTACAGTTGACGCACGCCATAAGTCTCTGCTGAACTGTATTCCGACCCCCGGTTACCCAAAACAAATGTCTCACGTAACTTAATACTTCTTGAATGCTTCCGTGCATCGTACACTCATGACCATTTTGAACGGCTAGTCGAGTCAAGTGACTATCTTTTGGAAGGATTATCGGATGTTTTTTATTATAAGGCAACCCAGAATGCCTGATCCGACCTCCCACACGCAAAATTCCATGGGCATCCACGAAGGAATTCAGTTTCCCTAATGATTTAGACATCCGACTTTCAGGCCGAACTCCCTCCACTTTTTCTAATGATTCTATTTCCCACTCAAAGTGACTTTGTTGCGTACATTTAACCAGAACTATCAGACTATGCCTCAGGTCCTCGACTGACAACCAACATTCCCTTAAGTGCTTAGGTACTTTCCACTTCATGATCCAAGCGAGGACCCGGATCGCCTTTCTCAGCGTTGAAAATCTTTCTACAAATCCCCCACTGTCTCCCTTTTTTGTTAATAACACAGTATTCTTCCTCACTTCTAAGTCTGTTTCAAATTCTTTCTTATTCTTAGGCCACTCGAGTTCCGACTTGCTTAACCATTGAGGACCCGACCACCACAAAGTGTGATTAACCAGTTCTTGGGGTGAAGGACGTGCAGTCTGCAGGATTTTCCTTCGACCGTACATGCCCCCATGTATTCAAATGCGTCATGGCTTGTACTAACACTACCCGATTTGCGACGTAAGTCGTCCATTTACTTGGAGATTTGCTTATCCAAGCTAACGTTATTTCGGAGTCTGACCAACAATAAACCTTTCCCGATGTCAACTTCAATGACTCAACCACCGTATTACTCAACTCAGTTGCTAGAACCGCTGCACATAACTCTAATTTCGGTAGAGTCACTACACTTAACGGGGCTACTTTTGTCTTTGATGAAAGCAAGGAAACCAAAACCTGACCATTCGAGCATTTTACTCTAAGCATCACAAAAAACGTGAATTTGATACGACGACCCAATCTCTGAGAGACCTATCCACCTAGGTACACTTATTGTTCGCAATTTGAACAACGACGACTCAATTTTCTACCATTCTTTCTCCACCTCCAGTGGCACTAGTGCGTCCCAATCACAGTTCAACTTCCACAAACTTTGCATTAGAATCTTGGCTTTAATTATCACCGGTGAAACCCATCCCATAGGATCATACAACGTTGCAATTCTCGATAAAAGTTTCCTTTTAGTGAACTTGTCGATAGGTTTCACTCCCTTAATGTCCAAATGAAATACATCTTCCCTCGGATTCCATAAAAGACCTAGAGACTTTACCGCCAAATCTGAATCTTTCACTGACATATCTAAAAAACCACGCTTGTCCAAAAATTCCGATGGTATCTCCTCCAAAACTCGATCGTCGTTCGCTACCCATTTTCTCTGAGGAAATTTACCACTCTCTAACATTCCTTCAATTTGTTTTCTCAACTCAACCGTTCTTTCGACCGTATCTCCCCCTGATCTCAGATCATCCATGTAAAACTCATTCTTAACTGCGTGTTGAGCTTTAGGAAATCTGTCTTTTTCTTCCTCTGCTAATTGGTGCAGCGTACGAATTGCCAAAAACGGTGATGCTTTTACCCTGAAAGTTAATCTAATCAGTTGAAACTCTTTAATGGGTCCACCTTCAACCCTCTTCCATAAAATACATTGCCTGTTGCGATCCTCTCGACTAACTTCCACCTGCCTATACATCTTTTCAATATCCGATTGAAAAGCGTATCCATATCTCCTCCAATTATTCATAATATTCCATAGCTCTGTCTGTAACTTCGGTCCACTATACATGCAGTCCGTCAGAAAATATCCCGAATTCGATTTACACGACCGACGCGTCGAACACGACCCTAAATTTTCCCGACTTCACCACCGCATGGTGAGGTATAAAATAAGAATTCTCATTCTCTCTTTCACAAATTTCTATCTGATCATCTTCAAAATATTCGTTTAAACAATTTCGATACTTCTCCCGTAATTCCGTATTCTTATTCAACTTGTTCTCTAGACCAGCGAACAGCTACTGAACGCTTTGTGTCCAGACTTTCCCAAAAAAAACTTATCATTTTCCCTCATCGGTAGACGAACTACAAACCTTCCGTCGGGTTTCCTGTACGTCGTATCCGTGAATAATTTCTCACAAAAAGCTTCGTCGGGAGTCAATACCTTTTTTCAGCTCCTCTCTTCTTGCTCGCAAGAGACGTGCCAGTCAAGAAAACCCTAGAAGTTTTAGTATTCATTGGCTTCACCCCGCTCGTTCGGCCTGCTACTACTAGGACAATTCACCCTAAGGACGTTTTATGTTCGTTCGGATAGTTTGATGTTTTGATCAATCCCGGTTTTATGATCAGCGATATTATATTTGAATTTACGCACGAATCAAATGTTCTTAACAGAACACTTTGAAGCGTTTCCTCTTTGCAGAGGTCTCCGATACTCACCAGCCTTTTTAATATGCCTCCTTGTGTTCCAACTGTTAAAACAGTTCCATTTCCTCTGACTAATTTTTTGTAATTACCAGCGTCCGGATCAAACACTCAACATTGGTTGATTTTCGATCGGGTGGTTCAACAAATTGTTCTTCAAGTCGATGAACGACCAATCAGCGATATCGATCAAGACTTGATCAAAGATGATAGCCAGCCTCAAGATCCCGACGTTGCACCAATTAAAATTAATGTGCAAAAAATCGTGAAACTTTTGGTTAAGGAGGAAGAGCTTGTGTCGGCGCGTACCAAAGCGGAAGATATGGAAAAAGAGAACATCGAAATGCAAGCGAAATTGGCGAAAAAGGAGCAAGAATATGATATGCGAATGCAGGAAAAAGAGGATCTGGAAACCAGCCTAACTCGCATGCGAGAACGCTTGGAAAAAGAAAGTGCAAATCATTCCCAAACGGTCCAAAGAGCTTTGAATGCGGAAATGAGAGCCGAGGACTTGCAACATAGATATGCACAAGAGCAACAGGAGAGAGCCCGTTTAGAGCGCTTGGTTACTGAAGGCAGTATACCAGACGAACAAAAAGTGGCTGGATTGCAGAGATGCAACGGACAGTCACCGCCTCCTCCACCACCGCCTATAATGATTGCTCCAATACCTCCAGCACCACCATTATCCATGCCACCGTTACCACCACCGGCACCAGGCTGTCCACCATTACCAATGCAAATGTCAGGTAAATGACAACATTTCAAATGTCGATAAACATTCACTTTCCAATTCTCATGAACAGCCCCAGCTCCTCCAAAACCAGAAATAGCGAAAAAGAATGTCCCACAACCTGCAAATCCATTAAAAAGCTTTAACTGGTCTAAGCTTCCGGATGCGAAGGTGCAAGGTACCGTGTGGAGTGAATTAGACGATTCCAAATGGTACAATAACATGGAACTTGAAGCGATTGACAAACTGTTCTCTGCTTACCAGAAAAATGGAGTCGCTGTACGTTTTCTTCCGTTCTAGTGATTTATTATCATCTAAATCATTTCTTTTTCTTTTCCTTTTCAGAACGATGGCTCCATCGAAGATTTGCGATTAATGGGAAAAAATCGAACGAAAATTTTATCTGTGATTGATGGACGTCGAGCACAGAACTGTACAATTTTGCTGAGTAAATTAAAGATGAGCGATGAGGAAATTTCCAAGTAAGGACTTTACCCGAATCAGAAATTTCTGAAGAATTCATCGAATGTTTCCACTTCCAGAGCTATTCTATCAATGGACTCGAACGAACAACTTCCAATCGATATGGTCGAGCAATTACTAAAGTTTACACCGTCGGCCGAGGAACGGGCACTTCTAGACGAACATTCCGAGGATATTGACTCCTTAGCCAGAGCCGACAGATTTTTGTACGAAATTTCAAAGTAAGAAAACGTTCGGTTGGGATGTGAATGAGTCTCCAAAATAAATCAATTTTTCTTTTGTAGAATTCCCCATTACGAGCAACGATTGAAGAGCTTGCACTACAAAAAAAGGTTTATGATGACAGTTAACGATCTATCACCTCGTATAGCTAGTGTGATGGAGGCATCTAGAGAAGTAGCGCGATCAAGGAGACTGAGAAAATTGCTCGAATTAGTGTTAGCTCTAGGTAAAGCATTTGCTATTGTCTCAAAGCAGACAAAATAAAAACAATGGAATTGTTTTAAGGAAACTACATGAACCGTGGAGCCCGTGGCAATGCTTCTGGATTCCGTTTGGCATCGTTAAATCGATTGGCCGATACCAAGTCAAGTTCGTTGAAAGGAACAACTCTACTCCACTACCTCGTCCAAGTAATCGAACGAAAATTCAAAGATTTACTGAAATTGGACGAAGACATTCCACATGTTCGCGTCGCCTGCAAAGTGTCACTGGGTGAAATGGACAAAGACATTACAATGCTACGAACGGGACTAGCTGAGGTTTCTCGCGAAATTGATTTCCATCGAAGTGCAGCCGGGCAGCCACAAACTGGTGACCGTTTTCTACCGGTTATGAGGGAATTCCACGCACAAGCGTCGGTACGTTTTGCTGAGTTGGAAGACCAATTTCAGGATATGAAAACGAGGTAAGAATATTGCGGTTTGTTCTGAAATAAAATAAAAACATTTCCTCGAAGATTTGATCGAGCGATCCGCTTATTCGGGGAAGATGGTTCCGTCGTGCAGCCTGACGAATTTTTCGGAATTTTCGATGCGTTTTTGACGGCTTTCATGGAGGCAAGACAGGATAACGATAACTTTAAGAAACGGCAAGATGAGGAGGAAAAACGTGCCAAACAGGAAGCGGAGGTAATTATTCGCGGTATGTTCGTTTATCGAATGGACGCTTGAAAATATGACTTTGCAGTTGAAGAAGCGCACGATCGAACGTAAAAACAAGGAAGGTCTGATGAGTTCCGTGGCGAAGAATTTGGGCCTGAAAACCGATTCGAAAACCGACACCAAGGGTGAATTCGATGATCTAATATCCGCATTACGAACTGGCGATGTGTTTGGTGAGGATATGGCGAAATTCAAACGATCTCGTAAAACTCGACTGGGTGGCGGTAAAGATGCGAACAATACGTCACCACCACGGCAAAGTTTACATCGCGAAGAGAGCAGAGAGCGATCAGTTAACGGACGAAGGCAGTGAATTAACGGACATTGAGAATTCGTAGAGTTGCTCAATGATTCGGCAATCGTTCATGTAATGGAAGATTTTTTTTTTATTAAATTTTAGTAAGTGTGGCCATAAATTATATACGGAAATCGAATGGAAGTTTAGTCGCGTTAAAAGTGTTTTTCGTCTAATTTATTTATTAGTAGCAATCAAACGATTAATGAAATACAAATTTGTTATAAAATCTGAAGCAGGTGGTGTGTGTGTACCGTACCGCAAGAAAATTGAGTGTCTTTTCATAGATTTGTATACTCGCTAATTTTAATTATTATAGTCTTGTTAGATGTAGCATATAATAGGAAGGCGAAGCGGTAAAGTCTTTTTCGAAGAACGAAAATCGAACAGAAACTCTGCGACTGATTCAATAAAATTCTACCGATCGTTGTATGATTTCGCATTTTTTTCTCTCAAGTAGTGAAGTTAATTTAAGAAAAATTGGCGTTGTAGAATTTATAGTCAGAATGTAATTAAACAAACCACAAACATTTCGTTGCATATGTTATGATCGATATGGTGAGTATGAATTTCTCCGAATAACAAACAAAAAATGTGAATTCTTTTTGTATAAATAAATTATTTGAAAAAGAATTTTATTGACAAATTTAAATAAATATTTCATGAAAGGAACTTTTGTTTGTATTGTATTTTCCCATTGGCTTCAATTAATATCAAGCCAACTTCCAAGTGACAGACAGTTGTTCACAAGGACAAAGAACCGTCCAGATGTCCATCGTCACTATATCATGGGCGCGCGGTAGCAATGCGCCCGTGACACAAGCCCACATACGTACGAAATATTAGGAAAATTTTTTTTCGTAGACGGCGGAACCATATACAGCTAAGTTTTGACTTTTTCCCTTGCGTCGTACCCCCCTGAGACCTAGTTGCTCGGATTCTACGAAAAATGTTGATTGAAACCGATGTTTTACTCATTGAAACATCCTACGTTAGTTAGTGGTTGGGTTAGTTAGTTAGTTAGTTCCAGAACCATTCGGGCTCGAAAACGGCTCGATAACTTTCTTTGAAATTTTGCAGGGACCTTCGGGTGGGCATTCTACGCCATATGAGATTTTAAAAGAGGGAGTACCGGCCTCGTTTGGGCCCTCTCAGCGTAATAAATTTTCTGCGCTTTCAGTTTTCGCACCACGCCGAAAATTTGGCTACCCGTACTCCACACATCACGCAAAACCTAATTTTTTTTCGTGTCAAATCTGAAAGAACAGAAAAAGTATAACATTGGGAGGGTCCGGCATTTGTGACGCATTTTACGCATTTGACGCATCAAAAGTGAAAATATTTCGAAGAATTTTTTGCGTTCCGAAGCTGCAAGCGTCACCCAAATTGATATCAGCTGTTTTGGAAGAAGGGACGAAGCCTTGCGTCACGTTTCCCTTTTAAAAAGGGTTTGATGTTTTACTCTCCATGTGCTGTCAAAAGTATTACTTACTTACTTAACCGGCCCTACAACCCAATAAGGGTCTTGGCCTTCTCCAACATGCTTCTCCGACCGGACCTATCCTCAGCTAACGTCTTCCAGCTGGTTACTCCCGCAGTTCTCAGGTTGGCAAAAGCTGCATCGCATCATCTGGATTTTGGTCTGCCTGCACATCTTTTGCCTTCCGGTTTGGTGATAAAAAGTTTCTTCGGGATACGATTGTCGTCCATACGCTGTACATGACCAAGCCATCGTAGTCTGTTAATTTTTGTTGTTCTAACTATGTCCGGCTCTCCATAAAGCTGCATAGGCTCATGACTAAATCGTCTGCGCCATCTGTTCATATTTTCGTCATATACTGGTCCGAAAATTGTCCGCAGTACCTTTCTTTCGAACGTGAGCAGCGATTGTTCGTCTTTCTGAGTCATGCACCACGACTCCGCCCCATACGTAACTGTTGGTCTTATCACAGATTTGTACAGTGGGCATTTAGAGTTTCTGCTTACTGACTTGGACTTTAAAATTTTTATCAGGCTGTAATAACTCCGGTTGCCAAGAGTTATCCGTCTAGGGCTTTGAAATTTTTGAGCTTTAAAATTTCATGCTCCACTTCCTGTAGCGTTGGTTCTGCAATATGTGGCTGCGCGGTCTGAAATGGTAAGTTGTTTTTGGTGTCGTTTCGGTTCGGTGGTCTGTTCGGGTTCAGCAGTTCCTTAAAGTACTCCGCCCATCGTCCGATGCACCTTTCCTCATCTGCTAAGACCAACCCATCCTTGTCCTTGCACAATAAAGGTTGCTGACTGTAACCTGTCCTCGATTCGTTTACTTTCCGGTAAAAATTCCGCGTCTCTTTTCGATTATCAAACCTTTCAATTTCGATTAAAACTTCCTTGTCATGTTGTCGCTTTTTTCTTCGGAATAGTTTTTTCTCGAAATTTCTCTTCGAACGGTACTCTGCCATGCCAGCTCGAGTGCATCTATTTAGATTTCTCGCTCGAGCCGCATTTTTGTCATCCAGTGCTTTTCTGCATTCGTCACTGAACCAGTCATTTCTTTTCTTTCCCGTTCTCGTTCCTATCGTCTCTGCTGCGGCTTGCTCTACGTTTCGTCTAATTTGATTCCATGCATCGTCTACGTTTCGTTGTTCGCTTTCCATTCCGTCAATAATTTTCTTCTCCAAACTATCCACATATTGTCGTTTAATATTTTCGTCCTGTAGTTTCTCGACGTTCCACTTTTCCAATGCCGGCTGTCGATTGTGTGAAATCGAAACTCGAGCCCTAACAACCACCTTTACCAAGTAGTGATCTGAATCGATGTTCGGTCCCCTACAACTTTTGACATCCAAAATATTTGAACAGTAACGCCCATCTATGAACACGTGGTCAATCTGGTTTTTGGTTCGTCCATCAGGTGATACCCATGTCGCTTTGTGGATGTCTTTATGTACGAAATAGGTGCTGCAGACAACCATGTTCCTTGACGCTGCAAAATCAATTACCAACGTTCCATTTTCGCTTGTCTTTTCGTGGAGGCTATATTTACCAATAGTGGGGCGGTAGTAGACTTCGCGACCTATCTTGGTATTCAAATCCCCAAGTATGATTTTGATGTCTCAATTCGGTGCTCCATCGTACACTTTCACCAGTTTCTCGTAAAATAGCTCCTTCGTTTCATTATCTTTTTCCTCCGTTGGAGCGTAGACGTTAATAAGAGTATAATTGAAAAATTTTCCTCTTATCCGTATCCTCTTGGGCTGTCGTTGCTCTTGCCGCTGTAATAAAACGTAAAGTCTCTACTGATCATAGAATCCTTCCCAGGCTATCTAGTTTCCTGTACTGCTGTAATGTCAAGTTTAGTCGCCCTTAGCGCACTAGTGAGTGATCTCAACCCTCCTGGCCGTAACAGAGATCTAACATTCCATGTTCCTAATTGTAAATCGTTGTCCTTTTTCCGTTGCCTAAGTCATTGCCGTTTATCCTGTCCAATCCGAGGCTCTGTTGTTGAATTCATAACCATATCGCTTTTTTGAGTGTGGTATGGTGGCTAGCCACGCGCACTACCCACTAATCCGTTTCCCCTATGACCCGTGGGCAAGTCATCAGGTAGCACTCTTAAGTTTAGCACAAAACTCCGAAGAGAATTGAGGTCCCGGGGACTACGACTTGGACGTAAAAAGAGCACTTGATAGTTAGACAGTTGCACGCCTGGCACATGACACGGACTACCACACTCCGCTCATATGCAATCAGACGCTACCCTATCTAACTACCCAATCACCGGTATCAAAAGTATTACGAAGTGACTATTCGCCCTGTCTATATGCTATTCACCCTCAAGAGCTGTGGAATATTTAAAGAAGGTCTCTGCATGGAATAGTCCAAAATCGTTTTTCTTTAAGAACTTCAAGACGATTGAGCGGATTTTCCTAATACTTCTCGATTAGTACGCTTTGAGTTGACGAAGAGTTTGGGCCCCCACTTGCCCGGAAATTATAGGACGCCAGAACTATTTTTAGGCTAACATATTGACTCTTTAGACCCGTACGAAGAACGCAGTGCTTCGAAAAGGGGTCTTGCATTACCACGACGTTTGTAACCGGTCGAATATCAACCCGGGAGTAGGGGGGGGGGGCATCGATCATGGTCCTTAGATGACGAATAGGGTCCTAGATCGATGCTCAGGTCGACCCTAGACAAAAAAATGGTTTTTTGCTATGTTGTGGCTTCTCCTGTGGGACCTAGGCCGGACTAGGTCAGCCAAAAATGTTTCCCTCAATTTCCTCTGCAACATAGCAAAAAAATTTTTTTTTTGGTTAAGGCCGACCTTAGGACCGACATGGCCCACTTGAGCCCTAAGCACAGGCAGAAGTTTCTTTTATAAACTGTCGGTCATGCCTAGATCTTTCAAACAAAAAAAATTTTTGAAAATCGGAAGAGATTTACTCGAGTTATGTACAAAAAACACGTAGGGCCCTAACAGAGACTCTTTTTTAGTGCAAGGACTCAAATTCAAAAAAGTTTCTTCTATAAATTGTCGGCTATTCCCAGGTATTTCAATCAAAAAACAATTTTGAAAATCAGAAAAGACGAGTTACGAGAAAACGACGTTGCTAACTGTCTGTCTCGAACCGACTCCATCACCGTCGAAGGACAGGTATACCATAAGACCTTAAGCGAGGCTCAACGAAATGACTCGGAACTGCAGGAGCTTCTCGAGAAAAAACTAGGTAATTCATTCACAATGAAGTAAGTTAACTTTCCAACAGGAGGCGACCCGATTTATTGTGACGTCTCGGGCAGCATCGTGAGACCATACATCCCAAAAAAATTGAGGAAGAACATTTTGTTAACCTTCCATGGTCTGTCACATCCCGGCATTCGATCCACCACCAAATTAGTTACCCAGCGTTACGTGTGGCCGGGTATGAAACGCGAAGTGAAAGATTTCGTAAGATGTTGCTTACCATGCCAACGAAAAAAAATACACAGGCATACTAAGGCACCACTACACCCGTTTTTTGTACCTAACGAGCGATTCGCCCACCTTAACATCGATTTGGTCGAACCGCTTCAGGCATCCGGTGAATACAGGTATGTGCTCACTTGTATTGACAGATTTACGATCAAACAGCGGAAACGGTAGCCAAGGCTTTGGTGTCTGGATGGATCGCCCGATTTGGAGTAACAAAGATAATATCGACGGACCGTGGGACTCAGTTGGTATCCCAACTATTTCAGTCAGTTTCAGTTGGGTGTACAACACATAACAACGACGTCATACCATCCGCAGGCAAATGTTCTGATCGAAAACCTACATCGTAAACTTAAGTCAGCACTGGTAAACCCTTCTAAAGCACAATCGCTGCCCATCTAGCTCTTAGGACTCAGGTCAACGTTTAAGGAAGACATCAAGGCCACACCGGCAGAGCTGGTGTATGGAACGACGTTGCGTCTTCCGGACGATTTTTTCGAACCTTCGGAGCCCCTCACCTGTGAGCCAGATTTTGTCAAAATATTGCGAAGTCACATGGCTGCTCTGGTCTGGAACCTACACTTACGTCCAACCACAACCCACGGAGTTCATACTACCTACCAAACGACCTAAAAAATAGTGCCTATGTTTTCGTGGAGTCGGGTCCAAAGAAAAATTTAAAATCAGCCTACGACGGACCTTTTGAGGTATTAGAGCATGGTGATAAACACTTTCGAGTAAATGTCAACGGCAGAGGAGAAACAATCTCCATCGACCGACTAAAAACGGCCTGGATCGACGATCAAGAAATCATGCAAAAGTAAACAACGGCGAGCGTACCGACCCCATTCACCAACCCATCTTACAGGTAACTAATGGTCAGGTTCGTAAGAAGCGGCTACAGTTTGACCTTCAGCCACAACCCACAGCAAGAAAAATTTTTACTAGATCCGGTCGAGAAGTAAAAAAACCGGAGCGATTAGGTTTCGTACAAGCATTAAGCGTACGCTCAGGTAATTTCGACGCGAAATAGTTACATTACGTTTTATTAGCGATCAAATTAATTTAAATTTCGATTGAATTATATAAAATTTTCTAGAGGGGGTGTCATGCGGCGGTTCATTCACATAGAATTCACCACTCGCCGTCATCCCCAGTCAATCCGATTCGACATATATATCATTCTTACACGGCCCGTCGTGCGAAACGCATTGTACGCGAATTTGTGAATAAACTGGCGAAGCGGTGTTAAGATTACTCAAAACACTCACTGGCTTAGCGAACTTGATGTTATCTGGAAAGTCGATCTCCGAAGTAGCCCAAATTATGTATGGCGCGTCATTTGCGCACTCAACAAGCAAGATGGAGGCATACGGCCCATTGCAGTTGGAAACACATTTCGACGTCTTACTGCAAAGATAGCATGTGCGTCACTTGTTTCACCAATGGCTGAAAAATTCAACCCGAGGCAAATTGGTTTTGGTACAAGAGGACGATGTGAGGCGGTAGCACTTGCGACCAGAACATTCAGAAAACAGAACAGTAAGAAACGTAGAGTTATTCTGAAGATAGACTTTCAAAATGCTTTCAATGAAGCTAATAGAGACAGTTTTTTGGAAAATATTAAATTGGTGCCGAGCCTTTTGGAACGCTAATGAACAATGACGTTTTACGTACGTGCATAGCCCTACGTCTCGGCGCTAAAATCTGTCACCCTTTCATGTGCGCAAACGGCGCGGCGCTTCAGTTGATTCTCTTGGCCAACACGGTCTACATTGTAAAAAGAACTCTGGAAAATTATTCAGACACGCAGAACTCAACCGAGTACTGCATAAAGCTTTGTCGTCAATAAACATTAGCTCCCTTCTTGAACCACCCGGCCTATTCCGCGATGATGGCAAGAAACGCCGCTTGGGAAAAAGGCCGAGCCCTAGTGTGGGATGCAACGTGTGCCGATTCACTAGCGAAATACAATATGGCAGGCAGGACTAAGCGACCGGGTATGGCCTCTACGAAGGCAGCTGTTCGAAAGCACACAAAGTAAGCCCCTGGGCGACAGAATCTGTCGAACTTTTGAACAAAATTGGCGCAGAGCTGATTCGAATAACCGGCGAACCGAAATCTAGGACCTATCTATTTCAAAGAGTGTCCTCAGCCATTCAACACGGAAATGCAACTTCCCAGTTAAATTGAACTGTGTTTTTCGGCGGCAACACTACTTTTCTTCGGTGAAGAAACAAATCTGTCACAAAATGGAGCCCAGCAAGGAGATCCATGCGGACCGCTGCTTTTCTGCTTAACAATTCAACCAATCATTGAAGTCCTGACGTCCGAGTTTGATGTTTTCTATACCTAGACGACGGCGCAATCGGTGGGAGTTACGAACAGGTTTTGAAGAAAAATGTGGTGAGATTGGCCTACATATTAATCCGTCAAAGTGCGAACTCTTCTTTTGCTCAGAATTCGTAGATATAGTGTCAAGAAGATTTGATGGTACCCTAGATAATTTAGCGTTCCTGAGAACGTATTTTCAATGTAAAAAGAAAGAAGAGGAAGAAAAATCAATGTCAAGACAATAAATTTGACATTCTATCGTGGTGGTATTTTTGAAGTTACAATGCTAAAAATCAAATTTGAATTTCCCGGGAATTTTTTTTCCTTTGCCGTACATCCCGTTTCCCGGGATTCAAAAAATGCCGGGAAATTGCATTCCCTACATGTGACATGCATAAGCATTCTGCTTTTGAAAAGTAGAAAAACAAAAATTGTCACCCGACATCAAGTCGAGAAGTCGTGCGATGTTTGGCTGCCTCCGCCGCTCCAACTCACGCGAAGTAATTTCTCATGCGAGAAGGTAAATGTGAGATAAAAGTGAGATACGCGTTCTTGCTTGTTGAAAATAGGGACCATTGGAACCCTGAGGATGATGCGAGCTGCAGTCATTATCCAAATCCTCTAATATAAGTTGAATGGAAGAAATTACCAAAATACTTATTTCTCTGTAACCCCGTAAGCCCTGTAAACGCAGTAAAAATTTGTGAAGAAGGACGCTTTATGTTTATGAATCCAACCGAACGAACTGAACTCACTCACTTTACGCTGACGTTAATCTGACATTTCATTTTTATTTTGTTTTCGATTGGTTTGTGTATCTTGAAGTTACACCGAACATCTTCATAAAATAATAAAAACCAGGAGACGGAACAGTCATGGATTGGATCCCACCCCGTCACCAAAAAAAGCCTCCTCCCAAAAGTTACAGAAAAAATCATTCGAAAAATACTTCGGAAAAGGATGAAAAGGACGACAAGCTCTCACAACCAGAATTGTCCGACAATTGGCAAAAATACGAGGAAAATACCTTACCCAGTGACTTCGATGTTCCTGATGCATCTAATTTCGAAGATCTCCTTTCGGCGCCGGTGTCTGTCGGTAGTCACTTCGTGTTCAATTCAGAGAAGAGCTGGGAGACCATGGACGACTGGTACAATCGCGACGAGTATTTCCAGTTAAATTTAGCTGAGCTGAGCCAAAGTTTGGCAACGATTCCTTTCTACGAACGTCAAGCTTATTCGAAAGACATTTTTACCGCAGAAGAAATAGAAGATATGGAGAACAGGGCGAAAATTCAATATCACAAACGACTTGCGGCCAGCAATTGTGATTCAAAACTAAATAAGGACCAGAAATTGAACAAGGATGCAGTGAATTCAAAAATCGATACCGTAGATGAGTTTCTAGATGTAATAAAACCACTACACCAAACCACGCACCAAACAAGTGTAAATAAAGATTCCAGTGTCCACAAAAGCGCTACAGATTCCACCAAGGACTCCACAGATGATATCCAAAAGTGGTTAGACGACATTCTTGTTATGGATAGTTAATGTTAATAAAAAATTGTAAAATATTTCGGTTTTACTTCTCTTAATAAGCGCCATTCTGTTCGCCCAAAATTGATTAAGAAGCTAGCGCCAGCGAAACGAAAATTTAATGGTCGAAGTTGCGATCTATAAGATTTGGTATTACTTTATAATCCAATCAAGAGACGAAATGAAAATGTAAAACTGAATCTGTAGGTTTGAAGGCCTTTGCATGTATTCCGATATAATCAGCTAAATTACTTCCTGCAGAGGCAGCTCTTCGTGTTCGATTCTCAACTCCAAATTCTGCGAGGAACTCGGTCAGTTCGGTTCTTTTTGAAGAACGGGCAGCACCTTTGAAATCTGTGTGTAAAATCTGTTTTAGGAGGTCGATTCGCAGTTAGAAAAAATTTCACGTTTATGAAAGTCGGAAAAGTTTTACTCGAGTAATGTACAAAAAACACATAGAGCCCTAGCAGAGACTCGTTTTTAGTGCCCTAGCTAAGACCAAAGGACTCAAATTCAGAAAAGTTTCTTCCATAAATTGTCGGCAGGTCTTTCAAACAAAAAAACATATGAAGGGACCCGTACGTATCAGAATAGATGCGGCAAACAGAGTTGATGCTACGAAAAGACTCGAACGTATCTAAGTAAATATTGCCTTAACTCTGAAGTGTATGAAATTACGTCCACATTAAATTGTATTGGAAATTGCCGGGAGGGCAATATTGAAAAACCCGTCCGAAGAAAAAAAATTTTCAGAAAGCACAAAATTGATCCTCAAATAGAGATGGAGGAGAACCAGCAGCAACTGAAAGTATTGAAAAATTATTCCGCTGGTGGGTCCGGCATTTGTGACGCAATTTTTTTTAACAAAACGTAATTTTGTTTCAAAGAAAGCGCTCTAATTTTTTCAGGAAATCAAAACTTTTAACACAAGATTCCATTCAAACGAACTTCTGCGTATTATCTGCGATAGCGTCACCTCAAGCGATATCATTAGTTTTGGAAGCGGACTTACGGACTGCGTCACACTCTACCTTTAAAAAGGTTTTTGCTGTGATATCAGTCGTTTTGGAAGTTTTCAGTTGTTAAAAAAATTTCTATTTTTTGAAAAAAATTTTCTCAGAAAAGAAAATTTTCTTAGAAAAAAAAT
>CM055405.1:41888889-41916798 GCA_029228625.1 Pseudolycoriella hygida | reverse complement strand
TCAATCATCAATCAATCATCATCAATCATCAATCAATCATCATCAACCATCAATCAATCATCATCAATCATCAATCAATCATCATAAACCATAAATAAATCATCGTCAATCAATCATTATCAATCAATCATCATCAATCAATATACATTATGAATAGTTAGTCATCAATCAATCAATAGACATTATGAATAGTTAGTCATCAAAATCAATCATCGTTAATAAAGGTGAGTCATCAATCAATCAACATTAATCTTTAACTTATAGTTTACTCATAATATCCAACTTATAGCTTCTATCTAATAGTTATAAGTATAAGTTAGAAACTTTATTGTAAGTCGATTTCTCCTGCTCTTACGTTGTAGTATGTTTGAAATTACGTTTTTATGAATATGATAGTTTGGTTTAATTTTTGCGTTGAGTGTATCATCTTTTGTCTTCTTATCTGGGAAAACCTGTGCCTATCTCTTACATTGAATTCATTGATAAAATTAGGAAAGGAAGCGTCCTCTCCACTTAACCATAAGATACGTTCACTATGAACCAGTCCCAATGAAAGAAAGAAATACAACTTACCTATAGCCATAATGAAGTATTTGTGTACAACATCTACATACGCAAAACTACTTTGATAGAGTGAGACATTGATCACCTTAGAAATTTATTATAAAACAAAAACCACATGAAGCCAAACAAATTTAAACTTCGCATAGCTTTTTTTCTTGCATTTTATTTTTTTTTAGTTTTAAAAATAAATTAAAAATAAATTACAAACATTAACTTTTCGTTTTTCAGTTTTTCCCCCTCCCTGTAGATACAAAAAAAAGTAAAGTTAGTGAAAATCATAATATTTTTAACTACAAAAGAAAAACAAAATATATTTTTTTTATTTAAATCGTATAAGTTAAATTGGCTCGATGAATTCATAAATTTCTATTTAATTATTTAACTTTGAGTAGTACTTTGAATGGCTTAAAATGTATTTTTTTTAAAGATAAACAAAACAAAGTTAGAAGAAAAAAATCACATGAATTAGAAACCATTATTTCAATGAAACGAGATCCATTTTTGTTGTTGTCGTTTTAAATCCTTTAATAACGCGTAGATATAGGAAAATGATTGGAAAAGCAAAAGTAAATCGTCAAAATGGTGGAAACAAATTTTGCGAATCGAAAATGTTTATCTCTCTCTATTACTTCGGATGAACTATAGTCAAATTTGAAACATTTCTTGTTCTAATTTCATTAAATTTTTGTTTAGCTATTTTTTTAATATCATTCATGTATACGTGATCATTGAATCTGGTAAACTTTTGGTAGAGATTTGACTTAACTAGAAGATTTTCTTTAAATTAATGATAAAACTTGTTTTGGTTCATCTTGTTATTTTGTTTCAGTTTTTATTTTCTCTAAAACATTCACCTTTTCCCCTAAATAATTACCTTTACCAAAATTCTCATTCTCTTTGTCTTACATTTTGCTTGTTCTTTTTTTTGTAATCTCGCTACAACAATGTTTTCTACAGTGTTTTTTTACTACACGTTAAGTTTTTGTTTTCTTTTTTTTTTTTTTTTGTATTTCAATTATTTTGCTATCATTCGTCACCACTTAATTTACACTTGTTAAAATCTGCTTTTAGCTAACCCATCGACGTTGATGTTTGAATGGCAGTACCTGATTGACTGGTGCTGCTCGCATCAATACCACCGGAAGCCGACGATATTCCGCCTGGATTCGATGATCCTACAGAAAGTTTTATTTTTCAATATTTTATTTTGACCAAATATACTGAAATCAATTTTCAAAAAATTTGCCCTACAATTCATTACATCATCGTCTGAAAATAACCGAACAAAGATTGTGTTTGTTACCGGTCCCAGATCTATATTTCATGTGGGTGTAGATCTAAGAGTTTTTTGTGGTGGCTCAATGGCCGCAAAACCGACTTTCCACATCAGACGCCCTCGAAAAAGGGAAGTATTAATCCATCGGTTATTTGCGCATATAGGGCTCATTCCACGAACCATTATACCGTTGTAAATAATGTAAATGCTATAGAAACTGAGTGTACACAAATGTATTATCGTTCACTTTTATAAAAAAGTTACCAGTTTGTATGGAAAACAATGGTGAACGCAAGCAAATTCACAAAGTTTACAAAGTAGATGTGTTGTAATGTAACGGTATGTTTTATCTCAATTTTAAAAGGCCATGTAGTAAGAGTAAAAAAGATGCAAATAATGTTCCTTACAATACATACCGTTGGAATGACCCGACATAAGACATTCCTAGACGATTCCTAAGGGAATGCGTTCACTTATTCCTGACTAAGGAATACGTGAACGTTTTTAGACCCATACGAAGAACGAACTTCTTCGAAAAGAGGTATCATGCGCTTACGATAAAATAATGTCAGTCCGCCCGTCCGTCTATCTGTCAACACGATAACTCGAGTAAAACTTTTTTGGGACTGAGCTGAGCTAGTGGTTTTTTGTACATAACTTGAGTAAATCTTTTCAGAAAGGTCTGACAATTTATAGAAGAAACTTTCTTTTATTTTGGGCTTTTGGACTCAGCCTGGGCTTTAAAACTAGAGATGAGCGGATCGACCATTTTTCGAAACCCGACCCGGATCGAGCCCGACCCGATAAAATTTTTCGAAACCCAAAACCCGAATTGTTTCTAAACCCGACCCGGACCGAACCCGACCCGATTCAAATTTTCGAAACCCGAAACCCAAAGCCCGAACTGTTTCAAAACCCGACCCGGACCGAACCAGACATTCAAGTTTTTCGAAACTCACAACCCAAATTACTTCGAAAGAAAAATTAATTCAAGGCCCGACGTCTGCATTCTTCACGGACCTTAGACTAAAACAAAATTCGTGTAATTTAAGATAATAAAATTTAGACGTTTTTTGTAAAATATAAAAAGTCAATAAAGGATCGGGACCCGAATAAAATGATACAACAACCCGACCCGGACCGAACCCGACCCGACAAATGTTTCGAAACCCGACACCCGAACTGTTTCCAAACCCGGCCCGGATCGAACCCAATCCGATTGAAATTTTCGAAACCCGAAACCCATGAACCCGAAAAAAACAATTCGGGTTTGGGTCGGGTTTTTCGAAGTTTCGGGCAACCCGCTCATCTCTAACTAAAACTAAATATATTCTAAGGCCCAACGTGTTTTTTCTACATAAATCGGTAAATTTTATCCGATTTTCAAATTCTTTTTTTCCTGAAAGATTATTTAAAAATTGATTACGCGATTGTATTTGGGCAAAACATTTGGGTTGAAAACCTTCGAAGTTAGGGTCAAAAAAGTGGTCAAAAACGTGGATTTTTGAAGTTTTTGGGATCTTTTTCATTTATATCTCTGCAAAATTAAAACGGAAATCGCTATGGAAGGTTTTAAATAAAAGATATGGACATCAGGAAATAACGAAAATTAAATTATGGAAAATCTGTTGAATCGTTGGGCTGTAGTGTCGTTTATGTGAGCCAAACTCACCACTCAAGGACCACGCGACCCTACACGGTATTTGATGGTTTTTCGTGAATATTTCTTTAATGATGAGGTTTTTTGTGCAGGCAAACTTTTTTGTATAGAAGTGTGGATTAGAGGCCTCTCCTAAGTGCTCTAGATCAGTTCTAAGGTCAGCCCTAGTACAATCTGGTCACTTGAAAGAGACCTGGCTAGCAGCACTGAGGTAAATGTATGTAAATCTACCTCAGTATTGCCAGTCAGGTCTCTTTCAAATGACCAGATTGTACAAAAAAATGTTTTTGTGTGAAAAAAGTTGTTTTTAATTTTTTCTTTCTTCTTTTTAAATTTTAGGCTTTTCTAGGGATTTGGAGAGGTTTTTTGCGTCGTTGCTTCGGATTGATTTTTCAATATTGCCCTTTCGGCAATTTCCAGTGCAATTTAATGTGGACGTAATTTAAAAATTAAGGCAATATTTACTTAGATACGTTCGAGTCTTTTTCAACATCTATTCTGTTTGTCACATCTATTCTGATACGTACGGGTCCCTTCCATATGTTTTCTTTCGTCATCCAAAATTTTGCATGACAGACATTCTCTTATACAATTCTTAAGCGAATATGTTCACTTATTCCTGATGGGGTTTGTCACCACCCGTCAGGAATAAGTGAACACATTCCCTTAAGAAACGTATAGGAATCGTGCGGGAATATCTTATCCCGTCAGGGATAAGTGAACACATTCCCTTAAGAATCGTATAGGAATCATGTGGGAATGTATTATGCCATGGAAAATTTCTATGACGAAAGAAAAAGCGTTCACATATTCCGTCCGGGATGCCATGGAAAATTTGTATGACGAAAGAAAAAGCGTTCACATACTCCGTCCGGGCAAGTAGAATAAGTGAACATATTTTCAACATCCGTGAGGAACAAGTGAACACAATCCTTAAGAATCGTGTGGGAACAGAGAAAGGCTAAGTTGACACCGCTATGCCTAAAAATAATGCGCATGTCGACAGACATATTTTTCATGCGAGAGAATTCTCTCAATGATACATGTAATTTGACATGTCGGCTCCATGCAAACCAAAATGTCATTCAACATGCACATTCTATCGGGGCACACAGGTGCCAACTTAGCGTTTCTCTGTCGGTCTTATGTCATTGAAAATTTGTTTGAGGAAAGAAAAAGTGTTCACATATTCCGTCTGGATTATATATAGGGCTGTGCGTGGAACAATTTAACAGTACCTAAGTGAAACACTGTTACGGGTTGGAACCACTACTTAAAAATACCATAGACAAACTAGGCCAGACAGTTTTTTGTTCATTTGGTCCACTTGATTAAAGTGATGCAATTTTAGAATGAATTTGAATCGTGCGGGACATATGAACAAAAACATGTAAAGTGAAATATGCAAGAAACTAGCCACTGAGCCCGAACTTTTTGCTGTAACATAATTTTCGAACAACTTAGTCCCGAGCGATTTACCAGTGTAAATATTAGTAGCCTATGGCACGATTCTTGAACACAAACACAAACAAATTCTTGAGATTAAAACCAACAAATGACGGTCTAAAGTTCAGTCCAAACTTCAATTTAAACATTTAAATCGAATAACAATTATGTATATAACGTTGTAGTTCAAGAACCAACCTAACTTGATAGTTCAATTATCGGCTATCAACTATGTAAAGTTGATCCGAACTAATGATTCTTTCGTCGATCGCCGGCTGTCGATTATAAATAAACATCTCTGTACCTAATATTAAAATTGATCGGAAATATGATGAACTACCAGATTGCCCGCATCACTTGTGCGTATAGTGACTGGCCTGTGATTTTTTCCATTGATAGATTATTCAGACAAATACACAGACACAGGACGAACGTCTACGAACGGGTCTACGAGACCAAAAAATGAACTCAAAGAAAAGCTATTCGTGACGAAAAGTGCCTGTTAAAAAGTTATATAAAAGTTCTGTGCTGTACTTTACAATTCCCTACATCGCAAAAGTTAGTCAAACGTGCACTTACGACGATTCAGCTATCAGAACCCCCAGATTCTTCTGGCTTTTGCTCTAGCAAACAGTAGGAACGATCTTCAAAAATATAAAATGTTCAAAGGCATGAGCACTGAGTCACTACCTTTCGATAGAAATTACTTAAAGTCAAGTTGAATTGAGCAACGATTACACTCTTATGTGCCTGGCGAAGCAAACAGATATACACGAGCGGTGAAGGTCGTAGGTAATTTCAAAATGACGCCGCAAAAAGCGCGAAATTCAAAAAAATTATTTTTCGTTTACTGTTAGGTACAGAAACGCAAAAGTGAAAACCGACAAGTGAAGACTTCGGGAGAAAAAGGCGATAAAGCAATCAAAAGTGAACCTGCTCCCATATAAAATATATGAGAGTACGTTCAATTTTAAGTAACTTATCTCCTTTTTCTTCAGTCTTCAAGTTTCTGATTTATCATACGAATTTATCGTTCAAATTTACATACAAAATTTACCATACATTTCAGTTGCAATAGTTTAACTTTCATGCAGTTTTAAAATATTGTGACAATCGTGGTTTAACCACGGCCAAATAACCCTAAGATGTTCCTAATAGTTACCAAATCTGAAAAAGAAATGTTCGCTCGTCATGGTTTCCTTAGGGCAAAGAGTCGACCAAAATAATATTTCTAATTTGTTCTTTCGCAGAAAGTCGGTTCTTATTTTTCCGACGCAACAAGTTTCTAATCTACTTACAAGTCGGATACAGGTCATGAAAGGCATTCAATTGACTTGACCTGACCAGAACGAGCCTTCGGGTGCGTCACAGTTTTTCAAGTCTTTCTACCTAACCAACTAATTTACGGATGATATCGAATCCCGAATGCAATCTTTTGCTGAATCAATTTATGGACCTTCACAGTTAGCGCAACACATCTCCCAATCAAAATAAAATTCAAATGAAAATGTTTGACAAGAAAGAAAAAACAATTGAATTTATTGTAGCGCTATTTTCAATCATTAAAATTACTCATTTAAACATTTTGCATACATGCTGCCTGAATGGAACTTTGAATTTGGAAAATTGGCGTCACGTCGCGTCGGTTTTTCTTTTAACGTCGAATAGGGCCTTCAAGAAATATGCTTCCATTCAATTCACTCACCACTTGCTACTTGACCCGCCGATGGAGCTGATGATGTACTAGTTGCAGCAGCAGCAGGCGATGTACCAGGAGGTGTTACGCCGCCTCCACTAATTACTGCTTCATTTGTCCCTTGCGATTGTAAGCTGGCATTGATAAAAGCACGAACAACATGTTCTAAATGAGAGAAAATATGCCACTTTAAGTTATTGCTACGGAGTCGACAAACGAAAAGAAAAAAAAAACAGTAAAAATCGAAGGTTTTCAGATTTCTTATCAGCGTATGGCGTAACTTTTTTCATGAAAGAACTCTGCAAAGGCAGTTCAAAGAAATTCTTTTATTTAATTGAAAATCTCCTCTGTATATCAACGATTATTTCTCATCAAAATAAATACGTTGAACACTCGTTTGTATGGAGAGAAATTATTGATTGATGAATTGGTCACGTGAATAAATTTAGTTAATTGAAATTAAATGAAAAATGCTGTCGAACATAAAAACGATCCGAAAATAATTCGTCGATATCAGGGTTATGAGACATGTTTCAACACATAGCGAGTTCAGTGAATTGTGATTTTAAATGTCATAAAGCTCTTACCTTGATCTGAAAAATTAACTAATGGTGGTAGCTCTCGTCCATTTGGAAGCCGTTGATTACACTCCCTTAAATCGTTGAAAAATGGATGAGCACACGCTTGCAATGGTGTCATTCTTGCACTTGGTGTGTATTCAAGAAGTTTAGAGACTAGTAAAATTGCTTCTGGTGGTGTACGCGCACGGAATACCTGTATTCAGATACGAAAGAAAAGTCAATGAAAATAGTCTCCCAACCACAATGCTGATATTAATATACAATGAACAAGATCAACAGTGCAGCGAGTCAACGATATACTGGCGCATTGGACGAATTTACAAAAATTTAGTGATAAAAGAAAAGTAACTTGAAAAAAAAAATTGCATTATTTTGCTCTCGCATTTTTTTTTTTGCCAGGACTCAATCAGTTATAATCGCACAAAGTAAATTACTTCGACATTAGTTGCATCAATGAACATTCTCAACAAAATGCTTTCCACTCCAATCATAATATCACTGTAATGATTGATTTTCGACTCAAATCAAGTCAGAATTAACTTAGGATTAGTTCAATTTGGCTATTCTAGTTGTTGGTTAGGTGTTTGTTTGCAATGCAATGCATAAATTCATGTACACAGCGGATAGTTAATCTTCAAAATATTTTGCGAATCCAGTAAATCGTAAATGGTGTGCAGTCCACCACATTACCAAGCTACGCAGCAGAATAAATTTATTTCATTTAGCAAAAGAACTTATAAAATAAATGGCTGACATCTGCTTCGTTATCCCCGCATCTCCAGCAGACCTTGTACTTTATAATCAGACAGGTGTTCTTAAATGGAGCTCTTCTGTTCAGAAAGTGACATAACAGCATTCATGATACACCTGTTCGCAGTAGGCACAAACTAGATTTATGTCATATTTTGCTCATCGACATTCAATCCACACCTTTAGTACGGTTTCGGCATATTTACAGGTATGCAAAATTCCCACGTTTAGTGCAACGTCGGATTTCGTCGAAAAAAATTACCGGCGAAATCAAATTTTAGTCGAAAAAGATTTCCGGCGAAAAAAAATTTCGCCGAAAAAAATTTTTGACGAAAAAAAATTTCCGGTGAAAAAATTTTCCGGCGGAAAAAAATTTTCCGGCGGAAAAAATTTTTCAGCGAAAAAAAATTTTCGGCGAAACAAAATTTCGCAAAAAAAATTCGGCGAAAAAATTTGGCGAAAAAAAATTCGCGCAGAAAAAAATTTCCGGCGAAAATAATTTTCGTCGAAAAAAAATTTCCTTTGACACGAAACATCTACCTTCAACAAAAAATTTTTTTTTAAAAATCAATTTTCCCCCTAAATTCGTCCCATACCGCCGTCGACCATTTTGTTGGTCATTCTGACACACTACACACCCAACCCATCAACTTTTCTTTTGACACTAAACATTTATCTCCATCCTAACACAGTCCAAAAATTTTGCTCATATTTGACCCATACTTTGAATACACTCACACACCATACAAAACATTCTTTTATATAGGCTGTATATGGCGCCTTCTAAGAGCCCTGGCGCCCAAACGAGGTCGGTACCCCCCATTTTTAAAATCTCATATGGCGTTAAATGCCCACCCGAAGGTCCCTGCAAAATTTCAAGAAAAGTTATCGAGCCGTTTTCGAGCGGCAGCCAAAAAAGTCAGTTTTCATACAAATGGTTCTGGAACTAACTAACTCACTAACGAACGTAGGATGTTTCCATGAACTTTGGCTTCTATGAAATAGCACATTTTGTATGGAAAATGACGATTTTCTAAAGGTCGAATCTTCAGATCAACTCGACCGACTTTCATGAGTAAAATGTCGATTTCATTCAAAATTTTAGGTAGAATCCGAAAAACTAGGTCTCAGAGGGGGTACGGCGCAAGGGAAAAAAGTCAAAACTTAGCTGCATATATGGTTCCGCCGTCTACGATAAAAAAATTGTTAATTTTTTGATAGTATGGGAACTTGCGTCACAGGCGCAATTCATAATGAAATTTCGTATAATTTGACATAAGCCGATGTCGCACTAAAGGGGTGGATAGATCCATGCGTCGGTCAAAAGTGCTATGCGGAGATAAGACACTAAAAAAAGCAGCGGGCAGCTGAGAAGTCTACTGTTGGCTCCCTTCAAGTATTTTTCTGCGGATATCGAAGCTGAACATTTTCTAGAAATATGGTTAGTACGAATTTTTTTTCCGCGGCGGTGCGGTGGCTGACCCTTTATTAAAACAATTACAAAGGACACAAAATGAACATAGATGGAGCGTATATCAAAACTATATTCGACAAAATTATATTTTAGATGTAAAAATAATGTAAATTTTGTGTATTTTTCATGGAAAATGATGGGAAGTTCATAGATAATGTAAAATGTATGTAGATCATGTAAAAAAGATGCAGAAAAGATATATAATTAATGTAAAAACGATGGGTTTTTCCACATTATTTTTTCATCATTTTTACATCCCAAATTGGAAAAGCATTTACATCATTTTAACATGATTTACATCATTTTTTCATTATTTACGTAAATTATACATCATTTCATACAGCTAAGCCCAATCAGATATTTCAGAGCGGGCCGAAAATGCCCACACAATCAACTGGGGATGATACCCAGCGCTCTTTTGCGTTTCGATCGATAGGAGATTCTGAAGTCATTAAATCCATCTACGAGATTCGCTCCGACGCTTCAGGCCTGGACGGTGTGCATCTATCGTTCATTAAGAAGTCTCTGCCTTACATCCCTGCACATGTTGCCTTACATCCCTGCACATGTCGTCTACGTTTTCAACCAAATCCTAATGCGTTCAATTTTTCCCAAAATGAGGAAAATTTCCAAAATCATTCTTTCCCACAAGAAAACCCGCTATTATGACTTTGATGACTTCAATCCTATCCATCTAGTCCCCGTTTTTTCAAAACTTCTCTAGTCTGGCTTTCGAACCGGACATAGCACTGCATCGGCCTGGGTATAGGTGACAGACGACATTCTGAGAGGCTTTATACACAAGCAAATTTCTAACCTAATTCTCTTTGATTTCAGCAAAGCCTTTGATAGTATTAGGCACGAGCTATAGCTAAAGAAACTTCGGGATAAGTACATTTTCAGCACCTCAGCTCTTAAATTGATCAGTAGCTTCCTCAGTAACCGGTTTCAGTGCGTGCAGATATCGTCATCTACTTCTTCCTTCATACTAAACTCTAAAGGAGTACCCCAAGGGTCGTCATTGTCTCCTTTGTTATTCATTCTTTTTATTAATGATCTGCCAGAGGTGCTGCGTCGCACTAAGCCCCACGTTACGCAGACGACGTTCAAAACTATTATGGAACACTAAAGGACGAGGTGTCTAGGTGCCTCGGGGCACTTTAAATGTTACAAAAACTCAGGCCATAGTCTTCAGCACTGACCAATTCCTTTTTTCGTTATAAACAACGAAGTGGTTCACACGAGCGATACAGTCACTAATCTAGGTCTAAAACTGATGAGCGATCTGTCATGAAGCGCGCAATGCAACCATATTGCCTCTAAAGTTTATGAGAGTTTAAGAACACTATGCAGTCACGCTTCCTATCTCCCTAATGAACCTAGTTAAATCTCTGCTCATCCCACACTTCGTCTACTGCTGTGAAATATTTTTTTTCGGAATTGATCGGAAGAACAGACGTAGTTTCAGTAAACTTTTAAATGGCTGTATCAGATTTATCTTTGCCATAAAGCGAAGTAGTATCGGAATAAGATCCTGGGATGCGACATAATTGATTACCTCAAGATGCGGGCTCTGCTCTTTCTACATAAAGTTATTGTGAGCGGTACCCCTTCCTATATTTCCCGCAAAATTTTTTTAGTCCATTCGAAGAGACTTCGAAAATACTTGGTTTCATTTACTGACACTGCTAAAACATACAACTCGTTCCTGTTCCGTGGAATTGAGAAATATAACTCACTTCCAGATGGTGTGAAGAGGACTCACACGCCGCATGAGTTCAGGAAAGCGTACATCGAATACACGGGGTAGGGTTTTTTATTTGTCACGCGGTTAAGGGAAATGCATTGAATTGTCTTGAACTTCGCGTGGATCCTATAAACTCTATCCTAATTTTATAAAAGATGCATTAGCTCAGCGGCCACACTTTCATTTTACTCTTTATAAATGGTAGGGCCCATTCACAAATGACGTCACGCTTGCTATAAAAAATTATTATTCATAAAAAGATTATAACTTCTGCAGTACAGCAAATTTTGTTTATAGGACTCTGGCTAACCCCCCCCCCCCCAAACAGGGGGTGTATTTGGGGGGGGGGGGTAGACGGAAAACTATAAACAAAATGTCTGACCAGTTTGGAGTTATGAACTTTGTGGATTTTATAGCAATCGTGACGTTATTTATGAACAGCCCCTTATGGATAAATAATGTAAAATTTATGTAAATCATATAAAAAAGATGTACAAAGATGGAAAAACGGTGTATTGAATGTGCGTATCAATTACACATTATAAATAAAGTGTTTCTTCTTTTATACATTATTTTAATATGATCTCTAACGTGTACTTGATTACATTCAATACACTATTTTTCCATCTTTTATACATCATTCTAACATGATTTACATAAATTTTACATTAATATAAAAATGATGGAAAAATAATGTAGCAAAATCCATCGTTGCGACATTAGTTATCAGTCTTTTTTACATGATCCACATAAATTGTACATAATTATCCATAAAGTTTTCATCATTTTTCCATGAATCATACACCAAATTTACATTATTTTTACATCAAAAATATAATTTTGTCGAATATAATTTTGAAATATACCCCATAGATGACGGAATATGACTAGAGATCTATCGAAACAGGTAGCGTAAAAGACGACAGAGGTCGCTAAATGCTGATGTGTCTCTGTTTCTGAAGTGGTCAAAGAGAAAGTATCTTCTTCTTCCTTTACTTCTGTAGTCGGAAAAACATTAAAAATTCTAAACCACCAACTACAAGTAAACAAAAAGTCATTGCATTTTCCTTATAATTCATTAATGCGACAGTTGATCTACATTCAAATATTATGTAGATATCGCGCGCGCACATCAGACCTACAACAAGCTCATACGTCAAGAAGTTGCGTACAACCTTTTTAATATGCTTCACTTGCAGTTGAGTTTCCACTAACGTTTGTAAACAACTGCCGGAAATGAATGTGACGTTGATAGCAATGAGTTTAATAACAAAATATTTGTCTTCTTTACCACGTAAAATAATGAGGTTGAGTAATTTGAAATCGCGTAAAAGAGAGAAAAGAAAGGTCACATTGGTTTGAAAAGCATCACTCCCGCTTAATAGGGGAAGGGATAGTGGACCTGCGTTCATTTTTTTGTTATACGCAACAACAAAATTACGGCTAAGTGAAGCCGACGGGTGAACTCATTGCCAATGCAATCTTTTCTTGATCGCTAATTAGATGGAAAAAATCGGCTGTTTAATTGCGTTTTTCAGCATTTTGTTTAATTGTGAATAGTGGCATCGCAAAATATATTAAGTTTCGCACACCCTGTTTACATGTTACCAAAATCATCGTATACAAAAAAGTTTTTTTTATAAAAAATCACTGAAAAAACTGAATGCGAATCAAAAACGCCTTAAAAATATATTTACACAAAATGCAATCTTAAACGTAAACAAAACACCATGACATTTTTTTTTTTTCGTTTGGAGAACTTCCATTTGGTTCTCAACATAATTTTTTCTTACTCGTAAACGTTGATGTTCAGTGGTTTGATTGGGAAATGACATACGTTCGAGAAGCAACTGAAATGAGCCGGAACCGGATCAAGAGATAAAAAAAAATGAATAAATTTCCAGTACTTTGGGGTATGCAGTTTTGCAATGATAAAAAGAAACGTAACAAGAGAAAAATACAATCGACGGAAATTTTTTTTGCTGAATTTGAACAGATTTTCGTTACGCTAGGTTCGACTACATACAAGGAGACATAAATGTAGAGACATTACGTTGGAATGCACTAATTACAGCGAAAGCGAAAATCTGCACTAATTTGCAAATCGTCGACTGTAAATTTCGGAAAAATAAAATGCTTAAACAATTACAAATTATGTTGTTGATTATAAATATGTGAGCGCAATATTTGTTGGAGTTGAACGAATTGACCAGTCGGAACGATCGAATGATGCGAATAATGTTAGATGTAATTCGATAGAAATAAATTAAATAAAAATAAAAACGAAAAGAACAAAAAAAAAATTTTTTTTGTAAACAAATAAGTCGGTCGCCTTACCTTTTGCCATGGGTGGCTTTTGATTTGTGGAAACTTAAATTCAGTGTAGTTAGGATTCATTTCTTTGATTTGTTCTCGTGTGGGTGTACCCAGCACTTTAATAATTTCAACAAGTTGATCTACGCCAGAATCACCAGGAAATATTGGCTGGCCAAGTAACAGTTCAGCCAGAACACAACCGGCACTCCAAACATCTGCAGATGAAATGAATGAAATTTCGGTTTACATTGCAATGTGTCAATGATATACCAATTTTTGTCGTGTAATTGATCGCACCGAAAATCAATTCTGGTGCTCGATAATACCTAGAGCAAATATAGGAAACATTTGGTTCACCGGGATGCAATTGCTTAGCACTACCAAAATCACATAATTTCAGCACAGCGGTTTCCGGATCCAAAAGCAAATTCTGTGGTTTAATATCACGATGGCATATACCCAATTGATGAATATAGGCTAAACTACTAAACAACTGATACATGTAGAGCTGAAAGGTAGAACAAGAAGAAAGAAATGTCATTAAAATCGAGAGTTTCATCTCTCATGGAAAAATAGGAATTTGATGTCCGTGTCATCAATCAACACTAAATGATAAGCAATAAATACGTACCCTGATGAAATTGATTGGTATCGTTTGTTTGCTTTTAGCATATTGACGTGCCACTTTGTAAACTGTTTCTGGTATATACTCGAGCATTAAATTTAAATAAACTTCGTCTTTCTGTAATGGCACATTTCGTTGAATGATTAGAACATTACGTCACAATTATTCACAAAAGGAACACAACCCAAATTTTTCGTTACCAAATTTATAATCAATTTAATAGACTTGTTCGATGTATCTATTTAATTATTTTTTTCAATTTTTTCTCTCTTCTAATTTAATTAATAGCAATTTTTCGTGGGCGATTGGATTGACTTAGTGAAAAAGAAACACTCGAACCGTCTACATTTTATTGTGCAGTAACAATTAGCTCTAGGACAAAATAACTTCGGACGTTATCAACCCAGACTGTCACGGTTTCTATACAACGTACTTCTGTCGAATACTCAAATAATTGAAGTTGAGTTGAGGTCAGGATTCTCCGGTTGATTCCGGAAGGCAGCCAGGTGCCAAAAAAATTCCTCTCACAATGTTGGATGATGAAGCGAGTGCATAAATGTTCACTGGGTTGTGACTCGGTATCAGGCTGCGTACTTGAAAAGTATTAGCAACCTTATACAAGGCAGCCTGGTGCCGAAAATATGTTAAAGTCATTGTAACGGCAGTAAAGAATATCAAACGTCATATAGAATATGTTGAGTAGGCAATCTGGTGTTGTATTGAAATTAATTTGACGTATATTATTCGCAATTGCGGTTTCGATGACATTAACAGATTTTTGGCACCAGGCTGCGTTCTTTTTGGTTACTTAAACTTCTCAAGTAGGCAGACTCGTGCCGAGTTGGAACCGAGTGCATAGTAATGTACTCGTTTTCCACTCCAACACTGTTATAGAAACTTTTTTGGCACAAGGCTGCCCGTGCATGGAAATAATGCGCGAACCTGCGAATGTCGCACAGTGCGGAATATGTCAATATATGTGGGCACGTACGAATAACTGTATGAAACGGTGAAATAGAAAGCGTTGGTCTTCAGTAAAGTTGTTCAGGATTAAATAAGGAACAACTTTGCAGAAGAAACAATTTGCCGAAAAATTTTATCCCAGGAGTTATGAGCTGTTTAAAATGACTTTTCTAAAAATGCAGTGTTCTGGTCGAATGTAACATAACTCTTCAAAAGTTTGCGATAGAAATATTTGGTCTTCAACAAAGTTGTTAAGCATAAAATAAGGAAGGAATGTTACATTAGACCAGAACATTGCATTTTTAGAAATGTCGTTTACATAACAGCTCATAACTCCTGGGATAAAATTTTTCGGCAAAATGTTTTTTCAGCAAAGTTGTTCCTTATTTTATCCTGAGCAACTCTGATGAAGAACAAAGATTTCTATCTCACCGTCTTATACAGTTATTCGTACGTGCCCACATTATTGACATATTCCGCACTGTGCGTCGTTACTGAGAAATTATTGGTGAAAAATTTTACAGGAAGAGAATCATAAGATTTTGCAACGCTTCGTTTTAACTCTTCCAACCGAAAAACCGGTTTTATTTCAGAAAAATACAGATGAATACGTGAAAAGAGCACCAAAAGAGAAATTAAAAAGGTCCACAAGCTTATGATTCCCTTCCTGTAGTTCGCAGGGAAAAGTTAAAAGGAAATTAGGGAAGTCATCAGAAATAAGAGGGAGTCATGAGGAATTGGAAATTTTCATGCTGAACTTGGGAAATCTTACTGGTGGCCTAAAAAAGGTCATCACTTTGCTAGTAATTTAGTAAGACCAGCGTGTGTACTAATAGGAATTGGTAAATATGTATTGCGAGTTGGGAAGTGTGCGTTGGGAATCCCAACTAATTTTTAGGGAAGTCGCAAGCTGGTTTCTGGTTCCCGTGAAATTTTGACTCAGTTACCGGGAAAAAACATTATTTCCAGGCACGAGGCTGACCAGCTTGAAATACAGACCTCTGTTTGTTGCAATTTTTCTCTGTGAAAATGCTCTAGACAACGATAAGATAAGGGGGAGTCTAATGCCTAAACTCCTTACTTCATCGTCGCTTAGAACATTTTCTTGCAGTAAAATTGCAACAAACAGAGCACTGTAAACTTACGAAATTATTTTGTCCAAAGCCATTTCTTTCGATGAACTCTAAATGTACCAAACAAACTGAATGGTCAGAGTAGAGCATTTCCATTCCTCCAAATCGAACAATTCTATGAAATTTTGTAGGTGTGAGTGAATTAAAAAAAATCATTTGACAGTTAACATCCTCTCAATTTGCATCGGAATTTGCTTCAACCAAATTCACGTGATTTACGGGCTTGGCGAGACAATACAACGCGGCAAGGCTTTTCTAGTTCGTTACCTCTTGGAAAATACCCGACAGTGTTCCAACCGGAGGCCTGAGCGGTCAGGAGAAGTTGTGAGACCCTGACAGAAAATCAGGTCAGCGGTAAGGCGGTAAGGCGGTAAGGGCGCTTTCGTCATATAAATTCGCGGCTAAATCGATACTGTAGTGCCGTGTAGCACTGGAGGCCTTTTCAGGGAACAATAAAGTATTCCTGGTATGGGTTCCGGGACACGCAGGCATTCCTGGCAAGGCAAGCTAGGGAAACTGCCTTCGAGGGTATTGAACTAGCCCTTGAGATTAAGACTGAACTGGTAATGGGACTCATTAAAAGACGGACTCGCGAAAGGCACCAAAAGATAACACTCCTGCAGGCAGGCAAAAGAGTTCGCACACTACTAAAGATCTTCTAAGCCTTAACAGGAAAAACGTAAGGTGGACACAACACGCTGAGATATCATCTGAGTAAGATAAGACTTAGCAGCGATCGGAACTGTAGAATATCGGGGAATACTGATAGCTAATGTTGTTCTTTACATAAGAGGAAGCAAATGGCTTTACTATCATCATCAAAACGCAATAGCCTAGGAAACCATCATCATCTTTTCACTGCATCACCACACAGAAATAGACGCGACTGGGTCTGGCCCAATGAAGCTGACCAAAGTGCTTCAAGGCAGGCGGATATCACAAGGAGTCATTTAATTTATTAAGTCAATCAATCAACAATGGACACGAAACAGTACCGCGGCGGGCACGAAAGATTACCGCAGGCAAAACATTGTAGCACAAGACATGACATGACATATGATAGCACCTCAGACGCGGCATAGAAGCGCAGGAACAAAATAGAACCGCGGTCACAAGATATCACTGCAGACACAACATAGCACCACAAGTAAATTATAACACTGCGCTTCAGGCACAGGATGGCCCCGCATTCATAAGCTAGATCGATAGACACAAGATAAAGAGGTCTCAGGTACATCAAAGCACCTCATGTGTACGTGACAGAACCGCCAGGCATAAGATAGACTCGAGAGACAAGATGGCGCTGTAAGCATAAGATAGCGCGCACAGTGCTAACTGCAGGCTAAAAAAAAGAGGGTGCCCATTCATCCGGAAGTTAAATTATTCATTACATTACACCACAAACTGGCGTAAGTTCTTGAGAGCGTCACAACTTGACCCTAGAGCTTCTTTATTTGTCAACGCGTCTATGAGTGGTAAAAAAATACGTCACAAGACAAGATGTGAAAATCAACACGCCATGTATAGCAGGGTGTAAGGAACTAGCAGGACTTGGGGTGAAAATCCATATTCTCTACACCAGCCCATAGCCCTTCGCGGGAACGGCGCACAGTTGGGAAAACTGCTATCTTTGTGTTCATAAATCTAGTACTGTTGAAACATTTTTGACATAAGTTCTAAGGTCTCGCTGAAATTACTTTAAAGGCTATTCTCTACGAAAAGTGCAACATCTATTATCCTCCTAACGTCGATATCATGAACGAAAGATAGTCTTCTCCAAATGTCAAAACTCTCAAAGAAGTTAGTCTGCTAAAATGTTTCAACAGTACTAGATTAGCAGTTTTCCGCGGCGGGAGAGACCACCAAACCTTTTTTGCCCGATGTTGTTCGCTTTTAATACTACCGTACGCATTCACGCAACCAATAAATCAATAAAATAAGAGAAATGTGAGACCCAAAAGAAGGAACAATGTATAGAAATTTATCGCAAACGAAATCAAACCAGACGGGAATAATTAAAGGGATATTTTTCTTTTAATATTGCAAGATTCAAAATCTGAAATGTCAAAGGAAGTTTTACACACAACGAAATACGAATGCCAAACAGCTGGTGAATGCACGCGATTTGTGCGGCGTCGACTTATGTCAAAGTATAACGAAGTAGGTGTGACGAAGCACACAACTTTTCATCGCTTGATAATAATAATAATTCGCCGTTACAACCCGTCCGGGTCAGAGGCTAGATCGTTTTATTCACTAGTTCCGCAATTGTTTGTGAGTTTTTCCTCACATAGATTCTCTTAGAAATCCTTTCGTTACCGACGTTTTTACTGTGTCGGTGGTAAATTGCACACAAACCTAGTGCCATCTATGATGTACTAGGGCGGAAACTAGTAAGGCTTAGAATGCCGGTTCGCCCCATCAATGTGTTTTACCGGCTTGATAGATTATGTAATTCGTCATGAAATTTTGTATACTTTGACATAAGCCGACGCCGCTGAATTCAGTTGAAACAAATTTGATCGAACTGAAGATGACGTTAACTGTAATTTCTAGAATTAACTAAACAGAAAACAAGCGCTTGACAGAAAAATAAAATTGTTTCATTAGCTAAATAACTAGAAGCCATTTTTCAGTAAATGGTAAATGAAATGAACGTTTACTCTTATTTAGATGAAGGAAGTAGCGGCTAAAAAATTATATAAAATATACTTGACTGAAGGGTGGCATTTTTGCTTTTCCTAATCCTACCTCTCGCCTAATAAAACATAACAAAATGCTTTTTCTTTTAACTTAAATTCAAATCCACCATTCATTCCATATATTTTAATCAAAGTATAGCTTTGAAAATATCGCAAACTTAATTGGTGTTCCGACAAAAGAAAAGAAAAGAAAAACAAAATACAAAAAAAAAAATCATTCGGAATTAAAATTTGGGATGAAATAATTGGTTGACACTTTGTTTGAACCATTTTTGGTAAAAAATTCTTTCAAACAAAATTTTGTTGTTCTTAAAAAATGGGTGGTTGCACGAAACCGCTACCTGAGGTTGCAGTGCACCTGCAAAAACGCCCAAATCGAATGGAAAGTCGGCATTCTGGTGTACAACCCCAAACACCGAATAAGAAGTAATAATATAACGAAAAGAAAAACATAATCAAAACTCCATATATTTTCAATTGGTGTAAAGAATGTAAAAAAATGGGTTAAAAGGATTATCTCAATAGTAACGGAAATTGAAGAAATTGGAAAATTATCTGTTCTATTGTTACCTTTTCACCACTCGAATAGAAGAAATATTTCAGACTGACAATGTTACAATGTTCCAGCCGTCTCATTATTTGTAGTTCTCGATTCTGAAATGAAAATTACAGTGGATTAGTAATCATGAAATATTAATGACTCAACAGACGCTACAATCTTGGCACATAAGGTGAAAACACTTACCGCAAATCGTTTGACGACAAAACCCAAAACTACTTGACTTTGCATTTTATTTTTTCACACATCGTAGACGATGTTCGTACAAAAATCGAAAACGTGAAACTCAAGTACTTCATTTGCCATGCATAAATTAAGTGTTGAGTATTTGATAACGATATTGCGGAGTGTGCAGCGAGGTTGAAGTAAAGATTTGAAATTTCCCTTACGTTCCAACTTATCGTCTTATCTTATAAAAGAGATACAAGACAGACCACAAGCCTCTAGCACATGCACTAGAAGGCATTTTTGTGTTCAATCGAAGAGACTTATTAGTCGCTAGGAGAGAAACATTTTTGTTAACGTACCTGGAGAGTGCAACTCCACCACGAAAAGAGAAGTTTTACAGGCACCAAACGCGTGACGTGAGAGTAATGTTGATGTAACTTCTCGCCACAAATCGAATGGTCATAGAGAACTTAAAAAACAGTGTTTGCTGACTAAAAAAATAATTTTACTGGCCAAAGCGCGGCACATAACAAACTCATGTTTCATCGAAACAAAATTTTCGGATTCGATCTGTAAATGTGTCACACTTAACATTTCAAATAGCGCAATAAAAATGAGTTCAGAAGCTAATTTGAATGATTGAAATAATTTTGCGTATATCATTTCCCTATAGCAAGATAAATTAAATAATTTGAAAATATAAGTCGAAATGAACGATTGTTTGACGCACAAACACGCTACAAAATGGGTCAAGTCCATCGAACGATTCGTTGCACAAATATTTATTTCTTTTTCGAACGGAAAAAACGAATAAATTATGACGACCTACCTTAAACCGTCTATCTTGTAAAACTTTTTTAATTGCCACCAATTCGCCAGTGTCGCATAATTTTGCTTGGAAGACCACACCAAAGCTTCCATTGCCAATGACTCTTGTATCTGTATAAGATACCTCCTGAACTCGATCTGATCCTCGTCCGGGAGTTGCGACTACGGTTGTGACTTTCGAACCATCTTTATCTGAAAGCAAACGAATGTGATAAATGATTGTCTATATAGACTTTGTTATCGTTGTAAATGAACTGAAAAACTAACGCTGTTTAAAATCTTTGAAAAATATTCGACTGATATCCATAAAAGTTTCAGTTTCTTCGATTAATTGAACATACAGAGAAAAACTGAAAAAAGTATGTTCAAAATTCGATCAACTACACATTGATTCCGTTATTATTATGTGGTGGTGTCCCATTACATGTACGGAAACGGAACAATTCCCTCACTTTTCCATTTCAATCGAATTTCCAATAAAAAAAAATTGGTTTATATGTACGTTTGAAGAGGAGACATTCAACTTATCCCCGTCTATTAGGAATAGATTTTACGATTGTTACAACAAAGGAACGTAGTTTTGTCTACCTCACCACCCAATAGGTCGAATGTGCGATAGATACATTACTATGAATTGCGCTGTTAAATTGCTTTGTAAGTAGTTATAACGTAAAGTGAACACCGAATTCAGTATCACATATCGACGTGTATGCTTCTTTTTAATATTTGATAAGCAAATTCTGATACATCTACTTAACAATACACGTCGTCGGTTAAAACAGGTTGTAATAGAATAGCTAACGTAATAGTAAGTGGTCGTCATGAACTAGAGAAATATTTAATTAAACACACCTGGGATGTGAAACACGTTTCATCGAATTTGGAATCGTTATTTGACATTCAACGAAATACGATTCGTATGTTCGATGAGTGTGTTTTCCGATTTTATAAAATATTGAGTTTATTTTTTGCAAAGCCATATTCTCTTATGTTAGCGAAGGACTAACCTTTTAAACGTTCGACTGTATAAGGTTCAAAAACGGTTTCAGTTCCGGTTTCGTCAGGTTTAAACAGTTGGAAAAAAAATTCATGAAATTGTAGTTTTGATGATTTACTGGGAGTTATCATGAGTTACAGTGAGTTTTGTGAGTTATAATAGAATATTACAGTGGACCCTGCGAAAATCATTCATTACATGAGGACACAGTGTGTTTTTTGAGCAATAAGCTTTGAAATAGTTACAAGGGATGGAAGTATGAAAGTTCAACCCTGTGCGAGAATTGCTGCCCGCGCCGAAGGCAAGGGCTGCAATCACATAGGTTGAATTTTCATACGTCACCCCTTGTAATTCACATCATTTTTTACTATATAAGAACAACGAAAATTGTAATTTTTCGAAGTCAAAACATAAAAAGAACAATGTGCGATCAAAGTAAACTAATTGACTTTAGCATCGTATACGTCGACTTTCGCATTGTGTGTTTCGATTTTTGCATCGTGCATTTTTACTTTCGCATTATCTGAGTTGATTTTCGTGTTATGTAGATAAGTTGACGGAAAACTTGCCTGACGAGTGGTTAGAGGGTGCCATTTTACCTCTACATAAGAAAGGCGATAAAACCGAATGCGAAAACTACCGTGGAAGAACGTCCACCTGAATTAGGAAAGCTAAAATCAGGAATCAAGAAATCAGGAACCAAAAATCAGGAAATGTAAATCAAAAAACGAAAATCAGGAACCTAAAATAAGGAAAAACAAAAATCAGGAAATACCAAATTTAGGAAAAACCAAAATAAGGAAATACCAAAATCAGGAAAAACATCAAATTTTTCAATTCTTAAGGAAGTCGCAATCTTATTTTTGGGATGTAGGGGGCTCTGCCCGCTAAACCCCCGCGCCTGCGGCGAGCTACTAACGCCTTGCAGGCTGCCTTCCGCTAGGGACTCTGCCCCTCGACACCGCTTTTTTATTTTCCAGGATTTATCACGCCATACGGCGCATTCTCTCAAAAATTATTTTCCTGATTTTGGTTTTTACTGATTGCCTGATTCCTGATTTTGGTTTTTTCTAATTTAATTCATTTTAATTTTTGTTTTTCCTAATTTTAGTTTTTCCTTATTTTTGGCAAATAATTTTTTTTCTAATTTTAGGTTTCCTAATTTTTTTTGTTATTCCTAATTTTTGTTTTCCTAATTTGTGTGGAATGTCACCGTGGAGTTGCCTTGCTGAACACGGCTTACAAAGTTTTTGCTCGAGTCCTATTCGAAGAACTAAATCCACGGGCTGAGAGTGTCATTGGGGACTATCAAAGCGGATTCAGACGAGATCGATCAACAACTGACCAAACCCTTCGTCTGATTTTGCAAAAGAGCTGAGAATTTCAAGTCCAGACGTACCATCTTTTCATCGACTTCAAAGAAGCTTACGACAGGACCGAGCGCATGGAATTGTATGAGGCGACGAAGGAGCTGGCTTTGAAACAAAGTATATTCGTCTTGTGAAAGTGACATTGGATGGTACCAGATGTCGTGTCAAGGTGCAATACGACATGTCAAATGTGTCAGACGCACACTTTCACTAGTTGACACTTTCACAAATCTGAAAATCCAAGCTGAGTGGATGGGTTTGATGATAAACGAATCTAAAACCAAGTACATGAAGACCGAGCCGAATCCGGTAGCCAATCAACAAGGAGACACAATATGCATCAACCTCGAGGTAGTAGATGAGTTTATTTATCTTGGAGCGCTGATACGGTCAGATGGTGATAATACACCTGAAATTCACAGACGTATCATGCCGGCAAGTAGATGCTATTATGGTCAAATTAAACATCTACGCTCAAAGTTAATACCGAAGAAAACGAAGTGCCACATTTACAAAACACTTATCCGTCCAGTATTGATCTACGGATGCGAATCTTGGGCGATGAAAAAAAGTGATGAACAGTTGCTCCTAACGTTTGAGCGCAAGGTACTCCGCACCATATTTGGAGCGATGCGCGAGGGGGAGAGGTGGCGATGGCGATATAACTTTGAATTGGAACGTGATTTTGGCGAGCCGGATAGAGTGGCAGTGGTGAAAGACCAAAGGCTGAGGTGTGCAGGATGAAAACAGAGCCCCCTCAAAATTATTTCGCAACGATCCAGAAGGTCGAAGAGGAGTTGGTCGCCCAAAACTTCGATGGATTGATGGCGTCGAACAGGATCTTCGCACGCTCGGAATAAGAAACTGACAATACGCGGCGCACGACAGGCAGCGTTGGATCAGAATTCTTCAGCAGGCCAAGGCCCACAAGTGGGTGTAGCGCCGAAAAAGTAAGATAAGTTGACAACACATAAGTTGAATTTTTTTATTTTCGGTTCTCAAATGGGGCCTGAAAATTAAAATTTTCGTTGTTCGAGTAATAAAAAAGTCATTTACATCACAAGGTTCACTCGTTTTCGAGTGATGTATTGAGTTTTTCATGCTTGCTAAGAGAACCGAAAGTACTTTGAGGTTCTCGTAAGAGAACCGAAAATATTTTCAGTTCTCTAAGCAAGCATGCAAACGTTATTTTGACGAGTGTAGAGTTTGCATATCCGAGCCGAAGGCGAGGTATGCAACTTCACGAGTCAAAATATCAGTTTTCAAAGCGTGCTGCTCAAAGTAATGCGAGTGAGTTTGCGAGTTCTCAAAATTGTCTACGAAGTAATGAATTATGTATCAGGGTCCACTGTATAGTGTTTACTGCGTATCCATCCGAAAGCTGAGCATTACCCCCTAACTCAAAAACTTTTATTTACACTAGTGAGGTAAAAAAGACCCTACATGTAATGCATGATTTTCATAGGGGGTAAACATACATTTAATGCTCAACTTTCGGAGGGGATAGCCAATAAAATGACATATGGAAACAAAATCTTAACTCGGAATTTTCATAAACTGGCTGAGAGCCCCGGAAACCTACCCAGTTTAATACAATCGGAAATTTCCAACGACAAATTTGAAGGAAATATGATTCCAGCTGTCGCAGCTAAATTTGATTATGACAGAACCTATTGCGATATCACAAAAACGATTGTCCTAAGAGATTGATACGTTGCGGTTTTTAAACAAACTTTTGTACAAGGCAAGTTCCTTTTGTTTGTATTTCTTACCTGAATAAATATTTTGCTCTATATTTTGGTAGATTTGTTTTTGTATTTAAATCTTGTTGTTGATTTAGAGCGGTTTTAGAAACACATCTTGCATTATTTTTCGTTGGAAATTTCCGTGTTTATTTCTTGGTAACAGTCGATCAAAATATCGCGGTATGACTCCGGACTGGGAAGTTTAACTAACGCCTTTTTTCAGGCTTGGACTTAACATTTCTGCAGTAATTTCAGAACAATATAATGTTTTTAATTAACATATATTTTGTTTTTCAAATAAAATGGTTGCCGTTCTTCAGAATAGAGTGTTGATGATCAAATCTAGTGCTAATAGTTTTCATTGCAATGGTGTGAAGCAGTGAACTTAGCATATTTTCATTGTGTATACAGCGACATTAAAGAAATAACTCAGTATAAATCAACTCGACAGTAACAATAAAACACAAACATAATGCTTAAAATGTATATATTGACAGGTGTGTGTATATCAATATATTGAATATAAATCGTAATAGAAATTTACTGTAGAATTTACGAAATTACAATATTTTTCATTTACACGCCTTCAAGTAAATAAATTGTACCCTTACTTCAATCGTTAATGTGAAATAAAACTGAAGTTACGGCTGTTATCATTTTTGTTTGTATTTAGTCGAAACAGCAGCACGATAGATTGAAATTGGTTGAAGGTTAATGTCCAGGTAATAGATTTTTAGGAAATTGGGAATTAGGCAAACAAGTGAGAGAACTTTGAGCTACATAATACAATTTATTCCTTATTTTACCAACACCCTGGTATGTTATAAATATCACCCAAGCACTTTTCATCACTTCATTTCCCTGAAATATGTGATCCCAAATTTTCATTTTCTGCTTGAATGTTTTCCAACATTTTCTTCAACATACGGTGAAAATTATCACTATCCCTTAAAGTCGAAAGGTAAATAATCGTAAATTACTCAGATAACTCTCAGAGGACTTTCAAGGATTTATCGAAAGATGAAGGAAAGGATTTTTTATTTCACCATCATTACCATCATGGTTTATAGACCGTACCTTTCGGTGTGAGGTTTCCTTATTTTATTAAAATTTTGTTTTTTAAGGATATTGCAAAGATATTCGTTCAAGTGATATAGGGAGCGAGAGGACCATGAGCTTCCAAAACTTAAAACAAAAAACGAACTTGAATGTTCATATTTTCAAAATGGGAAATCCTACCAGCGACACCGGGAAATCCAATCCACGACATCGGGAAATCGTTGGCCGATTTTTGGTTGCCGGGAAATTTTAAATCGGTTCCCGGGATGAGAACATTATTTCCAAGGCCGATGACACAGGGCGGTAGACTTTATATTAATGATGTGAGGCGCTTAGACTTTTGCGACGTACGCTGGACTGTTAAAGAGAAAATGTGCGGAATAGGTCGACGTGGAATTAAATCTGAATTATCACTTATCCGAATGAATCTAAAAGTTGAATCGACCTAAGGTCACTTTGACAAATCTATCAACTTTAATTCAGGTCAGGCGATGTTACAATAGGCAACGAAAAACTAGGTGCGTTTTCATTGTAGATTCAGTTCGTTAGGACCTGTTCTGAGCCACATTGTGCATAAAGTCAAGTGTTAACCAGACCGATGGAATGTTAACTCTTACTGAGGGGGCATGGGCAGTGCCGACTAAGAAAGCCAGTCATTCTTTTGATAATATCTTTTGATGAGTGTCTGACTCCTTTACTCTGTATAAAAACTCTAATGAGGAACTTACAAGTCATAAATTTTGATTTTGTAGTGATTTCATACACGAAATTATTTATTTGTTAGCCAAAAAGGGTAATATGGACAATCAAGTTAATGTTAATACGTGTTATTAGCTTAAGATTGGCTTTCTTTGTTATTATAATACAAATATATAACTTCACCAGTAATCCAAAGGAATGCAATTTTTTTCCAAGTGCTTTTTATCTTTACCAACGAATCGACTAAGAATGGAAAATCCCATCGAGCTCAAAACTTAAACATTCCAATGAAAGTATTTGCGAAATTTTCGGATATGGTAAGCGAAATGAAATTTAACGTTACATGGGCAAACGGGGCAAACTTAACGGACTCATTATAGATATACTTTGTAGTGTTATTTTGAACAAACATTTCCGACTACAATAACAGATTATTAAAAACAATGCGTCAGTTAACCCAGAACTAAACAAATATATGAATTATTTAATCAGTTTTAATTAACATATTGAGGTTAAAATATAATAATCTCTTATCAGCAACCAGCCACATGTAACAAATAAATCATATGAAAAACGTTCAAAAAGTAGAAAAGCTATGTTCGATAATAAACTCGTAACTTTATTGAAATTGATCGCATATTTTTGTTGCAAAGTGCAAATGAAGCTTGAATGAATTGTGCCAACAAAAACAAGAAAAAAATTGACGCTAATTAATGAAACAAAAAAGGGCTCGTGAAAAATGACAATTTTTATAAAAAAATCCAATCAAATTTTATTATCAGCTTGCAAAAAGCGCTTTATTTACAATTGCAACTAAAGTTAACAAAACAAGAAATATCAGTTTTGAGGCTGGAATTAATGGTTGATGTGGATGACGTGCCCAGATGTCATTGTACTGGTTAATCATTGTGCTACGCTTTTAAATATTAAATAAACATTTAATTCACCAATAATATTTATAATTGTTTCAAAAGGCACATGATCGATGTCACGCTTTCTGATTTTTTACTGTTTGCCTTGCAATTTTTCCACGATAACAATTATTATTAAATTAATTTTATTTTTGTAATTGCCACCATTCGCTTGTAATCACATCCACATATACGAATTATGCGCTTGAACAAAATTGTGAATTTCATTACCGGCAAGTGGGCTCGATTGACAACAAAATCACTTTCGTATTTTCGTAGAAGTGTCATCATCAATGTGAACATTGAAGTGATATAATCGTCACGTTACCATTACGTAAATATTTGAATATTAAAATCTAATATTTGGAGCAGAATACATGAAAATTTGACATGCACAAAGAGTTGATTTCTGTAATAAAACAATTCCACACGCAAACCATTTTCACATCCTTCGTCTTTCAGAAATGTATTGAACATATTCTTAGAATTTGTAGATATATCATGACATCATGGGCGCGCGGTAGCAATGCGCCCGTGACGCAAGTCCCCACGAGCAAAAAATTCAGAAATTTTTTTTTCGTAGACTTCGGAACCATATATACAGCTAAGTTTTGACTTCCCCCCCTGGCGACGTACCCCC
>CM055405.1:41872389-41888389 GCA_029228625.1 Pseudolycoriella hygida | reverse complement strand
TCAAAACATTCTTCAAATTCTGAGAAAATTCATGAAAATCGAAGAAAATCCTTCCAATTCGGAAGAAAATCATTAAAACTCCGTTGAAAATCCTTGTGGATATTCTTCAGGAAAGTCCTTTTGCACCCCTAATATGCGATAATCTGCGCCATTTGCTTTAATACGAGGGAACGTTTTATTGCGGATTAGGTTATGAGCTTAGAAATTCGCACTTAGAAGATCTCACCGGTGTCTCTGGGCGATCCATGCCATTGAGTATAGTTAAGTGATTTGCCCAGCGCGCTATTATACGAGTCCTGCCACCGGTAAATGTGGCATTGAAGGCGAAGGCTTTCACCACGGCGGATAGGCTGTCTCAGAATGATCTCTGGACTCCAAATTTCATTTCGGGCCATAGGAAAATCAAGAAGGCTATCATTATCGAGGTGTTTGCGATGCCTAGGGACCGAATGAAACCGGAGACAGACTTCTTAAGGCGTATTTAGGCTGTCGTACCCAGCAGGTCGGATAGGCTGAAAAGTTGGCCAAGCCGCCTATCCGATTAAGGAATTGTGAGCTTAACAGACGGCTCTAAAGCTTCAGAGTCCGGGAGCCGAAATACTTTCTCTGGAACCTCCGACGGAAAGATGGTACCACCTAGGTGGGTACGCTGACGTCTTTCAGGCTGAAATTTTCGCGGCACTGATGGGAGTGCAGAAGGCAATCTGAGCAGAGTCATGTGGGAAAAATATTACAGTCTCTTCTGACAGTGAAACGATGATTAAAGCACTCATGTCGCCTGTCGTGACATCAAGCTAGTGAAAGAGCTGAAGGAAACCCTGAACCATATTGGACTGAGAAATCAGTTCACGTTGCTCTGGGTTCCCGAACACTCTGGTGTGGAGGGAAACGAGAAAGCGGATGAGCTAGCGAGGAAGGGCTCGACAAAATCACATTACGGTCCGGAACCTCTTACACCCATAACCCGTAACACACTCGGAATGCGTGAAGGCGATGAAGAATTGGGTGAGTTGGGAATTCGCTGACTATGGGAGCGCCTATGAAGGAGGAATGCACACGAAGCGTTTCTTCCCGGTGCCCGATGGGAGGTAGGCGAGAGAACTGCTAAAGTTGGACAGGAGACGCATCAAGAGGGTAGTGGATGCGATTACCGCGCACTGCGGATTGAGCAGGAACCTGGCAAAAATCGGAGTCTCTAACGATCCCAACTGTACCTGCAGCCTGAGTGAGTAAACGGGCGTTCATGTTAATATGCGAGTGCCGGAAGTTCTCTTCAATGAGGTGTAGGACTCTAGGTGGTCATGTTGTCCAACCTACAACAGTATCCAAGATGGGACCTGCTGCTCTAGACAGGTTCCTGGTCGGACTGGGAGGTTTATAAGATTTACATGATAAGCCGGTTACGAAACAAAGGATCGCCAGATCTTTATTTCAAGGAGCAAGATTGGTCCGACCCAAACTGATAAATCTATATACGAGTCCTTCTTGTTCTTGAAAATAAACCTCATTCTCTTTTTGCAGAATGAACGCAACGTTTACATACATAACGCCAGAGGAAATGTACAACGGGAACAGGAATTCAGGTGTAATCGGCGATCTAACGTCTGGAAATGCGGATATCAGCTTCAATGCAGACTCCTTAGCACCATCTGTTGTTAGCGAAACTCTAGATGTAACTGAGCCAATCGAACTAAATGACATGTGCATTTTGGTGCCGAAAGCTGGCAACGAGCCAACAATCTACAACCTTTTACGAACTCTTTCGAAAGTCACTTGGCTGGTATCTTTGCTTTCCCTTGTAGTTATGATGTGTGTTTATAGATGGACTCAACAAATTCAGAAATTAATTCATTCCGAAAACTTTTCGTTTTACGAATACTCATGGACAGAGATTTCATCGATGATTTTTCAATCGTTCTTTGGGGATTCAATTACGAGAATTCCCTTGTCAATGCCATTGAGAATATTAGTGATTGGTTGGTGCATTTACAGTTTCCTGATTACAAATGCTTTCCAGGCAAAGTTGATCAGTTCTCTGGTGACTCCGAAAGGATTACCAGACATTGAAACCTTGGAACATTTAGGACATTCAAATTTGAAAATTATGTACCCAAAGGCGTTGGCCAATCATCTAAAGGGGTACATAGACGATGATACAATGAGTCTGCTGAAAGATCAACTTCACGAAGTCAAAACCTGGAACGCATTTGAAGCGGCTATTTGCAACAAAACACAAACCAACACTGCCTTCATTATGATGCGTTTTCATGCTGAGGTAATGGAAAAGATGAGTTTTGATAAGATTTCCGGTAAACTGTTGTACAGAACAATGAAAGAATGTCTACTAAGTTTTCCCCGAGTTTATTTTCTGAAATTTGGATCCATGTACAGAGGTTACGTCAGTGAATTGCTGCTCCGTTTCCACGAAAGCGGGTTTATTGTCAAATGGGAGAGCTTATCCGATTTTATGAATGGATTGCATGGGATAGTTGTTGAAGAGGAAGATGAGAACGAAGTCGACGAATCGAACATTAAAGTTGTAATCACGATCGACCATTTGCAAACGGCTTTCTATTTATTATTCTTGGGTTTAACTGCCGCATTATTGGTATTCATTGGCGAAAATATTAATTATCGTCAAAATCATAAATTTAAATCGATAATAAGTGGCGAGAGTACGAAAACTCAAACTCCACACTAGTTGGACCCGTACGAAGTACAAAGGTCCTATCCGTTTACTGCAACCAACTTTATTGTGTAACATGCACCTGTTGGGCATGTACAACTCTCCAATACATTTTTACGACCGTTTTACATCTAAGACGTACTTCATGTACATCTGTAATGTATAATGTACACACAACATGTAGAATGTCCACTGTACTTGCTTAAAACTCACTCGCTTGAATCCGAAGAGGCAGCCTGGTGTCACATTTATATTTATGAAATGCAATTTTGTAGTTATACATTTCATTGGTCCCAATCACAATTTTACCACAAGCCTGCCTTCTTATAGCTCCAATAGAGAAAAAATATTCTTTGAATTAGCAACTAAGGAGGCAGGCTGGTGTCAAATTAATAATAATGGAATTTTGAACTATAATAATAATAGCGTATGGTATTGTTCAGCCGGGAGGACACTTTTTTAAGGTGACAGATTCAGCTACCATTGCTGCTATAGCTAGTGAAAGTACTTTTACATGGTATTGTAATGACCTAGCACTAGGGATTTTGAACTAATAGTGACACCTTTCATTTGGGGTAGGCAGAATTTCAACACCACCCTGCCTTGTTATAACTCCCACACATACAAATTCAATACTCAGGGAGGCAGGCTGGTCCCAAGTGAGACGCTTTCTTTTGGCTTAAACAGAATTTTTACACCATTATTTTTATTTTTGCAAGTCACCTATGGTACATTTCAGTTTTGAACGATTCACTTTTACAATGTACGTCCAGCAAAACCAATAGTTTATGTTTACCTCATAACCGATTTCGTTCAGCACTTCTTCAGCTTCCCGACAATCTATTTGACCACTGGGTGGCGCTTTAAACTGACTAAAATTTACTTTACTTTTGACCTGGTTTTTTTATTCAAAGCTTAAAATTTCTTCTTTGTTTCTGTCATTATATTTTTCTATTTTTTCTATTTCCTATATTCTTGATTGACGAACGTTTAGCAATTTTTATAAATGTTACTTGTTTTTCACTATTTGTACTTAACATTACTGCACCTTGTTGAACCTAATTTATTTATTGTTATAATTTTCAAATTTTCAAATTTAAACTCTGTGCTTAGTACTAAGAATCGTCGACTGTATTAGTCAGACGCTAAATAAACGCATTATTATTATTATGAACAAGTGATACGTACAATGTACAACAGCGTTTTTTTCAAATGATATGTACAATGTACACATTCATTGTATAATGAACAAGCAGCATGTTGTACAATTTACAATGGATGTAATCACGTGATGAACAAGTGATAGTGATATGTACAATGTACTACTAATGTATTTACGTGATGTACAATGTACAAAGGAATTTTTTTACAAATACACGTACAATGCACAAACCCATTGTATGACAAACAAGGGAGTTGTACATTGTGCAAGAGAGTTGAAAATTATACGAGTGAGTCGTACATACGTCGAAATACGAGTGTACATCCAACATGTAAAGTTAGCTCAGTGGAAAAGTTAAGTACTGGAGATACAGGAGTCGTGGGTTCGAATCCAGCTTATGTCAAGGAATTTTTGTGAACTAAATACGTTGAAATTAATATTTAATCCCGAGTGAAAATTCTTAACTCATGAGACTATGAAAAACGTAATCTCAAAGGTCTCATTTCAGTCTCATGACATTTTTTCAGGCGAATTAGGACTCAAATTTATTTTTTTTCGTTCGTAGAGTTTGTGGATGAATTATCGATGAACGACACCGAAGGAGTAGTCTCTTTTCAAACATTTAGCGAGACTGTTCGAGACCGAATGAGTGTACGTATTTGAAATATTTTTTGTTGGATTGCTCGAGATCAATGAGTACACTCATATTTGAAAAATATTTTTATGAGAGCAATGAGTGCACTCATTTTCGGAAAATATTTTTATGAGACCAATGAGTGCACTCATTTTTGGAAAATGTTTTTATGAGACCAATGAGTGCACTACGAAAAAAAATTGTAGATTTTATTATAAGTAGGATTTGAGTTCGTAGAGTTCCCACCTTCATCAGAAAGTCTATGATCCCACTGACACTGACAATCTACACACACTGCGATAACCTATATTGTTCCCGGTCAGTTATACTTGTAGATGAGTATACTTCCCCGACAGTTATATTTCCCGGTTAAAATGAATTTTCAATTTTTGTCTTCCTGCTAGGGAATGTGTTTTTTTAAAGGAGGGGAACATCTCTTCATTCATTTATTTCCATTTAAAGTCGGCTTAATGCAAGTGGACTAACATTAACAGATAGTTGTAAATAGTCATTTAGGTTAACATAAGTATAAAAGGTATTAAGTTATCACAGAGGAATATCAAAGGTAAAAAAAATTTACCACAAAAGTTCGTCAAAATTATTGAATAATAGTAAATGAATAATTATAAAGTTATTAAAAATTATAACAGAAGTTCGTCAATAAAAGAAAGTGAACACTTAGTAAAACAAAAAATAGTCAAGGAAATTTTAAGTCATAATTTTAAGAAGGAATCAAAAAGTGTGTCAGGTAGGCGTAGTAATTCAGCACGAAATTGGTTGCATGGTAAAGTTGGATCGATTACAGATGATGCAGCGTTGAACATTCTGCAGGCATTGTTGAAAGGAGAATTTGTGACTCGATGGTTTCTGTAACACCCAAGAAATATAAGACCGGTGTACCGATGATATTTTTTAGTGAATGTGATCTTCGAGCGCAGGTTCGGAGAATTGATTTTACCAAGAAGGAGTGAGTGAATGAATAAAACAGAAGCATTCACCCTTCGTCTGATCAATGTTTGTAAACCAAACCTTTCACAACGTTCGATATATGGTTCCAAAACGTAGTTATTTTCGGATCGATTAAGATAGTCACCGTTTAAATGCATTATAAATTGTTTCTGTGTGCTCTCAAGGGTGTTTCGATGACATGCAAAAGCTGGTGACCAAACGCAGGACGCGAATTCAAGGTTCGATCGTACCAAAGCTTTGTATAAAATGATGGTGGCGTCATTATCTAGATATCGGCGTTGCCGCAAAAGAAAGTTCAACAGTGACCTGCTTTTATTTTTTACATATTCGTAGTGCGAGATAAAGGACATTTTCGTGTCCGTAAGGATGCCTAAGTCGACATTGGTATGTGTACGTTCGATTGGTTGTCCATCTAGAGTGTAATCATAGGCTATGCTTTTTGCTTTTGTTTTCATTGTGTACGTGATAATTTTTGATTTTGTACGGTGAATATCTAGTCCATTGTCGCAGCACCACTGGAAAAAGGTATTTATTGCATTTTGGAGGTTGGACACATCTTCCACGGTCTTGATGATAGATGTTATCTTTTTGGACGTCTGAATCGTTGAAGAACATCAGGAACATAATGACTCCTAGGATCGATCCCTGTCCTCTCTGATTTGTCCGACCCCACCACTACATATTGTACCCTGGAGCGAAGATATGAGAAAAACCATAGCAGGACGTTATTTGATAGAGGAAACTTTGTCATTTTACGGATGAGTTTTGATGTGTCTACTCTGTCAAAGGCTTTACTAATGTCAGCGCTGAATGTTGGGCATTTTGTTGGAAGGCATCGTGGACAAGAACACTCAGTTCCATTAGATTGGATTCAATGTTTCTGTTTGATACGAATCCGTGGTGAGAAGACGAGATATTATTTGGAATTATGAGTTTTAACTGTAAATGGTGACACGTTCAAACACTTTAGCAAGGTTAGGCATCACATTAACTCCTCTATACTTTTTGACGTCCGCCTTCCGTCCTTTCTTGAATATGGGTGTCAACTGTCCGATTTTGAACAGATCAGGATAGCATCTTTCAGTTAGCGATTGATTGTAAATGACGCTTAATGCTTCAGCTAATTCATCAGCACATTCGCGTAAGAATATGGAAGAAACACCATCATGACCACTGCCTTTATTGATATCCATTCCTCGTAACACAAACAGTACTAGTTCTTTTGGAGATGAGATATCATAGCAGTTGCTGTCGTTCCTATCGTTGATATAGTCCAATAATAACGGGTCTTCTTGATGTTTAACGTATACACTTTCAAAAAATTCAACAAAGAGGTTCGATTTTTCAACGTTAGTTGATGCTTTATTCCCATCGAGCTCGATAACGGGTGGCAGACTGCTCGAATTACGTTCTGAAGAATTAAAAATAGTTATTAACTGCATTGGCTATGTAATTCAGTTGTAACACATCTGCGAAAGTTTGCGATATCCGAGCCAAAGGCGAGGTGTCGTAATCGCAGATGTGTTACAACTGCATATCATAGCCAATTCAGTTCAAAATTTTAATGCATAAGCGAGCGGTTTGTTGAAAACACACCAAAAAATTTCACATATTTTCCACACGTTCGCTTTGAGAACAACAAAGCGGCCATGTTTTTCGTTTAGTACGATGAGAGCGTACATACCTTACACAGTAACTAGATTTACATGGTTTCGTGCAGCTTATAAGTGGTTTCGTGCAGTTTACACAGTTTCGTGCAATTTCGTGGCATTTATTTTATGTATACATTGGCGATGAACCGTCAATGTAACACAACAATACCGCTCGCTATGCATTAAAATGTTTAAATGTTACTCTTAGAGGCCCAAATTATAACTGAAGCGATTGTGAATCGCATTGCAGAAATGCAAGGATGAGAAGGAGATGACAATAGAGTCTTTTTTCCTCCACCTCCAACGGCACCATTTTTATCAAGTCCAGTCATTTGCTTAGTATGTTCCGCGATGACTTATACATTGGAAGTTATTAGAGAGAGAGAAGACAAATGAACGCACTTTTTCGATTATTTTTCGTTGGAAAACTGATTTTGAAAATCGGTCAAGAATTTACTGATGTTCACGGACGAACGGACGGACGGATAAATTATATGTTTGTATATTTGATATTTCTATACCATAATCGATTTGCGTAATTATTAACGAGTAAACAATTTACGTAAGGAAAAGGCTTTCTTGCAATTTATGCGACCAACTTTTTGAGTGTAGATTTTTCTCGCGTTGAAGCGCCAACTCCAACTAGTTGCCTATAAAACGTCGTCTGATCCGTAATCTTTACCTTCATTCATTTAGTTCACGCTCGCGTAGTTGATGTAGAATGAAAAATCGTTTTTTTAAGTTAAATCTTTCATATACTTCGTTTCCATTTTTTAATCACACAAGCGATTTACGAATATTGGTTCTCCTAATGTCAGCGGCAAAGACCTATAAAAACCTTTGGCAAATTTAGCCAAAGAGGTTAGTGACAAAACTTTTAGCTTTGTCAGCCAAGACAGTGACTACCTTGGCACCAGTTTCAATAACTTTAGGTAGAAGTTGTAGAATCTCCGGCGCATCGGGAAGCTTACTGCTGCACTCGGCAGACTCAGCCGACTCGGCAGACTCAGCCGACTCGGCAGACTCAGCCGACTCGGCAGACTCAGCCGACTCGGCAGACTCAGCCGACTCGGCAGACTCAGCTGACTCGGCAGACTCAGCCGACTCGGCAGACTCAGCCGACTCGGCAGACTGAGCCGACTCGGCAGACTCAGCCGACTCGGCAGACTCAGCCGACTCGGCAGACTCAGCAGACTCGGCAGACTCAGCCGACTCGGCAGACTCAGCGGATTCAGCTTCAGCCAATGATCCAATGACCATGCAACTGGCCACTGTGGCAAGAAATAGCAAGTGGAAAAATTTCTAAAATGTTTTTTATAAGTAAATCAATTCGTAGATTAGTAAAATTGTTGGCTCACCATTTTCGACCTCCGATTAATTTGAGTTACTGTTGAAGAATGAAAATGGCTTTAGATTTTATTCAAAATTAGAGTTCGCCAAAATTTCTTATTAACGAAGTTTCATCAGGCGATGACGAATGTTTGTTGAAAAATGGGAACATGTATTGTAACAGATGGCTAATTCTTCGTCAATTCGACACTTGAATACTACTTCTGTCTGTTTCTTCTAAACGAAAAAAAAATATATTTTTCATAAGCAAAGGTCGGATGGGTGTCGACGTCGACAGGTTGCGAAAAAGTATGTTATTTCGTGGCAAACGGTAATAAGCCCAATGACTGATTGAAAGAATTTTTTTCCAATTTATTATAAGTTATCAGTATCGACGCGTTCTTTGCTTCTTGAATTATTCGTCCTGAACATTCCACTGTATCAGTTGTGTACAGTAAGTGTAGCTGGTGGCCGACCGTAAGCAAGGACAAAAAAAATAAAGGATTTGGGTCATCCTGCCCAATAATGGAAGTGGCCATATACCACGATTGGACCAAAACCCTGAGACACGTGTTCGCTTAAACTTAATTCTCTACAACTTTGTAAATCTCCATATTTTTTTTTATTTATTTCAAAGCCATTTAACAATAGGCATTTAGCCTGTATTTATATGTAGAGGATATTGTGAATATTTGTTTTGATTAGAACTAATAGCCACACATTAAGTTGAGAATGACCTATATTGTCTGACAACATTGCATGGATCAAAATAAGTTTTTTACAACTTCCCCCCATTTTTAATGTTTGTATTTGCCCAATAAAACTCAAAATATTTTGCAAAACAATTCTTTTTTTGAGCCTTGAAATTTCAGTGCAAAGCAGGCTCATCAACCGATGCGTAATTGAATCAAAATTAATAATTCACATGATGAGTATGTATATTTTACTTAAATTGTTTTGTTTTTCCATTATTAGTCGAGAATGATAAAAAACTAGAAATCAATCTTGTACCACAAATGTCTGTTATAGTGCTTGGTTAGAGAAAACACCACGGGCTGCCGCCCTGGGACTTTTCTCTAACCTCGCACTATAATAGACATATATGTGGTACGAGTTGCATTAATAACTATTATTGTACCTTGAGGGAGACTAAGTTGGGGTTGCTTTGAAGCATTGTTGGTAGTCCGTTAAAAAATCGATAACCACGTACCGTAATCGAATGTTGCCCAAACGAAGAACGAGAGAAGGAGGTGTGTAGTAGCCCGTTGCTTCTTGTAAAATGTTCATGAACATCTGAATTGGTGTGAATGGGAATGTGGTTTTTTAATAGACCATTTTTCATGGAAAAAATTAGGGATGCTGTCTGGAGCATGTTAAAGTAATCAATTGGCAATATTGAGGCGTTGAAATAAGACTTAACTGATTCGTTCGACTGTGAATGTTGCGAAGTGCTTTTTTTGAAGTAAGAGAAGGTTGTCTAAAAGGTAACGTGGAGCACAATTCCATACTGGGTTAAGATAACTCAGATGTGAGTGTACTGGTACAAATGAAAAATAGATATTAAACAATGCTGATTTCGGAATCAGCCACTTGCACAGTTAAGGAAATATAGACGAGAAACTGTTTTCGTATATGGCCAAGAAACCCAATTTCGTCCATTCCTTTGGTCCCAGTGCCCAGTACGCCAAGTCTAAAGTAGGACAAAACAGATCCGAGGATGTCAGTGTACCTATAATAATTTAATGGAATGATGAGTCATCAATGGTCGTTACTATAGTAGCTTTTACAAGCCTTAAGGCCGACCTTAGGACCGACCTGGGACCAACTTAAGCCCTAAGCACAGGCACCGGGCCCAAATTTGTTTTTGAATAAAAATCGGTACCTCTCAAATAGAAAAAGAAATCAGTATTTGCCCGATTTATGTAAACAAAATAAAATTGTTTCCCATAAAATATGTATCATCATCATCATCAAACTTTATAGAACATTATTACCTTTCGGTGTGAGGTCTTTATGACGCAACCCTCGAATGGTGAACTATCGTCCTCCATGCCCTTCTATCGCCTGCCAAGGAGATGGTTTGTTCGCCCAGAGGAAGTCCCCTAACTTCTAAATCTGATCTAATTGAATCCAACCACCTTCTCCTTGGTCTACTCCTTGGCCTAACACCCGGGACCTGTGCATCCAAGATCCTTTTGGGTAGCCTGTTATTGCCCATCCTTTGAACGTGCCCGAACCAGCGCAGACGACTAGCCCTCGCTGCCTCTTCCACTGATGAAATCCCTAAATTTTCCCTAATGTCGTCGTTTCTGATATGATTATCCCACTGCTCCCTCCTATTAACCTTCGCTATATTCCTAAGAACCCTCATATCAGAAACTTCCAGGCCATGCACGAGATATCCGCAGTCAACCCAACTCTCACTACCAAAATATGTATATATATAAAAATAGAATGTCTCACTTCCTGGACCTTTCGATTAAAAAAAATGAAAATCGGAAGGGATTTACTCGAGTTATGTACAAAAAACATGTTGGGCCCCAGCAGAGAATCGTTTTTAGTACCAAAGCTAAGTCCAAGAACTCAAAAAAAAGATTCTTCCATAAATTGTCGGCCATGCCTAGATCTTTCAAACAAAAAAACAATTTGTGAAGATCGGAAATGATTTACTCGAGTTATGTCATTATCGATGCTTCCATCCCCCCCACCCCCCTCTAATCGATTGGTTACAAACGTTGTGGCAAACGCAATAGACCTACTTTCGAAGCACTACGTTCTTCGTACGGGTCAGTAAATTAACTCGTAAATGGCTTTAGTCTTATTTTAAATTACAGTTCGTCAATTTAAAGGATGATAACGAACCATGTTTCTTGAGAATTTGACGAACATTTGTTAAAATATGGGAGCAAGCAAGCATAGCACGGAAATTGCTCATTTTGGTGTCAAATGAAAGCATTTGATGTCACCAAGCGGGGAAAAATGTTTTGTGGAAATTGGGTCAGGGGTCTGTGCGCTGGGACCAATGGAATGGACGAAATTGAGTTTCTTGGCCATATACGAAAACAGTTTTTCGTCTATATTTCCTTAACTATTATATGCAATATGGAGATTTACTATCAAAGGCAAAGTTGTAGAGAATTAAATTTGAGCGAACACGTGTTTAAGGGTTTTGGAGAGATATGGCACAATCCTGGTATATGGCTACTTCCATAATTGGGCAGCATGACTCGAATCTCCAGAACTATGAGAGTTTGAAAGTTGGTTGCAAAGGCGAAGTGGTAGAGAATTAAATTAAAGCGAACACGTGTTTCAGGGTTTTGGGAAAATATGGCCCAATCGGTACATGACCACTTCCATAATTAGGCAGGATGACACAAATCTCCAGAACTCCAGGTTTTTGTGTAAAAATGTTGTAATCCTGAATCTAAATCTAGAATTGAGGGGATGACCCATATCTCTGGAACTGTAAGAGGTAGAAAGTTGCTTTCTAAGGCAAAGTTGTAGAAAATAAAATTTTAGAGAACACGTGTCTCAGGATTTCGGGTAAAAAGACCACAATCCTGGGATATGACCACTTCTAAAATTGGGAGGGACGATCCATATCTCTAGATTTATAAGTGGTAGAAAGTTGCTTCCAAAAGCAAAGTTGTAAACAATAAAATTTTAGCGAACGCGTGTCTCAGGGTTTTGGGTAAAAATGCCCCAATCCTGGGATATGATCACTTCTAGAATTGGGAGGGATGACCCATATCTCTGGAACTATAAGAGGTAGCAAGTTGCTTCCAAAGGCAAAGTTGTATAGAACAAAATTTTGGAGTACACGTGTTTCAGGGTTTTAGGGGCAAATGGCCCAATCCTTGGAAATAACCATTTTTAAATTTGAATGGTTTGTGATGTACTTCGGTAGGGCCTTTGACATTACCTTGGGTAATTTCTATGGATCTTTGAATTGAAATTCTTACAGTTGTTATAAAAGAACAGAAAACGTTGGATTGTTTGCTTGTTTGTATATTTAGGTCATTTAGGTACGTTCGAGTCTTTTTGCAAGATTTATTCTGTTTACCACATCTATTCAGTTTGTCGTATCTCTTATGATACGTACGGGTGTTTGGTTATGTTTTATCTTATAAAAATGGTTGGAATAACTTCAAACTGAATCTCAAAAACAAGTAACATCATGATATTCGTTAATCGCTTTTATTTTTCCGTTCTATTGTGATTATGGTAACAGACGGATATTGGCTTCTTATCATAGATATGAAAACCATTGCTAAAGCGGCACGGCTGTATTATTGTAGCGATAATATCGTCCCGATGCAGATATTATCGTTTCACGGACAATATTTTTGTTGTAGCGGACGATAGAACGTCGACTTACGTCCAAATATACGAAATTTCAAGATGAATTGACTTGTAAGTATAATGTCTCGCCGCATCAATTTTGTGATAAAACAAAACTGTCTGTTTCCAGAGAGGACTTAAGATATTTTTTGTAAAATTGCTTGTTGCCACCCTGATTACAGCTTTTCCTCTGAATTGATTAGAGCATACCAATCCACGTACCGTTTCGTCAGCTCAAACTAATTGATTTTCCTTCATACCAAGTGTATTTCGAAAATTGGCTTTGGGGTGATACTATCCATTTTCGACAATATGAATTTTGTAATGGAAGTTTTATTAGACATAAGTCGACATTGCAATCAAAGAGTGTGTAGTTTAAAAAAAAAACTTTCGAAAGTTCTTGACAAATGAATGCACTTTTTCGATTATCTTCGTTGGAAAACTGATTTTGAAAATCGGTCAAGATTTACTGATGTTCACGGACGGACGGATAAAGTATATGTTTGCATATTTGATATTTCTACACCATAATCGATATGCGTAATTATTAACGAGTAAACTATTTACGTGAGGAAAAGGCTTTCTTGCAATTTATGCGACCAACTTTTTGAGTGCAGATTTTTCTCGCGTTGAAGCGCCAACTCCAACTAGTTGTAAAGATCAGTCTATAAAACGTCGTCTGATCCGTAATCTCTACCTTCATTCATTTAGTTCATGCGCGCGTAGTTGATGTAGAATGAAAAATCGTTTTTTAAGTTAAATGTTTCATATAATTCGTTTCCATTTTTTAATCACACAAGCGATTTACGAATATTGGTTCTCCTAATGTCAGCGTTAAAGGCATTTATAAAGCTTAGCCTAAAAGTATGCTTGCGGCTGTACTGACAGCGCCTCCTACTAAATCCACAACAGTTCCAGCAGCTGACATTAAAATGTCTAGAAATTCGGCAGCCTCGGCCGCCTCCTTCGCCTCGGCAGCTTCTGCAGCTTCAACCGATTCGGCAGACTCAGCCGACTCGGCAGACTCAGCAGACTCGACAGATTCAGCAGACTCGGCAGATTCAGCCGACTCGGCAGACTCAGCTGACTCGGCAGACTCAGCCGACTCGGCAGACTCAGCCGACTCGGCAGACTCAGCCGACTCGGCAGACTCAGCCGACTCGGCAGACTCAGCTGTTTCAGCAGATTCAGCTTCAGCCATTGATCCAATGATCATGCAACTTGCCACTGTAGCAAGAAATAGCAAGTGGAAAAATTTCTAAAATGTTTTTTATAAGTAAATTAATTCGTAGATTAGTAAAATTGTTGGCTCACCATTTTTGACCTCCGCTTAATTTGGGTTACTGTTGAAGAATGAAAATAGCTTTAGATTTTACTCAAAATTACAGTTCGCCAAAATTTTTTATTAACGAAGTTTCATCAGGCGATGACGAATGTTTGTTGAAAAATGGGAACATGTATTGTAACAGATGGCTAATTCTTCGTCAATTCGACACTTGAATACTACTTCTGTCTGTTTGTTCTAAACGAAAAAAAAAAATATATTTTTCATAAGCAAAGGTCGGATGGGTGTCGACGTCGACAGGTTGCGAAAAAGTATGTTATTTCGTGGCAAACGGTAATAAGCCCAATGGCTGATTGAAAGAATTTTTTTCCAATTTATTATAAGTTATCAGTATCGACGCGTTCTTTGCTTCTTCAATTATTCGTCCCGAACGTTCCACTGTATCAGTTGTGTACAGTAAGTGTAGCTGGTGAATGGGTATGTGGCCGGCCGTATCCGTTCGAATCGATGCAGCATGAAGCAAGAACAAAAAAATAAAGAACAATTTAGAGACTTTGACGAAAAGAAGCGAGAACAAATCAAAATAGTTACGAAAAGAAAGAAGAAATATTTCAGCTGGTAGTCACACTGAGTCCATTTCTTTTTAATGCTTAGTTCGACATTTCCTTTGATTTTATTGCCGAACAAAATGCTCTACGTGTAAAAGATGAAACATATGAATCAGCAAACATATTGAACACTCTCGAAATGCGATTGGCGGGTTCATTCAGTCCGTAATTCACTGGATGACTTTCGATCTCTAAATAGGCAAGGTATGCGAAGTAAATACTCTAAAGCGTTTCAATGTTACTGAAGTCCTTACAGAATCGCTACGCGCTTCCCAACGTTGAGTTCAGGAGAGAACTCCAGAACTTCACGCCTTTTATTAAAAGCAAGAAAAAAATCGGACCAAAATGACTTTCTTGAAGGATTCGTGATGTCACAGAAAATTGTTTTGACTTCCATCCCGTCAGTTTCACATATTTAATAGAGTTCACACCGAGCTCTTTCCATTAACAGAACTGCGGTAATACACCTGTTACGAGCCACCAAATTCGTATGCTCAGTGCAATTTGAATTGTACCGTTCGTAACTGGTGAACGTACGTCTACTCTGAATTGGATTCAATTCTTCCTTAAACGCATATGCTCGCAACATGTGCTGACAGGCGTTTTACCCCGTGTTTCACCGTGTCAAATGCTTTGTGCACATCAGTGTTTATGACATACACTTGGTTTTCCCTTTTCCCTGACTGAAATACTCATCCCTCAAGCAATCATTAATTGAGCGAAATAATTTCACAATTATTTATGATAGGTTAGTCAAACCCTAGTTGTGGCCAATCAACTCTTCTTCACAATGACCTCAACTCAAGTTACAAAAAAGTAACTAAAATCTTGAAAATTAACTGAACTGAAAATATTTTGTTGCACAATAATAATGAAAATTACTTCACTCGTGACGCAAGCATCACAAACATGCATCGTCATGTTGCAATACCATCTCAACTCTCAAATACACTCGAATTTCAATGAAACGAATATTCATCTTAAGCAAACCTAAAGTTGTTTTCAAGTGTCGACTTGGCACTATTAAGTAAATGAGACCAGCCATCTGTTGACTGAATAATATCATGGGCGCGCGGTAGCATTGCGCCCGTGATGCAAGTCCCCATACGATTCAAAAAATCAGAAATTTTTTTTCGTAGACTGCGGAACCATATATACAGCTAAATTTTGACTTTTTTTCCTTCCGTCGTACCCCCCTGAGACCTAGTTTATCGGATTCTACGTAAAATTTTGATTGAAATCGACCTTTCACTCATTAAAATCGGTCCAGTAGATCCGAAGATATGACCTTTAGAAAATCGTCATTTTCCATACAAAATGTGCTGCTTCATAGA
>CM055405.1:41851521-41871889 GCA_029228625.1 Pseudolycoriella hygida | reverse complement strand
TATCATTAATTTTGGAAGCAGACTCACGGACTGCGTCACACTCTACCTTTTAAGAGATTTTTGTTGTGTTACTTACATAGATACATAAAAAATAATTTGGAGGGGAAGGAGGAGAGGGGAAAAAACTCAAAAGTTTGCCTATACATCGTGTCTTGTCCCAAAGGTTTTTATATGGAGTTTTTTGGGTTTGTGGACGTTTTTTTTTGGGGTGTGGGGACGAAATAATGTCAAGGTGGGATTATTGCATGGAAAACCTAGTTCAGTACATTTAGGTATACAGGCAGTCCAAAATAGAATTCACATGGAATGTACAAATCGTTCGCTTTACTAGTTCCCACAGTTTATACTCCATGCAAATAAATTCCAATTTGGTCCTTATCTTCGCTAAAAACATCGTCGATATGCAGGTTCGTCAACTTTTTATTAATGGCGCGTAAAATTCGAACACGTAATGAAATTTTTTGAACATTTTGTTCTTACGTCGCAAGGATTGTTTTTGATAATTTTTGTGATTCTTTTCAAAGTTTAATTTTTTTAAGGTGAGGAAAGCCTAACAATAATCATATGCAAAGACCCGTACATTTCACAGTAGATATTACAGAGCGGCAATAGTGTACTCTACGTATACACAATGCAAAGTTTTTAAAATTTCTTGAAACATTGAACGTTTTGTTCATTCTGAATACTTTGCATTGTGTATACATAAAACAATTGCCGCTTCGCAATATAAGCTGTGAAACGTACGGGGGTGTATAAACTGTGGAAACTAGTAAAAATAACGATTTGATCATTCCGTATGAACTCTATTTTGGACTGCCTGCAGCAAAGGTAGTTCAAAAATTCAATGAAATATCTAGACGCCAAAAAAACGTCATTCATACCTCCTGACATGAACTCCCTCTAAGACCAAGAACTCACAAAGATTTTACAAAAGTTGAAGATATTATTTTTAGTGGTAGACCAACGGAGTTTGGGTAGTTAGATATTGTAGCGCCTGATTGCATATGAGCGGAGTGTGGTAGCCCTTGTCATGTGCCAGGCGTGCAACTGTCTAACTATCAAGTTCTCTTTTTACGTCCACGTCGTAGTCCCCGGGACCTCAATTCTTTTCGAAGTTTTGTGCTAAGCTTAAGAGTGCTACCTGATGACTTTCCTACGGGTCATCGGGGAAACGGAAGTAGGTTGGGCGTTTGGTTAACCTCCAAACACCGGAAAAATGGATACCGGTTATGAACTCAACACCACAGCCTCGGATCGGACAGGATAAACGGCAATGACTCAAGCAACGGAAAAAGGACAACGATGTAAAACTAGGAACATCTTTGTTGCGGCCAGGAGGATTGAGATCGCGGACGAAATTAAGAGACGAGTAATTCTGGGCAACCGGAGTTATTACGGCCTTCTGAAAATCTTAAAGTTCCAGTAAGTAAGCAGAAATTCAAAATGGGCAATATACAAATCTAAGATCAGACCGGTAGCTACGTAAGGCTCGGAGTCGCAGTGCTTGACACAGAAAGACGAACAATCGCTGCACACGTTCGAAAGAAAAGTACTGTGGACAATATTTGGAACAGTATTCGATCAAAGAAAGAACCGATGGCGCAGACGTTTCAATCATGAGGTTAAGCAGCTTTATGGAGAGCCGGACATAGTCAGAAACACTAAAATAAACCGTCTACGTTGGCTCGGTCATGTACAACGAATGGAAGATCATCGTATTCCGAAAAAAAAATCCTTAAAACCAGACCGGAGGGCAAGAGAGGTGCAGAGCGTCCAAAATCAAGATGGTATGACGCAGCTCTTGCCGACTTAAAAACTGTGGGAGTATCCAGCTGGGAGACGTTAGCTGCGGATAGGTCCGGTTGGAGAAGCATGTTGCAGAAGGTCAAGACCCTTAATGGGTTGTTGCCGGTAAAGTAAGTAGGTAAGGTAGACCAACGAATCTATATGGTGCATTACGACACTTAAAACCTGACATCTTGCCTCAAAACTGTCTGAAACTCTTTGAAGTTTTCGCAAAATCACTCTTAATTACAATATTACTTATTCGTTAAGCTTTGATTTGAATGTTTTATATAGTTTAAAAATTTGATGTAACTTACCTATCGACAGATATACAGCAAAGATGAAGTATACTAGCGGTTGAAAAATAAACATCTAAACTATTATAAACGTTGCACATAAATGGTCCGAACATCCATCGTCCCGAAAGCTCAACGGACGCATTAAAAGTCATTGCACATAATGCTACCAACATATCAGCCATTGCAAGCGACACGACAAAATAGTTGGTAATGACTCGCAACTTTCGATTACGTTGCACAGATATTATGACCAATGCATTACCAAGCACCGCACCAATAATTATTGTTCCAAAAATTATACTTTTCACACACAACACCGTTACATTGGTCCAATCACTTTGACCTTCCTCTTTTATGCCATTTACAATTAATGATGATGATCCATTGGTAACGCTGTCATTTGTCGTTGTAACTGGCACAATATCGGTCACCGTCATCAACAATGACATCTCTCCAGTCATATCAATGAGTTGATTTCCTTTCTTTACAATTGATTTTGGTCATGCAACTTTCGATTTTTTTGGATTTTCGTGTCATTGCGTTTTACGGCTGTTATGAAAGAAAATGATTATTAGGAAAAAGTTGTAATTTTAGTTCATAGATTTGATCATCTGTAGTATATGGCGCTAGCAACGAAAGATTTGAATATTTGTACGAAAAGTGTTAAAGGAGAAAACAAACGAGTAATTTGAACTGTCGATCTCAGCAATTCTGTGACATAAGAATTATCGAAATACGACGAATCATGGGCACGCGGTAGCATTGCGCCCGTGACGCAAGTCCCCATACGATTAAAAAAATCAGAATTTTTTTTTCGTAGACTGCGGAACCATATATACAGCTAAATTTTGACTTTTTTCCCTTGCGTCGTACCCCCCTGAGACCTAGTTTATCGGATTCTACGTAAAATTTTGATTGAAATCGACCTTTCACTCATTAAAATCGGTCCAGTAGATCCGAAGATATGACCTTTAGAAAATCGTCATTTTCCATACAAAATGTGCTGCTTCATAGAAGCCAAAGAAAATGTATACATCCTACATTAGTTAGTTAGTGGGCTAGTTAGTTAGTTGTGGCATTTCCATTTGTATGAAAAACGACTTTTTTGGCGATTTCTCGAAAACTGGCGGTCAGATCTTCTTTAAATTTTGCAGGGACCTTCGGATGGGCATTCCACGCCATCTAAGATTTTAAAAAAGTGGGGTCACCGGCTTCGTTTGGGTGCTAGGGCTCCTGGAAGCTCCTATACAAATCCCATATAAAATAATGTGTATGTGTGTGAGTGTCACAGTTGGGTGAGTGAGGTATTCAACTTCCATTAGAGTTTTTGATATTTTTCGGTTATTCTCGATATGAGTGAGGTCATCCAATGGGGCTTAATAGGTTTATGGGATTCTTGTGGATTTCTCTAGCACTTTACAACTTCCATCAGGTTTTTTGATATTTTTCGGTTATTCTCGACATGAGTGAGGTCATGCAATGGAGCTTCCTAGGTTTAAGGGATTTTCAAAGATTTTTGTGGATTTCTCTAGCACTTTTCAACTTCCATCAGGTTTTTTGATATTTTTCGGTTATTCTCGACATGAGTGAGGTCATGCAATGGAGCTTCCTAGGTTTAAGGGATTCTCAAGGATTTTTGTGGATTTCTCTAGCACTTTTCAACTTCCATCAGGTTTTTTGATATTTTTCGGTTATTCTCGACATGAGTGAGGTCATGCAATGGAGCTTCCTAGGTTTAAGGGATCCTCAAGGATTTTTGTGGATTTCTCTAGCATTTTTCAACTTCCATCAGGTTTTTTGGGTGACGCTGAACGCTTCGAAACGCAAAAAAACTTTCAAAATATTTTCACATTTGATTAAAAAAATGCGTCACAAATGCCGGACCCCCCAGCGTTATAATTTTTCTACGCTTTCAGCTTCCATACGCAAAAATTTGATTTCCTGTACAAAAATACGCCATACATCCCATAAAGTCAAATTTTTGCAGTGTGAAAGCTGAAAGAACAGAAAAACTATAACGCTGGGGGTAGACGTCATTCAATTCCATCGTGAACATTAAACAATCCTGCCACATTTTCTTCTAATGTCTTCAGTAAAAAGCATCCAATTGAACGTCTCGGAAGATAGTCACTACACGATGAGGATTGCAATAGGCATTTCGAAGGATCATCCATGATTAAAACGTCCTTAAAAAACTAAAAGCGCGCCTTTTTTTCTTTTTTGAAACAGCACAAATTGAAATGCAACACCGATTGTGAGTATCTACTGGTTCATATTTGTTTTCGTAACGTAACAATAGTGCTGAACAATAGAAGTCTTTTGTTCAAAGCTCCAACTATAAACACTACAACTACTAAAGAAACAAATTACATGAAAATTACATGTAAAGAATGAACATGAATTCAAATGGCTAATGAGTCGAGGGTGCCGCTTTTTAATTTTAATTTTGGATCAGGTAATTGCGTCCGAAAAGTTAATTTTATTTCTTTTTGCCCTAATAAAATTGTCACTTACCTTTACATTTATGAACGTCAGATTTAAACCAAAATCAAATATTTGTGGGGGTTCATTCACAAATGACGTCACACACTGTGTTATATAATTTTTTACCACTTCCCCCCACTTTCACATAGAAAAAGTGTTCAAAACGTTCTAAATTTCCATATAAAACTCAACATCTTCACGCTTTCTTTGGTAACCAACACCCCCCTCCCCTTCCGTAGAGTACACCGTCACTTGTGAACAGCTCTGTTTCGCATATCCAGCTGCAGATCATGTTTCAAGTTATACAGACTTCTTCAGCTGAAAATAGTCAAGAAAAAGTGTCAAAAATTGACATTTTTTACAAAAGTTATTCCATACCGGTGCAACCGCCTTAAACCGGGGAAGTCTTTGCATGGTCTTATAGTAGGGGTAGTATACTAGAACACCCCATACTCAGTTTTTCGGTTCATCGCTGCTTCAAGCAGTAAGGCGTTCCCGAAGTTTCCATCTAAAATGATTAATAACTCAGGAGTGGGGGAACGCTCCAAGGAATCCAATGATGGAAAACCTTTGTATCATTGGGGCTTACCATCCCATAAAAGTTCATTTGATTTCATTTCCTTTTACACGAGTTATAGCCAAAAAACCATTTTTACCACCCCTTGACATGCACTTACTTACCACACCATAACTCCCCTAAAATATCAAATTTTCCAAAAATGAGAAATTACTTTTCTTACAATAGAACAAGAAATCGAATGGCTTATTCATCGGATAAAAGTAGGACATGTTGTCCCAAAAGTGTACGAAATCGTTCGAAGTTTTCGCAAAATCACTCTTAAGAGTTAAGGCAACATTTCGAATCTTTTTGCAACATCTATTCTGTTTGCCACATCTATTCTGATGCGTACGGGTCCCCTGCATATGTTTTTTTGTTTGAAAGATCTGGGTATGGCCGACATTTTATGGAAGAAACTTTTTTGAATTTGAGTCTTTGGACTTGGCTATGGCGCTGACAACGAGTCTATGCTAGGGCCATACATGTTTTTTGTACATAACTCGAGCAAATCTTTTCCGATTGTCATAATTGATTTTTTAATCGACAGGTCTATGAAAGCCCAGCAATATGTAGAAGAAATTTTTTTGAGGTTGGGCCCTAAGGATATAGCTGGGGTACTAAAAGCGAGCTTCTGCTAGCGCTCTACATGTTTTTTGTACATAACTCGAATAAATCTCTTCCGATTGTAAAATTTTTTCTTGATCGAAAGATCTAGGATTGTGTCCCGTTTTATGGAAGATATTTTTTTGATTAGAAACCCTTGGACTCAGTCAGGACCCTACTGAGTTTCTACTAGGGCCCAACGTGTTTGCTTACATAAGTTGGATAAATCCTAACTGATTTTGTTGATTCTTTTTCTGAGGTAATCGAGTACCGAATTATATTCAAAAACGAATTTGGACCCGGTGCCTGAGCTTAGGGCTGAAGTGAGCCTCAGGTCTGTCCTAAAGTCGGGCCTGCATGAAGTTACGTCATCAAATTGGATTGGAAATTGCCGAAAGGGCAATATTGAAAAAACCCGGCGGAGAAACAGCGCAGAAATCTATCTCTCTAAGTCCTCAAAAAAGTCTCATAATTTAAAACAAATTACACTAGGGCCGATCTTAGAACTGACCTAGAGCACTTAGGAGAGGCCCCTGACTCTTATTCATACTGCCACGAAGAAAAATGTTCGCATCTATTTTCTCTGCAAAACCCCACAAAAAACCTCATAATTAATGAAATATTCACGAAAAATCACCAAATATCGTATGTGGTCGAGTAGCCTGAGTTGCGCCCACGCTGAAGACTCTTCAGTACGAACAACTCAACTGATTTTCACTAATTTAATTTTCGTGATTTTTTGATGTCACCATCTTTTATTCAAAACCTTGAAGAGCTATTTCGGTTCTAATTTCGCAGAGATATTAGTGAAAAAGCTCCACGAACCTTCAAAAAACCACGTTTTTGACCACTTTTTCGACCATAACTTCGAAAGTTTCCGACCGATTTTGCCCAAATTCAATCCCATAATCAATTTGGTGATTATCTTTCAGGAAAAAAAACCCGATTTATGTAGAAAAAACACGTTGGACCCTAGTACAGATTCAGTTTTAGGGGCCTGGCTGAGACCAAAAGCTGAAGATTCAAAAAATGTGCGGCATGCCCAGGCCTTCTAAACAAAAAAAAAATCATGAAAATCGCAATAGATTTACTCGAGTTATGTACAAAAGACAAAAACCACTTAAACGGCCCTATGATTGATCCCCCTCTCCTACCCCCGTGTCGAAATTGGGGTGGTTACAAACGTCGTGATAAACACTTTGTTCATCGTACGGGTCTAATTATGTCAACGTTATCCTTATACAAAGGCGAAGTTGTAGAGAATCAAATTTTAGCGAAAACGTGTTTCAGGGTTTTGGGGAAATATGGCCACTTCTAGAACTAGGAAGGATGACCCATATCTCTAAAACTATAAGAGTTAGAAAGTTAGTTCCAAAGGCGAAGTTGTAGAGAATCAAATTTAGCACTTTTCAACTTCCATCAGGTTTTTCTATGTTTTTCAGTTATTCTCGACATGAGTGAGGTGATGCAATGGAGCTTCCTAGGTTTATGGGATTTTTGTGGATTTCTCTAGCATTTTTCGTCTTCCATCAGGTTCTTGACGATAGGTAAACTGGTGACGTGACATTTCTCCGCCGCAAATAACGCCCGGGGCGCTAATAACGCCCGCACTCCGGGCGCTAATAACGCCCGTGGTGTTATTAACGCCCGTGGTGTTATTAACGCCCGCACTCCGGGCGCTAATAACGCCCGGGGTGTTATTAACGCCCGCACTCCGGGCGCTCCCGAGCGCCCGGAGTGCGGGCGTTATTAGCGCCCGGAGTGCGGGCGTTATTAGCGCCCGGAGTGCGGGCGCTAATAACGCCCGGGGTGTTATTAACGCCCGCACTGCAAGCGCCCGGAGTGCGGGCGTTATTAGCGCCCGGAGTGCGGGCGTTGTTAGCGCCCGGAGTGCGGGCGTTAATAACACCCCGGGCGTTATTAGATCCCGGAGTGCGGGCGTTAATAACACCCCGGGCGTTATTAGCGCCCGGAGTGCGGGCGTTAATAACACCACGGGCGTTATTAGCGCCCGGCGTGAGGGCGTTATTAACACCCCGGGCGTTATTAACACACCGGGCGTTATTAACATCCCGGGCGTTATTAGCGCCCGGAGTGTTATTAACGCCCCGGGCGTTATTTGCGGCGGAGAAATGTCCTGCCACCAGGTAAACTTACAAAAGTACTGATATCCGCACAAAAAACTCTTACAGAGGATGTGTGACGCACGTCTTCATGTCTGCTTACAAAAGTTCTGAAATCAGGAAAGGGTGACGCATTAAGCGTCTTATTCAAAACGTTTTTCTTCCAGTTACAAAAGTTCTGAAATCAAATTTGTATAAGTAAACTGTAGCTGCTGTAAATAACAATACATATTTCGTCCTGATTTTGTCCATATTTTATCCTGATTTTTTATTTTCTTCTGGATTTTGACGGCACCGGATTTTGACGCCTCCTAACAGGGTTTGCAGATGACCAGGCCGTTATTGGAAAAGATCTGAAAGGCGCAATTCGTACAGTTGAAGCCGTGCGAGACCTCCTATTGTCGATTGGCCTGCATATAACTCCGAAAAAGAGCAAAGCGATAGTTAACACCAAAGGTAAATTAGTCAAAGAAATCCTCCGTTTGTCCAACGGCGATGAAATCGAGAGCATTGATAGTGACGAACGAATCAGATACCTCGGTTGATCGTTCAATTCGGAACTTGTTTTTGACGATAAGTGTATCGAACGATTGAATAACGACTTGGCTAGATTATCTGCATCACGGCTGTTAAAGCTCAATGTGACAAACCAGTATATATTCTCGACACTAACATATCCTCTTCAAACAGCACCGGTCAACAAAGTCCCGCGCTATGTCACTGACGGACTAGACGTGATGATCCGTAGAACCATCAAAGTCGGACTGCCGATGCACACGAATGACAATTTATTTTATGCGCCGCGACGGCTAAGAGGTCTTGGGCTAGTCAGATCATCGTGGAAAATATATTTGCAACATTTCGCCATCTCAAAGAGACTTTCAACGAACGACGACCAACTCTTCCAAACCATATCGGACTGCCACGAAGAAATGAAGGCATGCGTTGAGTCACTGAACGTAATCGGTGACAGTACAAAAGCCCTCCGAACAGCTCTCCGTCAACGAAGTTTTGAAGATTGGTGTAAATTAAAATATCAAGGTGTCGGCATACAGCATTTTCACACACACATCAGAAGCAACGATTTTGTATGTAATAAGAACTCGTTGTCATCATTTGAATGGACGGCGGCAATACAGCTCAACAGTAATTATGCAAACCTGTTCGGAGTTCCTGGAATAGAAAGCGCTTCCAACATCTGTCGTAAATGCGGCAGGGAGAATGAAAGAGTATCACATGTCACCGGAAGCTGTCCTTCTAATAACCAGCAAATCATCGCCAGGCATCATAATGTAAAGCACACCATCAGCAAAATGTTATGTGAAAAAGGCTTCCAATGCTTCGAAGAAGTTTATGCAATAGACAATGAAGGACGGTCCCGCTTTAGCGACATCGTCGTATTCGACCCATTATCGAAAGACGCATTTATAGTCGACCCCACCATCCGATATGATACCAATGACGCTGACCAGGACACGAAAATCGTCAATGAAAAATCAAAGAGATATGAAAGCTGCATTTCATTTTACACAAAAAAATATTCCTCATCGTTCGGAAAACGAGAATGGAAAGTACCTGGTCTTTGGTTTGGAAGCCTTGGTACGGTCGGAATGAGTCTTGTGAATTTTTTCAAAGAAACGAAACTGGACATGAGTAAAATTAGTCAAATAACTGAGACAATTCAAATTATAAACAATCATATATGGAAGATTTCATTACAAGTGGGATGAAGTGTAATGAAGGCAACGAAGATTTCTCGAAAATTGATGCAAATTTAAACTTTTCTTCTTCTACAAAGTTCATTGCTTTTCCGAATTGTTGAAACTACCCTAACTAGTTATATTCACCACCAGTGAAGTAAAGGATAAATTCATTGAGTTCAGAACATGGGCGGAAAATCAGTTTGGCCGAAAGATAAAAGTTTTTCGTACCGACAACGGTCTCGAATTTTGCAACAAGGCGATTGAAACAGTTTGTGTCAATAATGGAATTCATCACCAAAGGACGATAGTTTACACACCGCAACAAAATGGATTAGCGGAGCGTATGAACCGAACAATCGTCGAACGAGCCAGATGTTTGCTGTTTGATGCGGATTTAGATAAGAAATATTGGGCAGAAGCGGCTAATATGGCAGTGTTTCTCATAAATAGGACCGTATGTTCAATGTTAGTTGACAAGACCCCCGAAGAAGTTTGGACTGGAAACAAAGTGGATTTAAGTCAGCTTAAGTTATTTGGTTCAAACGTCATGGTTCACATCCCGAAACAACGTCGTAGAAAATGGGACAGGAAGTCAAGTAAGTTAATATTTGTTGGTATGGATAACGACCGCAAAGGATTTCGATGCATCGATCCCAGTACGGAGAAGCTCATAGTTAGTCGGGACGTAATATTTTTGGATAAGGTAATTGATCCAATAACCCAAACGTCAAAAAAAGAATTTGTTTCAGTGAGGGTCGATCACGACTCTGAAGATGAAGGTGAACGTGACAGTTCGAATGATGAACAGTTGGAAGTTGATCAGACAGTTGACGACTCCGAAGATGAAGGTGAACATGGCAGTTCGAATGATGAACAGTTGGAAGTTGATCAGGCAGTTGAAGTCATCGATGACTCGTCGAATTCGGAATATCGATGGCAAAATTCTGATCGTGATTCACTTTATGACGAGGATGACGACACATTAAGAGATCCTAATTATGAGCCGAATCAAAGTGAACTAAATGACACTACAATGTTTATGAGGCAAGACCAATTTAGTCAAAACATTTGTTCGTTGAAAGTCCAGCCAACAGACGAAGAGCCGTTGACAGTTCGTGAAGCGTTGTCGAGTAGTGAATCGAAGGAATGGAAGGCGGCAATGGAAGACGAAATTAAATCGTTGGATGAGAATAGAACCTGGAATTTGGTAAAAATACCGCCTGGTCGGAAGCCTGTCAAGACGAAGTGGATTCTCAAAATTAAACGTGATGAAGCTGGAAATGTAGTGCGTTACAAGGCTCGTTTGGTTGCGAAAGGATGCTCGCAAAAATATGGTATCGACTACACAGAAACTTATTCGCCTGTGGTTCGGCATAGGTCACTTCGATTTTTGATTGCACTGGCAGTTAAAAATGGCTTACACGTTGATCAAATGGATGCTGTAACAGCTTTTATGCAAGGAGATTTAACAGAAGAAATTTACATCGACCAACCGGAAGGATTCAACGATGGATCGGGTCGAGTGTGTAAATTAAATCGCGCAATAAATGGACTGAAGCAGTCTGGTCGTATATGGAACACAAAGTTAGTAAAAGATTTAAAGTTATTCGGGCTCATGCAATCGAAAATGGACCCCTGCGTCTTTTACAAGAAATCATTAGATTTGTTGCTGGCAATTTGGGTCGATGACTATTTTTTTTCTGGAAGGATAAGGACATTTTAAGGAAATTGAAAAATGCGTTAAGTGTGTCGTTTAAAATGAAAGATTTGGGCCAAGCGACTAATTGTGTTGGCATTCGTATCACCTATACAGAAGATGGAATTTGCTTGGATCAGTCCACATACATAAAAGACGTGCTCAAGCGATTCCGTATGGAGGATTGTAAGCCAGTCTCTACACCGAGCGATACAAATCAAAAGTTGTCAATCAACCCAACAGCAAGGGAGGAGGAGGATGGCGTTGATATTACTGGAAGCGTACCGTATCAAGAGCTCGTTGGCTGTTTATTGTTTTTGGTACAAGGGACGAGGCCTGATGTGGCCTTTGCAGTTAGTGATGTGAGTCGGTTCAACAAAAATCATCGGATGGTTCATTGGAAGGCAGTAAAGCGCATTTTACGCTACTTGAAAGGAACGATAAACTGCACTATACGAAAAATGGGAACAAACAACTACTTGGATACACAGATTCTGACTGAGCAACGGACATGGATAAGCGTCGGTCATGCAGTGGACATTTTTTCAAGCTATCAAACGGAGCGGTGTCTTGGTATAGTAAACGACAACAAACAGTCGCTCTCTCAAGCACAGAAGCCGAGTACATGGCAATGGCGTCTAGCGTTCAAGAATCAATCTGGTTGAAGCAATTTGGTAGCGAACTGGATGATAGTTTGGATGGATCAGTTGTAATATATTGTGATAACCAAAGTGCGATAGACTTAGCAACATCAGATGGATACAGACAAAGGACCAAACACATCGACATTCGTCACCATTACTTAAGAGAAGAAGTCGAGTATGGTTCTGTAACCATAAATTATATTCCAACAAATGGAATGGTTGCAGACAATCTAACAAAGGCCGTTACCAAGGAAAAACATAATTTCTGCACCAAGGAAATGGGTTTGTGGTTTTAAAATTTTCAAATTAATTTGCAGTCAACGTATTTATTTTTCTTAGTAATTTTATCAAAGTTTTTGTTTTTAGCCCGTTTAAAAATTTTGAATTTTTTTTACTTAAAACTTGGGTTAAATTGCTATCAAAAACATAATTAGAAATTTCAAAAAGTGAGGGTGTTGAGAGTACCCTAACTAGTTATATTCACCACACTTTGTGGCGCTTAGATATCATTTTGTTATTCAATAAATGGTAGTTCTGATTGTATATTCATATCGACAAGTCGTCTTTTACTTCACCGCCCTATTTACTCTGCCATCACGAATCATTGGATGGGCACCATCAAGTTTTTTCTGTGCGTCTCATATTTTGAGATCTGACGACTGTGTAATGAAGGGCAACAATGGAATCTCCCATATACAGCTAACTGATTTGACGACGTGCAATACTAAAATTCGCTTTTAAGTTGACGAAATTTTGTAATTCATTATTGATAGATATGCTGTGTATGATCATTGGTTGAAAGATACCTTATATATCTCTCTATGTTTCTCGACCGTTGGATACAAGCGTTGGTAGGCTGAAAGTAGCCATATTTCGTTTTTAATAGCGGTCAATCGAAACAGTACACCTTGAGACACTATTTGAAATGGAATTATTTTGTCATTGTAATGACGCTCAGATGTAACTCAACTAGAACAGTCGAGTTGAAGAATACATTAGAATGTATGACTAAATGACAAAATAATTCCATTTCAAATAGTATCTCAAGGTATACTGTTTCGATTGACCGCTATTAAAAAAGAAATATGGCTATTTTCAGCCTACCAACGCATGCTGTGTATGATAGCAACCTTCTATAAGAGGGCAGCACACCTTATGATAAATAAAGGTTTTTCTTCTACACGCCACCGTTCTTCAATCAGAAATTGTTGCCATCTGTGATAGTTCAGAGAGAATGCTGGAAGACGGCGTGGAAGACAAGAGAATTCTGATCTGTTCAGACAGTGAATCGTCTATCAATTCGCTGTCGTCAGTTAAGATTTCATCGAAGCTAGTTCTCCAATGCTTCGAGATTCTGGAAAAGATGTCAAGAGACAATGAAGTTATATTGGGAACCAGGACACTCAGGAGTACGAGAGAACGAAAGGGCTGATGAATTAGCAAGAGAATGTAGTAGCTCTACATTCATCGGACCAGAACCTGTTGCTGGTAATAGCGCAGGGCTGATCAGCTCTTTGGTGGAAAGTAGAACAAAAAGGCACCATCAAGAAAGATGGAACGCTCTCGAGACAATCGAGGGAATTTTTGGCGGGATGTGACGCTAAAAAGACTGAATTTCTGCTGAGTCTCAGCAGAGCGGATTTACGTAAGCTTGTGGGGATCTTAACAGGTCACAACAGCTTGGAATATCATCTCAGCATCGTAAACGATCCGACTTACAGAGGTTGCGGCTTAGACGAGGGCGTAGAGCCGGAAACAGCAAGACATTTTATATGCGCTTGCCCTGCTTTAAAAGCTCTGAGAACGAGGGTTTTAGGGGAGTTCTACTTGACCCCTGAAGTGCAGTTAAAGTTAAATTTAGCTGATGTGCTTTCCTTCATTACAGGTAGCAAATGGCCACACGGACCCGAAAGGGGAATCTGAAACAGAAATGTTTAAAACGGAATTACAGCACAATAGGCCCAACGAGGATTGGCCTCAGTGTTTTTGATCTGGCGCATCTCAGCTTCAAGAGAACTGCAATAATTTTGCTCAACAGTATTTAGTGTAGTTTAAGCTGAATTTTGTTAAAGGTCTAATTTCCAAATAAAACCGTTTTGACACGTCATCCACCATTTGCAAAAACATTCACTAGCTTTCAAACATACTGATGAGTTTGGGAAACACAAGGACTAGTTACAAATTTCTAGTAGAAGTCAAGACAAGAATGCGAAAAACAAAGTAATCTGGAACTATCCAAGACATGTCTTCTAGAACTCACCAGAACTGAAACTGTGGATATGGAAGGGATTAGGAGATGAAAAAATTAGCTTCACAGTCTTTACAAGTGTCACTGAGTCTCACGTCAGTGTCTTGCAACATTTTTTTCCAGCAGTACAGCTGCAACTTCGATGTATTAAACGGAAAAGTCAGTCTGACATTTAAACACAATGTACAAATAACCGATATAATTGCCATGAAACAAAAAACAATTAACTTTCCATCGCATTTTCCTCTTTCGACGACACTACTTCTAATGTTACTCTTTTACCACTGGCGAATTCTTCTTTACTCGGTTGAGTCTCAATTTTTCGTCTCAATGGCTGCTTAAAGCTGCCGTGACCAGCAGCACGTTCCGATTCCTCTATCGTGTACGGTTCCAACTCCAACGCCTTCATTCTTCGCTTATGAACTTTCGTTTTGTAATGCGCTTGTATTGAGTGATCATCAATAAAATATTTAGCACAATGAATACAATAAAATTGAGCGAATCCTGGCTTCTCCAAGTCAACATTCTGATGAATCAATTGTTCCGATTTAGTTTGTAAATCTTCATCAATCTGAAATATGAGTTCATGTGAAAATGTTTCGTCAATCGTTTCAATAAACTTACAAGATCTAAATCACGATTACGATTTCTCGTTCTCCATCTTCTTTGCAAATGTGTATCACCGAAGTGCATTTTCTTACGTCTTTGCGGCTTTCCCATCTTTTATAATTTAGTCGCAATTTATGAGAAGATCACAGCACGTTATCTCGTAAAACATGTGCTAAAAATATAATGTTTTTGTTTTGACATTGGAGAAACGTCAAAAAACCAATCCGGCGCAGAGTCCCAGTCGCTGTAGTTTGTTAGTAGTTATGTTTCAGTGCCATCTGTATTTAAAACAAATAAATTTTTATTTAAAATTATATTTTTTTCGTGCAATTTTTGATTTCTTAGCCCCGCACCTCAGCTTTCGTATAAAAAATTGCAATAAAACAGCAAGAAATTTAAATTGATAAAGAAATAGATTGTGTCATTAGTTTTATGTTTGTCCGTATTCAGCTATGACGCCGCTTGAGGAAAGGGAGTACTTCTATGTTGAGACGCTAATTCAGCTATGCAAAAAACATAGATGGCACCACTTGATTTTCGCAGACAAGACACATCGATTACGCCAAGAATAAAACTTAACAAATCAAATTAAACTGCATTTTGACCGAATAATAACATATGGATTCCACAGAGAAAAACCACAAAACTCACAATGGAACGGGGAAGTGAAATATTTTGTTTATGTTTTTCCCTGATTCTCTACATTTTCTACATTAATAAGTTGAAAAGTTAAACACAGCAAAAATAAATTGTGATCAATACGACAGCACTATGGCAGCTCACTCACAGCGTATTATTCATGCTGTCAACGTGAATAACAAGGAAGAACAAAGCCATGTTATGAAAATAGCAGTGGATGTTTAAATCAGAGTTTTTTGGGATACCTGTGTAATGTTAACATGATGAGTTAAGCCTGATTGTCGATGCTGGCGAAGAAAAAAAATTTCGCCGAAAAAAAAACTGTCTTCGAAAAAAATTTTCTCCGAAAAAAGCTTTTCTCCAAAGAAATTTTTCTACAAAAAAATTATTCTCCAAAAAAAATTTCCCAAAAAAATTTTCTCCGAAAAAAATTTTCTACAAAAAAAAGTTCTCCAAAAAAAAATTCAAAAAAAAAAATGTCTTCCAAAAAAGTTTCTTGGAAAAAAAATTTTCTACAAAAAAATTTTCTTCGAAAACTTTTTCTTTGAAAAAAGTTTTCCTCCAAAAAAATTTTTCTCCAAAAAAATTTTCTCCTAAAAAAGTTTTTTAACCTTCGACTGCCTTCGGAACACTTCGTGTAACTTTCGCCTACCTTCGGAACACTTCGCGTCACTTTCGTATACCTTCGGAACACTTCGTGTCACTGTTATATATATATAATTTTGGCGAAGAAACCAAAAAAAGAAATCAAAAAATCCTAGATGGCGTCACTTTGACAGTTGGCAGCTATTTTCTTAAAATGATAAAAAGTTCTACTGACCAAACTCTATAACTTTCTAGAAGTAATCATCTCTCAAAGTAGTGTTATTCCGGAGCTAAAATTCGAAAACCGAAAAAGCATAAACGAAAATCCAAGATGGCGCCGCTATGACAGTTGGCAGCCATTTTCTTGTTATACCAAAAAATTCTCCTGATGAAACTCTACAACTTTCTAGAAGAAACCAACTCTCTAAGTGCTATTATTCCGAAGCTCAAATTCGAAAACCAAAAAAAACCTAAATTATTGCTTGGGAAAATTCAAAGTGGCGTCGGTCGGTTTCACTGCTGGCAGCCATTTTCTTAAGATCTAAAAAAAATTTTCTGACCAAACTCTATAACTTTCCCAATGGAAGCCTAGCTATTGTCACTCCGGAGCTAAAATTCGAAAATTCCGACCATTACCTAAAAAACCCGCAAAATTAACCACTTTTCCATATGCCACGGCTGTTCCAGAATTTTCCCGGAAAAGCGGCATGTGAAATTTTTCATTTGGGGCCGAGACTGACGTTCCCTGAAAATTTCAGGAAGATCGGCTGTCTAGTTCTCTAGATCGAAAATTATTAATAGATCATGCTCGGAGCGGTAGCGGAGAGCGTGACGCAGTCCCCACACCCCAAAAAAAACGTCCACAAACCCAAAAACCTCCATACAAAAACTTTGGGACAAGACACAATGTATAGGCGAAGTTTTGAGTTTTTTCCCCTCGCCCCCCTTCCCCTCCAAATTATTTAAAAAAAAAACTACGTCGCATCAGCTTTCCAACAAGCCCTCACTCATCAAAATCGCTTGAAAACTGGCTGAGATGTGGAGGTTTGAAGATGGTACTTTTCCATACATCTTACCAAAATCCATTGTTCTCATTATTATGAAAACGTTTTTTCTGATCTGTCGGTTTCTATGTATCTATCTATCACAACAAAAACCCTTTTAAAAGGGAAATGTGACGCAAGTCCTTCTTCCTCCTTCCACAACAACTGATATCAATTTGGGGTGACGCTTAAAGCTTTGAAACGCAAAAATTCTTTTGGAATGTTTTCATTTTTGATTAAAAAGATGCGTCACAAATTCCGGACCCCCCAATGTTATAGTTTTTCTGTTCTTTCAGCTTTCACAACGCAAAAATTTGTCATTATGTATGGCGTATTTTTGAACAGGAAATCAAATTTTTGCGTATGACAGCTGAAAGCGTAGAAAAATTATTACATTTGTGGGTCCGGCATTTGTGATGCATTTTTTTAATCAAAAATGAAAACATTCCAAAAGAATTTTTGCGTTTCAAAGCTTTAAGCGTCACCCCAAATTGATATCAGTTGTTTTGGAAGGAGGAAGAAGGACTTGCGTCACATTTCCCTTTTAAAAGGGTTTTTGTTGTGATATTGTCAATAATCGGTCAATAAGTGATGTGTTGTGAGGCATGTGTGACATAAGTTACTGTGTGTTTTTACGCTGTTTGCACAAAAGGACTTTTAAGGCTGCTCACATTGATCTTCCACAATTTTAACATTGATCATGAATATGTATATGTTGGAAAATTTCATACTTTCTCTCTCATACACACATACAATCCAAACAAACTGCAAATGTTCATTTTCTGAAATGATTTGGTATGGCGTGGTGCTCTGTGTTTTCGTAGTGAGGCAGGTGGAAAAAAAATATTGTAAGGCAGGTTTGTAGCAATAAAGCCAACACAATATATTATTGTGAGTTTGGTTTCTGTGAGTTTTTTTTCCAGCTAACTTCCTAAAAATACTTTGTTTTCGTAATGTTTTTTATTTTATTTTTTTTTTTTTTCATAACAAAATAACGTCAGAAATTGTTTTTATTTTGTAAAAGAAATCCAGCAAGAAGTCTAAACAAATTAAATTTAATTTAATTACGTTTGATGTAGCTTTATTTTAGGTACAAATATACGGGAAGCTTTTTACGTTCTTTTAGAAAATTCAATTTTGTTTGTTTTTTTTTCTTTCAATGGGAAAAATCTCAAGTAAGAAATGATTTCTTTTTCTTACTTTGAAGGTGTGGAGTTTGCTAACTAGAAAGTGTATACGTAAACAGTTAACGGATATTAGGTACTTTTCAGTAAGTTCACAAATAAATGTTTCAAATGAGTCTAAAGAATAGCAATTTTTCTTTTATATCCAGTCTATAAATATGGTAAGATGCACAAGTTTTTAAATCATTTTATTTCTTTGTGAAACAATTTCTGTGTTTCTATGAGTAAACAAACGTAATCTTCCGAAAATGTATACACCAGTAGCTCAGAGAAAATTCTTAGTTACGCATCGCATGTTTAGTTATTACGATGAACATAGAAAATGATAATATTGGCTTCCAGCTAGGACAACAAACTCAAAGAAAAACGATGTTCAAACATTAATTTAAGGAAAATGTTAATTTATATCCTGCAGGAAAAATACAACACAAGTAAGCAAGCATAGATAGAGGCTTAATTAATTGGTTTTCCGAAGAGAAATTTTCGCAAAAATAATTTTATGGCTTTCTTATGTCTACACAGCAGACACAACAGCCGAAATTGGAAGCGAAATGTAATCTAACTTTTCACAAAACACCGATCGACCTCATATGATGTGCATATTTGTTTTGATTAATTTTTTTTGTTGTCACTAATAACAATGAAAAGGCATTGCTAATAATTGGGAATAAAGTTTAATAAAGTCAAACTACGGTGCGGTACGAGGGGTTATCCACGGGTCAAAAATTTGTACTAAAAATTCCAACTCCATAAAAAAATTCTAAAAATTTCATCGAAATTCCAAAAATTCCACCAAATTTCCGAAATTCAGACTTTCCGAAAATTCCAGAAATTCCAAAAATTCAAGAAATTCCACAGAAATTCCAAAAAATCGACAGAAATTCCAAAAATTTGTACCATAAATTCCAATTCCACAAAAAAATTACTAAAAACTCCAAAAATTCTATCAAAATTCCAAAAATTCCATCGAAATTCCAAAAATTCCATCGAAATTCCGAAAATTACATCAAAATTCCAAAAATTTCTACCAAATTTCCGAAATTCAAACTTTTCGAAGATTCCAGAAATTCCAAAAATTCCAGAAATTTCATAGAAATTCCAAAATTTTGTACCAAAAATTCCAATTCCATAAAAAAAAATTCCATCGAAATTTCCAAAAATTCTACCAAATTTCCGAATTTGCAGACTTTCGAAAATTTTAAAAAAATTCAAGAAATTCCACAGAAAATTCCAACAATTTCTACCAAAAAATCCAATTCCATAAAAAAATTCCATCGAAATTCCAAAAATCCAATCGGAATTCCAAAAATTCCACCAAATTTCCGAAATTCAGACTTTCCGAAAATTCCAGAAATTCCAAAAATTCAAGAAATTCCACAGAAATTCCAAAAAATCGACAGAAATTCCAAAAACTTGTACCAAAAATTCCAATTCCACAAAAAAATTACAAAAAATTCCAAAAATTCTATCGACATTCCAAAAATTCCATAGAAATTCCAAAAATTCCATCGAAATTCCGAAAATTACATCGAAATTCCAAAAATTTCTACCAAATTTCCGAAATTCAGACTTTTCGAAGATTCCAGAAATTCCAAAAATTCCAGAAATTCCATAGAAATTCCAAAATTTTGTACCAAAAATTCCAATTCCATAAAAAAATTCCATCGAAATTCCAAAAATTCTACCAAATTTCCGAAATTCAGACTTTCCGAAAATTCTAAAAATTCAAGAAATTCCACAGAAATTCCAAAAATTTCTACCAAAAATTCCAATTCCATAAAAAAATTCCATCGAAATTCCAAAAATCCCATCGGAATTCCAAAAATTCCACCAAATTTTCGAAATTCAGACTATCCGAAAATTCAAGAAATTCTAAAAATTCAAGAAATTCCATTGAAATTCCAAAAAATCGACAGAAATTCCAAAAATTTGTACCAAAAATTCCGATTACACAAAAAAATTACAAAAAATTCCATCGAAATTCCGAAAATTCCATCGAAATTCCAACAATTCCACCAAATTTCCGAAATTTAGACGTTCCGAAAATTCCAGAAATTCCAAGAATTCAAGAAATTCCACGGAAATTCCAAAAACTTCATCAAAATTCCAAAAATTTAACAGAAATTCAATCGAAATTCCAAAAATTTCATCGAAATTCCAAAAA
>CM055405.1:41805172-41831152 GCA_029228625.1 Pseudolycoriella hygida | reverse complement strand
AAACTCCGTGCATTACCACTTTGAACATTTTTCCACATGCCACGGCTTTTCCAGAATTTTCCCGGAAAAGCGGCATATGAAATTTTTCATTTGGGGCCGAGACTGACGTTCCCTGAAAATTTTAAGGAAATCGCTCGAGCGGTTCTGTCTCAAAAGTTTTTGTATGGAGGTGTTTGGGTTTGTGGATGTTTTTTTTGGGGTGTGGGGACTGCGTCACGCTCTCCGCTACCGCTTCGAGTATGATGGTTCATCGATTTACAAATTCACTGTTTCCATTTCGCTTTTTGTGTAATAAATACGATTTTTGGCTGCTTATTTTATGTGGAATCAACATTTCGCTGTTCAAGCAATTGTAAGCAACTGTTTCAACAGTACCTTCTACATCACGATTTTGATAGCTATGTGAGTCAGCAGAGCTTATGACCTTAGAACGATCGGCAAAAGTGACTCTTCGATTCCTTGAATACCACATGATTTCTTTATTTGATGGCTTCTCGGCTTCTAGCACAATAATGGAAGTGTCGGAAACCGGTGGTAAAGACTGCTAATCGTAAGATCCTTTGTTGGCAGTCGATGATAATTTATCGAAGTCGACTGACAGGTCTGAGTCATTAAAAATGTATATGTTAGTGTGCCCAACATCATATCGCTATCAGGTCATTTTAATATTCGTCACCAGTGTGGCTTCACGAACAGACGCACATCTTTTAATTCGCATAAATGATTTTGAGGATGTGGAAAAAATTGATCATATCGTTCATATCGCTTGGCTTTGTTAGCTGCCAAACAAACTGTCCGGGATTTTCCAACTATCAGAATGATCCCAGTTTATTAAACGTAAATTGAAAAAAAAAGTGATTTGAAAGTTAGATTACTAAACGATTTTGCTTATGAACTAGGATCTCGATGGAGACTTCATGATGGTGTATACTACATCCGCCTATATCATCGATTGTGAACGAATCCAGTGGAGTGTTGGACCGAACAACAATCGAACAGCCTATCTCAAAGACGCAAATGGTTGTTGTAGACGTATCGATAATTTTGACAGCTCCAATCCGCAATACTATCAGCATGATATTACACCTCTAAATTCTCAATGCAGTTACTTAAAATCAACCGAAAAAGTCAATAAGAAATTGGTTGCAAGTACGGGAGTTGGTTTGGATCTATGCTTGATTATTTATATTTGTCATCCTTCTCGACATGGGCTGCTGGTTGTCTGTCGACAGTTACCGTCGCCGTCGCTTTGGACTATTATTGGAAAACTTCTGACAACCTTACTCAGCTTGCTCATACCGACACCTTGGAAAACGGTAAATCAGTACAACTGTATTTTCGCAAACACTTGCTTTTTTTGAGGAAGCAAAAGCTTTCGAAGAATATGATTGAACAAAAAAAAAATTGAGAATAAAAAGGCGCTTTTCGTCACACTGACTGTTGAGTTTTGATTTCATTCAATGTCACACAGAATTAACCCATTCGGATCTTCTGTTTAAATATCCGAATTCCTGGTCGAATGTATTCGGACATTCGATACGATATTTACAACTCAGCGAATTTTGATGGAAGATTGCTCATGAGTTCGAGCCTTGGCAAGAAGAAATTAACTATAAGGTAGCAATCAATGGAGCGCTTAAAAGTTATGAGTTTAAAAAACTCCATAAATTGTTCGGAAAATACAGCAACAAAATTTTTCAGATAAATAACAGAGAAAAGAGACTTTTCGCCTCATAACTTACCTAAGGGCCCCAATTTATATTTAAAAAAAAAACTTTCATCCATGGGAACGTCATTGTAAACATCGATTGTTGCCACCTTCTGTTGAATCTGTTGAGCAAACAGTTTTTCTTCAGAATGTACAATGAAATGCATCCAATTTACCGTTTTTCTCAATTGTATTTATTTTCATTGTCTAATTTTATTTAAAAAATAAAGAAAAGTAATTCGAAAAGCTTTGTCATGTTGAATTATCATTGAAGACCTAGTCGGTAAAACAATTAAGTCTAATAAATGTTTTCTTTTCCTGAATTTGTATTGCTTCTTCTTTATAATTATTTATATTTATTGCGCCTAAAAGTATTTCTACACAGCATCACACACATGTTACAAAAGAAACAGAAATGGCAAACACCCACGTGGGCATCTATATGAGATTGTGTTTAGGGTGGATCAAAATCAAAGAATGAGTCTGGAATATTACACTTTTTTTTAAACTTTTAGTAGATTTTCGAATATTTTTCTGATGTTTGTCTTGCTCGTTTTCTGGTGCAAATATCGCCTTGCGTGTGACTTAAAGGGTGGCAGTCCTTTGTTTTTACTTGTACAAGTAACACTCAACGTGAAGTTAGCTGCAGTTGCGACCGAAGCTAACTTCATTGCAAACAAAATCAGCTGATTATTGAAACTTTCAATGAAGTCAGCTGACTTTGGTAAATTTATTAATGAAATCAGCTGATCTTGTTTGCAATGAAGTTAGCTTCGGTCGCTACTGCAGCTAACTTCACGTTGAGTGTTACTTATACAAATTAAAAGAAAAGACTGCCACACAGAATACTTCATCAAAGACAAACCAATTAAACGTCTTTTTTCTATCAGTATACAGTGACCGTGGGTGAATATTATTTTGAAAAGTAAAATGAAAACTCCTCAGAAACGGCAATCGGTCCCAAAATGGTTTTTATTTATTCACTCGACTTTTCGATTCATTTTAGAATCATCATCAGGAGCCTATCAATAAAATGTGTGAATTAAACGTGTCAGTAGTATCAAAGACTTGGGAGTCACATACGACCACAGATTCTCTTTCGACGACCACCTTGAGCTAGCATCGAAAAAGGGTTCATCTATGCTATCATTTGTTAAGCGACAATGCTACGGACGATTCGACCACAACACAGTGAAGATGCTATACTCAGCTATAGTTAGATCACACCTCGAATTCTCCACTTCAGTTTGGGCATCGCACCACAATGTTCGCATTCAATCGCTTGAAAGTGTTCTTTTACGCCACAAAGACAGATATCTTGACAAAACGAAAGATAACTATCGTTTATGTCCATACGTGGATAGATGTAACGAATTAAACATGAGGTCACTCCTCAGACGTCGTACCAATGCTGCAATCTTTTTTATGCACGACATTCTTACAGGAAAAATCAACTCACAATTCTTGCGCAATAGAATTCAACTGTACGACGACGTCAGGAACCTCAGAAATCCTTCATTCATTCGCATACGTCGGTCCAAGCACAAATACACAACTCATCGTTTAATTTTGCATATTTGTTGTTTAATTTTGCATATTTCTTGTTTAATCTTGCTGCCGTTGAAGCATCTTGGAACTTGACGACTCAATATTTGGGAAATTTGGTGTTTGCTAGTGTCTTTGTTTAGGTGCTTTCTTTCCACTAGATAAAAGAAGCCAGAGAGCTCCTCGCCCGGTGATTAATTTATTGATTGTATATTTTGATATGTTGTTTAAAAGCTTAAGGATTTTTTATTTCTTGATCACAGAAACTTAATTTGCATATCCTGACTGCACATCTCATTGAACGACCCATTATTTGGCAACATGATGTGATACCTTAATTTACATGCTCACTTTTTGACGTTTGACGACACCAGTCCTTTTGGTTTAGCCATTTTGACGACATCCTTTGACGGCGATATTTTGGACTCTATCCCTTCTCGTTTAACAGTTTTGACGACAGCCTTTTACGGCGATATTCGTGATATTCGATTTTTGTGAATGTTTTCAATTTATTATTTATTGTTTCCAATTTCGTACCTTTCGTTTTGTTTTGTTCCTTATTTTATTTTTCAAATTTATGTTATTGTAATTTTACTGTGCAAGTAATTATTATAACGTTTTTGGTTTTTTTAACGAGGACTATGACATTTGTCATAATTACTCTTTTTTACCATGTCAGCTAGAAGATAGTAGGCAATAAAAGCAATATTCATTCATTCATTCAACTCTACGTGCCCGAAGATCCAGACTTCAGTATTTCAGACGATTTTATGCAATATAGAAAATTTCGTTGGCCACCGCAGCGCAGCGATCGACTCTATTCCAATTGTTTTTGTTGCACTTACGAGGGCGGATCGATAAGTACCTGTTTTTGTAAAGAGAAGACAATTTTTCACAATTTCTCACATTTATTCCTCCAGATAGTTCTATTTTAGGTCGATACACTTAGTACAGGGGTATTCCAACTTTTTTTCGACTTCCAGAAAATACAATTTCTGAAACTCTGCAAAATTCTCCTCCGTTTCGATTATGACCTCCTCGCTTGACGTGAATCGCTTTCCGCCGAACCACTTTTTCATGTTAGGAGAAAGAAAGAAGTCGCAGGGGGCCAAATCTGGGGAATACTGTGGATCGGGAAGCTTTCAGTATCCCAAATTGACCAAATAGGAGGGGGCTACTGCTAACAAATGCGCCGGTGCGTTGGCTTGGTTGAAGAACATTCGCGTTTCTCCTTGAATGTAACGTCAAATCGATTCAATAATTCACCGTAGTATTGTCCTATTATTGTTTTTACGTTTTACAAGTAGTCAGTTAGGATGATTCCTTGGGAAACCCAAAAAACAGTTGCCATGACCTTTCAATCGGACGAAATGGTCGTGCTTCCTAAAAGACAGATGTATGGCCTCGTTCAAATTAATGAAACCAATATCTGATGGTTGTCATAGAAGGTGCAAGGTTCATATAAAAACCGATCTTTACATGAATCGAATCACTGATCGATACCGTTCTCGTTCCATTTTTTTTTACAATACTCAAACTTGCTTACCCTTAAATATTGAAAACAAATAATCCGCTTGATGAATTTGTTTGAAATTTTTACTGACGTCGTTTAAAGGATGATATTAAGACATGCTATAAAGATTTTTATCTAGGGTGAATACGATTGGCAAAAACGGGTACTTATCGATCTGCCCTCGTATCTCGATTAGTACCAACTTCACTTTGGTGACTGTTATGGTAACCTTATTGCAACGAAGGTGGTTGCAGTTGAGATAAGAGGAACTAAGTCAAAACATGTACAAGATTTTCGATGAATTTGTACTGAAAGTACTTCAAATTTAGTTTCCATATTGTGTTCACCTGCATATGAAATAGATCATCTACATGTAATTCTACTTTGATACCCAACCTTTTAGTTTCGTTGAATGCATTTCAGAAAATTTCTTTACGAAAAAGAGCTTCCACTCTGACGGATTCTAAATATTTAACATGGATTTTTCGTGTAGATGATGTAATAGCCTATGTATTTGTAAAAATAATTTGATAAAATGTCTATGTCAGTAAAATCAAACCACCCTAAGTGAATGGGTTTCGTTAAAAATTTTCTAAGCTCAGATAATACGTCCAGATGACTTGAAATTGTTTTTCTTTGCAAAAGAAAAAGTTTTAACTTGTAAGAATGTTTAACTTGGCAGCATTTTATCTGTAGCCGTTAATTTCTTTTTTGTATTACCTGTTAGACTAATACATTCTTTACACCTTTAAGCTTCTTACGTTTCTTTACCTAACGAAATTTTCAATTTCATCTGGTTTTGTAACCAATTTATAATTTCGTTTTGTGAAAATAGAAAATGCCTACAACATCCCAATTTTGTTACAAATAGCGTTTCCTGAATATAAGAGATTTTGAATAAAATATTGGTCTTTACATGGCTCTTTGTCGAAAAATTCGATCACAAAAGTTGTACTAACAATGAATACAAAGAATAATTTAAACAGTTCCACACAGAACATTGACTTTGAATACATGGAAAAAAAAGTTTTAGTTTTCGCATGACCCGAAACCAAATATGCATTTAAGTTTACAAGGAAGAAAGTTGTATCTCGACCTCTCTATCATTTCATTCGAAATCTACATCTCAAACCCAAAAAATACCTTTTCCGGATTGACGTGGGTGAAATTAAGACCATTTCTTTATTATAAAAATGCCACAAACGAAACCAGAAACTCAACGTAATTTATTATAATTTCGAATACGAATTTTGGTTTGCCTTGTATACCGATTCCCGCAGCAATTAAAAATAATAATTAAAGTGCCAACAAAAAATGTAATAAAACTCTGATGAAAGCGAAAGTGTCTAACACACAAAATACTCCCGTCGTTGCTCGAGTTGCTTTTTAATTCGAAGAGACTCTAATAGTGTCGTGTCGTATGACTGTGAGGTATGTGTCGTTGGCACCAACAACGTTGTATTGAGGCTCTAAACCGGTTTTGACTGCATCACACTAGCCAACAGATCTTTTGTGTTTTAAAAACGAATAATGCCTTTTCATAAACTCCGACTCGAATATTCCGAATCTGAAATTATTTGCTATCGGGCTAGGTTTGACCAGTGTCAACCTCGGATCTGCTATATATTCCCAAAATCCTTTAGTGTTTACTTACAAGAAGAAGCTTTACTCAGAAGTGAAAGCATCTACTTACAAGTAGAAGCACAAGTAAAAGCTTTAACTTCTCAGCCATTGCTTATGCTTAGCATTTTCCTGCTTCAAGTAAATTTTACCAAAACCAAAATATGGTTTTTGCAATTCACCGACAAAAGACTTGCTTTTTCATACTTGCTATCAGGGACGAAAAGAAAAATGCAATCCCACGGGGCGAAAGCTGGCGCTTTCGCCCCTTTGGCTTACATTTTCAACTTTCGTCCCTAATAGCAAGCATGAAAAACTTAATACGTCACTCGGAAATGAATTACATGCCTACTACCTCGTACGTAAATAACTATTTCGTGTGTCATTCCGGTGTCGCAAGAGGTCACCTTTCGCACTAGTGCAACAAAAATTTTTTGACGCACTAAATTTCATTTGTAAAGATTTTTATTAAAACTGTTCATAAAGTGACCAACCATTATTTTACTTATCAGAGTTAATTTTTTGGTTTAATATTTCACAAAGTATCCAATGATAGTCTTTGCACTTGGTCTGTGGATAAGTTTTTGTAGAGCTGATTTGTTGTTTCGTAACTACTCCCGGCGGTTGACGAGTTTATGCGGCTTGGTGCGTTTGAGTCGTCTTGGGTTCTGTACGAAGTTCGGTAAACGAAAAGCCTTAGGATTTTCGTGTTGTGTAAGTTGGTTTTCATGCTTTGTTGACGCACTAATGCGATAAATTTTTTCGCACTAGTGCGTAAAAGCTTTTACGAAATAGTGTAACAAAATCTTATCGCACTAGTGCGTAAAACCAGCTTAGATAAACAGTTATAATAATTGAAAAGCTTCTTTTTGTTGCTGCCGAACTCGCCTTCGGTTCGTGTTAGCAATATACCATCTAGTACGTTAAACTACCTTCATACGTAACTTGTATCAAGAACTACTATTTTCCACTAGTAAATTTCAAGTAAGTACTAAATTGTAATTAAGCCGTGTTCGATATTCTAGCGATTCAAATGAATTGCGGCAATTATAATCATGAAGTTAGAAATCAGTAATTTCAATTCCCGATGCACTTGCACACACTTTATAGACATAACAACAGACCGAAGCGACAAAGAAGCTCAAATTTGTTCGATTTTTCTTTATAGTATCACATTTTTTTTATCACAAAAGGATACAATGAACGTAAATAAAAAGCCATTCGAATCAAAAACCTAATGTATGCAAATTTATCGTTGTTGTTTCGTCATTGTGAAAAACATCACTTAAATGTAAATAAATCATACGCTCGTTATAGCGATGCGTCTGTGACGCAAGTCAACGATAGGTTCAAAAAATGAAAGAAAAGTTACGTACTAGCAACAGAGAAATAATTTGGCAGCTGGGTCTCCAGAACATCATTGAAAATTTAACCGAGCGTTAAATGGCCTGCGGCTCGATTCCCAATGCCTACACGTCGCAATAACAATTTTGGCAAGAGGTGCATAATCTTATATTATTTAATTGAAATTATACGTTTTGAAAAATTCAAATTTTTTCCCGCTCATATCTGTGGAATGTTGTCTGGTTCTGCTTGTAATTCAGCTACGATTGTAAGCATTACATTATATACCTAGTGCTATAATATTCTTCAATTGTAAGTATGAGATACACATATTTCAGTGTTCAGATTCCTTTGTTTCTCTCCCTTACGTTCTAATTTTACAATTCGCGACGTGAGACCTATAATTACGCTAGCCCCCCTCCACATAAAAAATTCTCTCCTACGACGTATAAATATCCCCAACAATCAGTAATTATGAAGCGCAGAAATTCGTTATTTGGGTTACCAAACTTATGATTTTGTATGTAGGTGGTATTAAGAAAACTACTAAATCAAATGAAAATGCTATATGTTTGCAGCAGTCATGAAAGTATGCGTATAAATTGTTTGATATCGTTTGGTCTAAAGAATAATATACAATCATGCCAAGTTGAACGTATTTAGATTACATTAACTTAATATGGGTCGTATAACAAGTGGTTCGTTAGATTGGCACGCACATAATAAAACCATTTATGATGCAAAATTCGTGTTTAGTTTTTCAACGACATTTCTGGAAAACTTAGTACGAAATGTGAAAGGGTCGTTGTTTAATTTACGGAAATATCTTATAATTATTGTAAAGTAATACACTAAATGTTTTTCGTTGTTTTCGATTTTAGCATAATTTTTGAATAGCCCATCGGACTATTGACTTTCAAATTCGAAATAAGCGGGATATCGGCAACTTCAGCTAGTAATAGTACTATAGTACTATGTCAGGGCCTATTATGGTGAATTAATTCGCAGAAATTCGCAAAATTCACAAAATTCGCAAAAATTCACAAAATTCGCAAAAATTCACAAAATTCGCACAGATTCACAAAATTCGCAAAAATTCACAAAATTCGCAAAAATTCACAAAATTCGTAAAAATTTACAAAATTTGCATATGGAGATGTATATAACAAATTAGAACAAATTGGGGTTTTACCATGTTCGCCAACATTTTTGGTGTATACGTTGCTCAAGAAATAAAATAAATTGAAACTTATTCTACCAATGGCTAGTTTGGTTTCATTTTTAATTTATTTCATAATCATTAAGTCAATTTTTTCTTTTTTAAATACTTGCTATTTGTCTTTCCACTTTCTGTGTTGCACACAACCCTGGAACGTAACGTTACCCCAACAGCTATAATGAAAAATTTGCTTAGCAATCCTCCCGACGATTTTGCGTCTTTTAAAAACAACATACCCTGAGTCTGTTTGGCAGAGACATTTATAGATTTGCTACTGTGTCTAGTGCTGACATCACCATTGCAGTCCATCTCCACCTTTGAACTGCGATCGCTACTTTGATTGTCATCACTAGAAGAAGCATTGCTTGTGTCATTGAGATCCATTTCAAGTTCGTAATCGTTATGAGAATCGTCTTCGATATCGTCATCAATGGAACTTACATCGTTACTTGAATGGGACAGTAGTAAGTGTTTCCTTAGAGACGAATAATGCCATCTCGGACGGATTAAACTTGCGGACTTATCTTCTTTTGTCGATTCTTTCGAACGACGACGGTAACCCTTATATATGGCGGTGTAACCTTCCTTGCATTTAGTTACGGGGCATTTGATAAAAACTGAGATTGATCCATCGGCTTTGGTCACGTAACTTTCTTTTTTCACCTTGAAATCGGGTGTGTTTTCAATTGTCTAAGTAGTTAGTAGTAAATATAAAACTAAAGTTTGATTCAATTGTTCAGAACACTTCGCAATTCTTTACCTTATGTAAACACTGACGCGTTTTCATCCAATGAAAAACGTTGACAAACAATTGCTTCACTATTTCAGCCTTTTCATCGACATCTTTTCGGATCGAGACTGTAGAGAATGACCTCATACAGGAAAACATTTACGGAGATTCTATTTACTGACCTTCAACTTTGTCAGGTACCTCGTTTTGATTCGTCTCCTTCGTCGCGTACAATTTGTGACACTGTTCGGCAATGTTCGAAATCATGCTAATTTGTCCACAAATCAGCTTGAATTTGCCTTGGTCTTGCCAATAGAAACCCAAATAATCTTTTGTTGTCTCGCCGGATCCTATCATAACTTCACTAAAATCATTTCTCATAAATTCCTCAATACCATGTAAGGATTTTTCATCAAAATTCAAGAACGCATATGCGCTAGTGTATTGAGTAATTGTTAGAATGTTTTTTATCATTTGTGGAATTTTAAAATTTAGAAACAATTCTAAACACTTATAAAACTCATCATCACTACTTTGCTTGAGATTATTCACTATTAAGGAGGCTTGATCACTCATTTTAAATTTGAATAAAGACCACAAAAAAATCAAACTTCATTCAAAGATATTCCTTAAATTCTGATAGTTGACGTGGGAACATGCTCATAAATAATTGCATTGTTTCAAAATGTAAGTACTTGATACCGAACGAAAAACACATTGGCGTATCACTTGAAAGGGGTAAATTTTGCAATTCAAACGGAGTGCAAAATATTTGTACGCCAATGTTTGATTAAATTATCTTTACGCGCTCATTTGTATCTTAATGTATTTACTTATTACATGCATATATCTATAAATTTGTCAAAAATAATCATTTTTCTTGTGAATAAGCGATTTGTCTACAATGAATATTGAATCATTAATTAATAATCTCAAGCAAAGTAGTGATGATGAGTTTTATAAGTGCTTGGAGTTGTTCCTAAGCTTCAAAATCCCAAAAATGATAAAAAACCTTCTAACTATCACTCAATACACTAGTGCATATGCATTTTTAAATTTTGATGAAGAATCACTACGTGGTATTGAGGAGTTTATGCGGAATGATTTCAGTGATGTTATGATAGGATCCGGCGAGACAACAAAAGATTATTTGGGGTACTACTGGCGGTGCCAAGACAAATTCAAACTGGTTGGTGGACAAATTAGCATGATTTCGAACATAGCCAAAGAATGTCGAAAGTTGTATGAAACTGAAATAAATAAACTGAACACAAATGAGGGTAACTGACAACAAGATTTATCTATTTCACATAATAAATTATTGCTTTTACAGATGCTTTATGTACTCAGGTTATTAAGGAAACTATTGCTGACAATGAAAAAAGATTTTTTAACTTGATTGGTTCCCATATAATCACCGTTTTTAATGACGCGAAACGTACTACATTAAGTGGTTGGTCTTGGCCGGGGCGCTATGTGACATCGGAAATTTCACACAATTATAGAACAAATGGTCTTTTGTTGAATGATATTAATTTGCAGTACGTAACTCCTACAAATCACTCAGAGTTTATTGACTGTATTGTACAAAGTAACATGACAGAACTTAAGGCCATGATACGAAATTCGTTAGCGGTGTCACTCAGAGTCGATGGCTCAACCGATCGTACTGCAGATCACAATGTATTTGTTATGGTCAACATTGTAAGGTCTGATTCGACATTGTCTACAGCCTTTCTAGGTTTCAAATCTCCAAAGAGAGATAAATCGATCGGCTATTTCGAATGTGTGAAGGAAATTATTGACGACATAGTAACTTGGAATGAGTTTTCAACTTTAATGACTTCTCTTGTTACTGATGGAGAAAATCTTAACACTGGCGAATTTAATGGGCTCTTCGCTAAGATTAAAGCAGATAGATTGTTATCTAATAGTCCAGAACGGCCTTTATTTTCGATATGGTGTATTGGCCATCGAGTAAATCTCGCTTGGAAAAGTACCTGTAACATCGTGACGATCAAAAAACTAATTTTAGATGCCACAAAGCTAGCTGCTCACTTTCGAAAGTCTGGAAAGCGAACTAAAACATTGAAAACTATCGCTATTGAACAAAACTTAAGTCAACCACAACGATATCCAGCTTTTTTTGCTATACGATGGTCTGAGTTCTCGTTTCATTTGATCAATACTGTGTTACGTAACTGGCGCTGTTCGGTGAAATACTTTGAAGGAACCAAATTTTCTACACTCAAGAATCAATGGCTCATCGTTGACAGAATTCATTTGATGACGTTTTTGGCCGATGTCTTGTGTCTGATAAAGGCGTTTCAAAAAACTTGTCAGTCTGATACCATATCCTTGCTTGATGTTATTAAGAAACAGCATAATCTTTTCGTTAAATTAGAAAACTGCAAACACAGTAAACTTGACGGAGGTTGGGAAGAACTTTTTTTAAAGAAATTGTATAGAGTCGGCAACATTTCGTATTTGTATGACATTCCATTAAGAAAGACGAAATGTCAATCAACATCATTTAATTCAAAAACAAGAAAATTTATAATGAATAAATTGATTGGACAGCTAAAGATTCGACTCGGTATTGATGAGTCATTCCAGAAGACGATGAAACCATTCATTCTTATCAATAACACAGTGTCAAAAAGTGACCTTGAAAGGTGCCATTCTTTTTTGCTGCCTGATTATGACGTAAGAGATTTCTACTTCGAGTACGACAAGGCTGTAAATTTGTTGAAGGAACATAGTTGCGATACCACACTTAGTTACTTGCAAAAACTTCATGAGCTTTGTCCCAACGACCTACCAATAATCAAACTTGGATTAGCTAGAATTGTCGCAGCTAAACCGCATTCTGCAGACGTCGAAAGATTAATTAGTAAGTTTAAATTATTTCAATTGGCTAAAAGCTGTTCTTCATTATTCGGTTTTAGATGTCTACAATAAATTCAAAGACACAGACCGATCGTCTCTCATTCAACGATCGCTCTTCAATTACTTGTATGTAAACATTAACATGAGTTCTGTAGAAGAGTTCGATCCTCGACCGGCAACTCAGTTTTGGTTGGCGAAAAGGCGAAGGCAGCCTCAATCAAACACGAAAAGTCAAAAACAAAATTGGTTTAAGGGAGTGTTGAAGAACGCAGGAACGAAATATGTTCCCAAGAATAAGATTCAGTTCTAAAATAAATTCTTACAATTTTATTAAAAATCACAAAAATTTACAAAAATTAGCAATAATTCGCAAAATTCACAAAAATTCGCAAAATTCGCAAAAATTCACAAAATTCACAAAATTCGCAAAAATTCACAAAATTCGCAAAAATTCACAAAATTCGCAAAATTCGCAAAATTCACCAAAAAATTCTACATAATAGGCCCTGTACTATGTAGTGTCGGGCAGTGAGAAGGCGCTTGAATTGGAAAAGGCGGTCAGCGCAAATGGCGAGCAGTTTTATGCTGGCTACATTATGGGAAATCTCCTCACGCGAGAAACCTAGGAAAGACATCAGAGAATATGTTATGCTGTTTGAAATGGTTCTTAGAAAGACGCAATGCTAGGACTATCAAACACCTTGCAAGGTTTAGCAGATGGCTTCCTTGAGACACTATCTGAGCAAGATAAAAATCTCAACAAGCGGCCCACGCTGCAAACGTTGCGGAATTTATCGAAAACTTCGAAGCATTTTCTGTGTCATTGCCCTACTTGAGGACTTTCATCTTAATATGAAGGATACCTAATGTCGTACTCTACAAAGCAAATAGCTGGAAGAAACAATTGCACTTGGCAGAAATCATCCCTATACTTCATCTACAAATTAAAATAGATCAGTTCCTTGCAACATTTCTCATCATCCACATCACAATCATCACCGAACTGAGAAAAGTGGTACAGTGGGTCCAACATCGATTTATAGTAACGTTGAATGATTTTAAAACACTTCATGTGTTGGGTTTTTATGTTCCACACATATCAGAAGGGTAGTAGGGGCGACCACTGGGCATTGTGGGCTGAACTGACACCTGAATAAGATGCGGTTGTCGGAGACCCCAATATATTCTTGCGGATTAGAAGAGGAAACGGGCATACACGTGATATGTGATTGCCCTAAGTTCCTCCAAATGAGACGCAGGACATTTTTTGGAAGAAATTTTTTTTAATTTTGAGCTTTTAGTCTCAGTCAGGGCCCTAAAACTGAATCTCTACTAGGTCCCAACGTGTTTTTTGTACAAAAACCAGGTAAATCTTATCCGATTTTCAAAAACTTTTTTTTCCTGAACGATAATCAGGAAATTGATAACAGGAACGAATTCGGCTAAAAACTGTCGAAGTTATGGTCGAAAAAGTGGGAAAAAACGTGATTTTTTGAAGGTTGGTAGAACTCTCTCACATATATCTCAGCGAACGTTGAACGGAAAACGCTCCTAGGTTTTGAATGAAAGATGTGAACATCAGAAAATCACGATGATCAAATTAGTGAAAATCTGTTGAGTGGTTCGTGCTGTAGAGTCCTCAGTGTGAACTCAACTCACGCTAGCGACCACAGACGATATTTAGTGATTTCTTTGCAGAGAAAAAAGTTGAGAACACTTTTGTTCATAGAAGTATGGATCAGAGGCCTCTAGGTCGGTTCTAAAATCGGCCCCAGTGCAATTTTTTTTTAAATTTTGAGATTTTTTTAAGGATTTAGAGAGGTTTTTGCGCTGTTTCTTCGGACGGGTTTTAAAATATTGCCCTCTCGGCAATATCCAATCCAATTTAATGTCGACGTAATTTTATGCACTTAAGAGTTAGGGCAACATTTCGAATCTTTTTGCAATATCTATTCTGTTTGTCACATCTATTCTGATGCGTACGGGCCCCCTGCATATGTTTTAAATCGACAGGACTATGAAAGCCCTACAGTTTGTAGAATAAACTTTTTTCAGATTAGGCCCTAGTATATAGCTAGGGCACTAAAAACAAGTTTCTGTTAACGCTCTACATGTTTTTTATTCCGATTTTCAATTTTTTTTATTGAAAGGTCTAGAAGTGTCTCCCGTTTTATGGAAGAAAATTTTTTGATTAGAAACTCTTAGACTCAGTCAGGACCCTAAAACTGAGTTTTCTCTAGGGCCCAGCGTGTTTGCTTACATAAGTTGGATAAATACTAACTGATTTTGTTGATTCTTTTTCTATTTGAGAGGTAATCGAGTACCGAATTATATTCAAAAGCAAATTTAGACCCGAGGCCTATGCTTAGGGCTGAAGTAGGCCTCACATCTGTCCTATTAAGGTCGGCCCTAACCAAAAAAAATGTTTTTTGCTATGGTGCAGAGCAGATTGAGGGAAACATTTTCGTCTATGGAATTATGTGTCCGAGGCATTTCCTTATGGCCCTAGGTCGGTCCTAAGGTCTACCCTAGACAAAAAAATGGTTTTTCACTATGTTGTAGAGAAAATGGAGGAAAATATTTTTGTCTATGTAAGTATTTGTCCGAGGCCTCTACTGAGGACCCTAGGTCGGTCCTAAGGTCGGCCCTAGACAGAAAAATGGGAATGTGCAAAATCCCCCAGTGTATTATTTTCCATGATACGATATTATTGTATCAGTGGACGATATTAGCGCCTCAGTGACGATATTATTGTATCAGTAGACGATATTATTGTCTCATGGACGATATTATTGTATCAGTGGATGATATTATCGCCTCATGGACGATATTATTATATCAGTAGACGATATTATTGTCTCATGGACGATATTATTGTATCAGTGGACGATATTATCGCCTCATGGACGATATTACTGTATCAGTAGGCGATATTATTGTCTCATGGACGATATTATTGTATCAGTGGACGATATTATTGTATCAGTGGACGATAATCCACTGGGGGATTTTGCTCCCGCCACTTATCCCAAACAAGGAGGGAGACTAGCAAAACGAGGGAATTTGCGCTTTAATGAAACGCTAAAGAAACAAGGTGGCTAACGAAGATATGAAATTTTCCCTTTAGGAAATGTCACAAAAAATTAGTAGTTGACGAAGCTAAAGAATTTTCCTTTTACGACATGTCACGAAACGAGGTGGCTAACGAAAGTAGGAAATTTGCGCTTTAATGAAACACTACGAAAAAGCAGGTGGCTAAGGATCCTAGGAAACTTTTCCTTTTGTGAAATTTCGGGAATGTGCAAAATCCCCCAGTGTATTATTGTCCATGATACGATATTATTGTATCAGTGGACGATATTATTGTCTCATAGACGATATTATTGTATTAGTGGACGATATTATTGTATCAGTAGACGATATTATTGTCTCATGGACGATTCATGGACGATGGATTCACAGGGGGATTTTGAACCCCGCCAGAAAAATGGACGTTGTTGAAAAAATTGAGATGAACATTTATGTCTGTTTGGGGGTAAATTTTGTACTTTCGGAGGCCTTTTTACACCGTTTCTTCGGACGGGTTTTTCAATATTTTCCTCTCGGCAATTTCCAATACAATTTAGTGTGAACGTAATTTCATATACTTAAGAATTAAGACAATATTTACTTAAATGCGTTCGAGTCTTTTCGTAAAATCAACTCTTTCTTGCATATGTTTTTAATTGTAGTATAAGATGCAAAGTACTGAACTGAAATGATAACACCAACTACGATTTCGAGATAAACGTACTTTGGGATAAATTAAAGTAAGCATTTTAGACGTAATCCAAAATTGCATGTCTTAATCACGTCTCACCATTTTTGTGAGCTGCATATCCTTCGCGATTTATGTAACTTAATGAACTTGATGTTCACTTGTATCTACTATACAGTGGGGAAAAACTTTCAAATGTGAACAAAGAGAGCAATAAAGGTTTTCCGAATGAAATTGCTTCTCCAATATTTTTACATGCAATTTTGCGAAATTAATTTTCAGCTATCAATTCACAAAGTGGAATCATTTATTCAGTTTCGATTAAATAAAATAACAAAAAAATTCCGATCACAAAATGGATTTTATCTACTTTACTGTACTTTTTCGTTCATTTCAATTAAAATTATATGTAACAGGAATTGCGGTAAAGACTTTGTGCTAATAAAGCAAAGACCAATTATTATTTCAATTAACATTCTTTGAATAATTTTTGCTTAGAGATGAAGTAACTTTCTGATCAGAACTTTACGCATAGAAACTTTGTATTAGTCTTGAAAAGTTGATTAAATTTGTGGTTACTTGTAGCATCTTCTATGGGATGATGAATGATTTTCCCTGCTAGTTAAGGAAATGTTATAGCTGGGGTGCGAGAGGAAGTCATCTACCCGATGAAATTAATATCTTTCTTTCGCGTAGGTGAAATAAAAATGAACGAAAATAAATATTTGATTCCATGAAATCCGTTTATCTTTAGCTAAATAAATGACTGTTGATTCATGAACAAAAGAATCAAATTCAAAATTAATGGTAGAAAGTCAAAATTCATTTAAACCAAAGTGTGAGAAGTTTATTCTTTCTAATGTGTAACAAAATAACACGGAATAATCTGATCAGATCGAGTTAATTAATGACACGAACAATAGAATGGAAAACCCATCTACAAACCTCACAATTAATTTGCAGGAACGATGTAAACATCTGTAATATAAACCGTCATTTATCATCTGAAATTTCGCACAACGTTCAACCACATATATACCATTCTAATTGAAGACTATGTTACAACAATACATTCTTTTGAAATTCTTTAAGTCGTTTATCTATGGCTCTGCATTCGGTGCTGTCGTAAAATATTTATTTACGTTGGTAAATCAGCATATTTGTTTCAAGGATAACTTCGTTATTTCAACAAACATTACATTATGGGACATAAGTTTCTTATGCATTTCTTCCCTGTCGCACCAAACAAACTTTTCAGAAGGGCTAACAGAGATGCTCAGAGTGAGACGCAATTATAAGACTTGATTTCCACTTAAAAAAAAGTCCGCCGTTGAGAGCGTCATTTGGAAGTTTGATTGGTTGAAATGTTTCACGTGATTTTTTCAACAAATCAAAATTCTAAACGGAGGCGCTCTCAGGGAAATACTTTCTTAAGTGCAAACCAAGGGTGACATCCATTTTGCTCCTAATTTATACAAAATTTAACAATTTTTTCTATGACGCTCGTTGATAGCTTAAGAATTCTCATTTTGACTTTTACTTTCTATCAGGTTACCTCAAAAGCAATTATCCTTTTACTTCTCTCATTTGCTGTGCAAAAATACTTTGGTTGTCTACCTCATTCGAAAGTTCAGTATTACATGTATGTTTACTCCCTACGAAAACCATTACATGTGGGGTCTTTAGACCCGTACAAAGGGTCTCATGCGTTTACCACGACGTTTGTAACCACCCCAATTTCGATCCGGGAGTAGAGGGGGTGCATCGATAATGGTCCTTAGATGACGAATCAGCAATAAACTTTTTTGTCTATGGAAGTATGGGTCAGAGGCCTCTCCTAAGTGGTGAGTGGTGTAGATCTTTTCTAAATTCTGTGCTTATTTTAAGGGTTAACAGAAATTTTTAGAGACATTGTTTCGTACGGGTTTTTCGATATTGCCCTTTCGGCATTTTCCATTCCAATTTAATGTGGACGTGATTGCATATACTTGAGAGTTAAGGCGAGTCTTTTTGTAACATCTATTCTGCTTGCCACATCTATTCTGCTTGCCACATCTATTCTGATGCGTACAAGTCCCTTGCATATGTTCTTTGGATTTTTATTGTGAAGCAAAACTCTTGTCTTTACTAGTGAAATAAAACTCTTGTCGGCACTTTTGTTTTCACTAGTGAGGTAAAACTTTTGTAATGATCAACTTTCGGATGTACATTGGACCCTGATTTATAATTCATTACTTCGGATATAATTTTGAGAACTCGCAAACTCATTCGTGTTACTTTGAGCTTTGTAGAAAAAACACGTAGAGCCCTAGCAGAGACTCGTTTCTAGTGCCCTAGCTAAGCCCAAGGACTCAAATTCAAAAAAGTTTCTTCCATGAATAGTCGCCCATGCCCAAATCTTTCAAACAATTTTTTTTTTTTTGAAAATCGGAAAAGATTTACTCGAGTTATGTACAAAAGACCAAAAACCACTTAAACGGCCCTAGCTCATTGGCCCTTAATCCCACAGTGCCCAGATTCAATCCCAAAAGAGATTTTTCGATTAACTTTCAGGGATTTTTTTTTTTTAAATCGGTTGAGTTTTACTCAAGTTATCGTATTGACGGACAGACGGACATTTTTTTTATTACCGATTCGTCATCTAAGGACCATGATCGATGCTCCCCCCTCCCGGGACGAATTTGGGGTGGTTACAAACGTCGTGGTAAACGCATAAGACCCCTTTTCATGCGAGTCTAAAAACCTGCGCAGACGAACAAATTTCATGTCAATGTACCTCGAAAAACAAGGGATAAAATTGAAAAGTCACATCTCTCCGTGTGATTTTATAGGCATAAGCTTGATCCTCACACGTAAAATTTATTGTTTAACTTTTGATCCCTTGTAAATCACCATTTCATCAAGCTTTTCATCTCTTTCCATTTTTTGGTAGTTTTTTCTAAAGAGTCCACATATTTCACAAAGGTTTGAATTTTGTGTTACTTGTCTCTTTTCACGGTAATCCCCTGAGCCAGTAGAATAATTTATTCGGCGGGAATAAGGGCAGATTTCTTTGCAGCGACTATTTCGACGTCGGCTGCATACTTTTTTTGAATTTTGTGAAATCTACCAAAAAACAAAATTCGTTTTGCTCATTTTTGCTTCGTCGATGGAAATTTGTCCGGCGACCAACGGAGACATTTGACGCATTAGTTCACTTGAATTTAGAAAACTTCGTTTGTTGTAACTTCAAGCCTAACTTCAAGCTTGATCTGAATTGTTTTCTCATGCAAGCTAAGAAGCTTTTAACACTCCCTGAACGCAACTACCTGCGGAATCATGCTAAGAAGATTTAAACACATCTTGAACGCAACTACCTGCAGAATCAACGCAACTACTTGTGAAAATTGATAGAAGTCATGCAAGTTAAGAAGCTTTCAACATGCAGGCTAAGAAGATTTTAACACTCCCTGAACGCAACTATCTGCGGAATCATGCTAATAAGCTTTTAACACATCCTGAACGCAACTAAACGCAGAATCGATGCCACTACGCGCGGAAATTGATAGAAGTCATATAAGTTAAGAAGCTTTCAACATATTATTAATGCTACAAATTCGAACACTGATCATCATGCAAGCTAAGAAGCTTTTAACACTCCCTGAACGCAACTACCTGCGGAATCATGCTAAGAAAATTTAAACACATCTTGATCTGAATTGTTTTCTTTTGAACAATTTTTTTGTATAAAGAAAAGAGTGCGAAAAATGAAATGAAGAACAAAATTTATTGACGAGCCTGATGTTTGCATCAATAAAATTATTAACTCCCTAGTTGATGTATTTTTGTAGATAAGGTGGAAAAACAAAGAAAAACTATGGAAAAATGACCTCTGAAGTGAAACACGGCGCCATTCCATATTTATTCGAAAATCTTATCTTTCACAATATCTTAAGAGCTAAAATGTGTAACCTAAATAAAAATTCAACATTCGTTCTTATCGAATTCAACAATAAGCTTTCAAATAAAATGTAAGTTCTAAGATGACTAATATCACAATATGCGGTGCTAGACCACAAGAGATGACAAATCGTTTTGATCTGCTGATGGAATTGTCGCTATAAATGTTCAATATCCCGATGACCTACTTTCGATGAGCGATTTCCACATAAATGTTTTCAGTTTTAAGGACAATTTTAAAGTCAAATAAAATAAAAATTTCGACATCAATAACGTTCCGCTTCATTGACTGGTAAGAAAGTGGGTTCTTTATTACTTTCGAATTGTTGAAATGAATTTTCTTGCTTTGCTTTTATCAAAATGCTAGATGTGACGTGTGATATATACGGTTTTCATATGTAATCCCATTCGAGTTGAAGTTAAAAACAATATCTTAACACCCAGACGATGATGGCGGTAACAATAATAGAGAAACTCTCAAGTGGTGCGTGTGTTCAGTTGTTGTTTTGGAATTTCGTTTTCGACAACTCTTTTCAAACACTTCTTGACAAGAAAGATCCTCTTTTGTTTTGTTTGTTTCTTTTTTTTTAATATTAAGAAAGTGTGCATGTACACATGAGCGCACGTCTACAATATGGAAGTATAGTAGTCAAGTGCTTGAAGCTCACAAACATTAAATATTTGATATGAAACTCTTAGCAAAACGTAAACCACTTATGACAATACGTGTGTGATGTCTAGTTTATGCGTTTCGTCCACTAAAAATTTGTCAAATTTTAACTTAGGGAACAGAAGAACCAGTCACAAGACATACCAGACGAGTATTTTTGAAGGGTAGTACTATAAGTGATCACCGAAAAGTAATTTTTGATCACCAAAAAATTCACTTACGATCACCAACACAAAATAAAGCTAAATTAATGATCACATTAGTTACATCTATACATAGGCAGCTTTTTCAGCAATATATTACCCGCTTTAAGAAAATGTTTCGACATACATCTGATCCTAAAAAGGACTGTTTCAGTTTCCTGGTGATCAAAAATTTTTTTTTCGGTGATCAGTTAAACATATGACGACATTTTTAAATAATACTTTCGTTGAACGCACTGCGTGTTGAGTCCCTGTAATAACTAGATTTTTTAAGCAAGGAATGTGAGCAAGACTGGAAGATCGAAGGATCAATCGAGGGTCAAAAGGAGTCAACTTTGGAGGTTTTTCACCCATGTCACGTATGCTACTTTATATTCAGGTGAGCAAAAATCAGATTTCGAACAAGAAACTGATAAGACCTAATTCTGTAAGAGGAAAATAATGTTGAAGTTGTCAAACGTATTGCGACACAATTTTGTCATAGAGCCAAACTTACGAGTGTTTCTTTGAGCAACAAGCTTTGAAAACGATATTTTGAGGAGTGTAGAGTTTGCATATCCGAGGAGAAGGGAAGGTATGCAACTTCACGAGCCAAAATATCAGTTTTCAAAACGTTTTGTTCAAAGTAACACTAATGAGTATTCGAATTCTCAAAATTGTGTCCGAAGTAATGAGAAGGGTCCACTGTATAATGTTTATTGCGTATCCATCCGAAAGGTGAGCATTACATGTATGTTGACCTCCTATGAAAACCATGCATTACATGTAGGGTAAAAACTAGTGAGGTAAAACTTTTGATTTCACTAGTCTCACTAGTGAGGTAAAACTTTTGTTTTCACTAGTGAGGTAAAAAAGACCCTACATGTAATACACGGTTTTCGTAGGGGGTAAACATAAATGTAATGCTCAACTTTCGGATGGTATAGCCAATAAAATTGCTTTTTGTCTGCATAAGATAAAACGTCAATAAAACGAAATCTTCTAACCTAATTTACGTTTGTTGTGAGTCACCTGATGTAGAAGTATATTGATTTTCATGACGCGAATCTTGAACTCTAAAGAAAGTAAATCATTACCTTGACAGCTTGTGCATCGCCTAATAAGGACTACTATTTTACGACATAAGCCGTTGACACGTTTATTGACACGTTTAGTACGATATCGGCTTACGTCAAAGTATGAGGAAATGCATGATCTGTCAACTAGGTCATACTTTACTGATAATGAAGTTCGATGTACTGTGACATTAGCGTTTCCATTTGAGTGAGAAAATCAGGTTATTCACTCCACATACATGCACAAATGTTTTCACTAGAGTAAATTCAACCCTCGCAAAAAGTAAGGAAATTGACTTTCATGAAATGTAAATTTATATTTGAATATTTAAGAGTTTCAAAAATAAATACCAGTCATTATGCCAGGTCCCTTCCTTCCGAATTGATTAATGAAATCATGAAATACTTAAGTTTGCCTATAACATCAATGAAGTTTTAGTCTGAATTTTATTCAATTAAATTTTTAGCATAAACGATTTGCTATTCAAATATAAATCAAATGAATTCATAAATCAGTTATCGGTTTGAAAATGCATAAATCATTTCCAATCGAATTTATTTCGATAAGAAATTGCCTTTTCAGGTTCTTTATTCAGAAAAATTCAAGTTTATCGGATGATTTGTAGTCGGATTTAAAGAGATTGTAGGGGCCCTCAAGGATTATCGCGATTTTAGGGATCGTTCATGAGTCATGTTAGACCTTTCTTGCGTGTCATGTGCTTTATGAATGACCTCTGTGGTTAAAATGCTGTTAACCCAATGAATAAACTGTACAAAATTTAATTGAAATTGTATCTAGAGGGTTTTTTGCGACCTCCATATGAGTGGATGAAGAAATTGATTTTTTATTCTGTACGAAAACTTCATAAATCAATTTCAAAACATTTCGAGATTTATCTCGTACGTGCTATTCGTTTGAAGCATAAAAATTTATAATTTCACTTCGTTTCTATTTTCTACGTATAGCGCAGTGTTTCGCAGCTTTTACTTTTAACGCTTTCCATTGCGGTAATGCTACTTAATCTCATTAATTTCTTAGCATGTTTCACATGAGAACAAGGGGAAAATGCAAACGCATAAGAGTTTATAATAATACACTCGCACGAAATTGATTTTGGAAGATTTGACAACGTTAAAAATCAACACACGGGCGGACAGAGACAGACGATCATAGAATTCATAATTGCTCGCCTGGGCAAATTTATTTTAGATTGGATTCTTTTTTTCGAGTTGTGTAGTTGTTTTTCTGAGAGATGATCGAGCTTAGATCAATGTTTGCGATGATCACCTTTCGAAAAAATTGGATCTAGGTGGGCGACGGACAGCTTTTGTTCCTCCATTCTAAAGCCTTGGTTAAAAAGAGGCCAACTATATCTGTCTCACTCTAACCAACGCTTCAGAATATAAGAACAAAAGCTACCCGTCGTCCACCTAGATCCAATTTTTTTCGAAAAATGATCTTCGCAAACGTTGATCTAGGCTCGATCATCTACCATAAAAACAACTATACAACCCAAAAATAGAATTCAATCTGAAATGAATTTGCCTAACTCGCCACAAATTCTCCTGTTTTCCATTATTTCTCATACTTCAAATGACGGGTGGCAAAATTTGAAGACTCTTACGATTGCTTCACATCGTGCAGGTCTAAATATTCGCTAGTACAATTCAGTTTTATTTTTAATATTGTGTGTAACAATTCTATACCCTTACAGATTTCGAATGTTCGGAATTTCAGTACACGCCCCGATTAATACATTCGTGTAAATGAAGTAAGTTTGTATACCCGTACGTAGTAAGCAGTAGTAAGAAGTATTTGTTAGCCACAACGTTTGTAACCAATCTATCGCTCCAGTTTTCAAGATTCTTTTCGCTCTTAAAATTAGTCGAAAAAGTATTCTCAATGTCTAACATTAACAAAATACTTCAAGAACTTGAGAAGATGCGATCGAAAAAATCGATGGTCTGCGAAAAGTATTACGTCTATACGGTCATGGCAAAATAGATATGAACTTTTTACTTCTGCGCAGATTTTTGCGTTGTAAGAAACTTGCGCAGAAGTACAAAGTTCATATCTATTTTGCCATGACTGTAATCTCTGCAAAATATGCATAGGAATCGCTCTTCAAAGTTATTAATAAAGGATATCATTTTCAAAAAAAGATAAAAAACATATGAAGGGACCCGTACGTATCAGAACAGATGTGGCAAACAGAGTTGATGTTTCGAAAAGACTCGAACGTATTTAAGCAAATATTGCCTCCTTAACTCTTAATTGTTTGAAATTACGTCCACATTAAGTTGTATTGGAAATTGCCGATAGGGCAATATTGAAAATTCCGTCCGAAGAAACGGTGTAAAAGAACCCTCCCGAAAGCACAAAATTGATCTCCAAATACAACAAAAATGTTCGCCTTAATTTTCTCTAGAACGTAGCAAAAAACAATTTTTTTTGTTAAGGGCCGACTTTAGGACCGACTTAGGGCCATAAGGAAATGCCTCTGACACATACTTCCATAGACAAAAATGTTTCCCTCAAGCTGCTCTGCAATTTGACGAAAAGATGTTTTTTTGGTTTGGTCGACCTTAGGAGCGACCTTAGGGCCGACCATAGACCCACTTGAGCCACAAGCACGGGCCCAAATTTGTTTATGAATATGATTCGGTACACGGTTACCTCTCAAATAGAAAAGAATCAACAAAATCGGTTGGGATTTGCCCGATTTATGTTGGGCCTAGTTTCAGGGTCCCTGTTGACTCCAAGGGCATCTTATCAAAAAACTTTCTTGCATAAAATGTGAGAAATTCTTAGACCTTTCTATTAAAAAATTTGTTTATAAGTTGGAAGAGATTTATACTCGAGTTATGTACAAAAAAATTTAGGGCCCTAGCAGAGACTCGTTTTTAGTGCACTAGCTAAGTCCAAGGGCTCAAAATCAAAAAAGTTTCTGCTACAAATTGGCGTCCATGCCCAGATCTTTCAAACAAAAGAAAGTTTATGAGAATCGGAATAGACTTACTCGAGTTATGTACAAAAAACACGTATGGCCCTAGCATAGAATCGTTTTTAGTGCCCTAGCTAAGTCCAAGGACTCAAATCCAAAAAAGTTTCTACCATAAATTGTCGACAATGCCCAGATCTTTCAAACATAAAACATTTATGAAAATCGGATATTTACTCGAGTTATGAACAAAAGACCAAAAACCACTTAAACGGCCCTAGCTCGGCGGCCCTTGGGCCGACAGTGCCCATATTCAATCCCATAAAAGATTTTTTGATTACCTTTCAGGGAAAAAAAGTTTCTGAAAATCGGTTGAGTTTTACTCGAGTTATCGTGTTGACGGACGGACGGACAATTTTTTTATTGCTGATTCGTCATCTAAGGACCATGATCGGTACTCCCCCCCTACTCCCGGGTCGAAATTCAACTGGTTACAAACGTCGTGATAAACACAATAGACCCCTTTTCGAAGAACTTCGTTCTTCGTACTGGTCTAAAAACTTGGTGGAAATGAGTTGCGTGTTCAGATTGTAGGGCCTCCATAAAGTCGGCCTAACTCGAGCTATTCGACTGTGCAGGACAGTCGGTGATATTTCATGAATTCGTTGACTGTATGATGGAAGGATAGAAAGAACGGCGGATGGTTGAGAGTTGGGATTTCCGAAAAAAAAAAGATTTCTCAAGTTGACCCGTAGCCGCACAAAAAATATTTTGTGGCCTCAAAAAAGCCAAAAATATTTTTTTTTAATTTTTTGAAAGGAAATTGCATGTGGGAAAAATCGAAGC
>CM055405.1:41782898-41794578 GCA_029228625.1 Pseudolycoriella hygida | reverse complement strand
TCCCCGTATTCAACGTTCCCCGTATTCAACGTTCCCCGTATTCAACGTTCCCCCTTTTTCAGCTTTCCCCGTATTCCATGTTCACCTTATGCAACGTTCCCCGTTTTCAACTTTCCCCGTATTCCAAGTTCCCCGTATTACACTTCATCCGTATTCCTCTTCCACCGTATTCAACGTTCACCGTATTCCACCTCCCCCGTATTTCACTTCCCCCGCACCGTATGCAACGTTCCCCGTATTCCATGTTCCTCGTATTCCACTTCCCCGTATTCAACGTTCACCGTATTCAACGTTCACCGTATTCAATGTTCCCCGTATTCCACTTTCCACTTTTACATATTCTACTCTGACACTTCCCCGACCAAATCTCTAACACAACATCTTGACTGACTTTTGGCCGATTTTCAATTTTGACCCGTTTTTTACCCATAACTCCCTTCAGAACAATATCCCACCCCGGAATATGTTTTTCTTGGCGTTTTGGATCATCTCCGACAACATATCAAAAATTAATTTTTCAGTAATTTTCGGGCACCGGAGCAAATTTTCGTCCATTTTTCCTTCCTTTGAATGACCCTGGACACTGCACCGCTCAACCGATTTTCTTAAACTCCGCTACCTTCACACTGTGAAAACCTTTCATTTGACACCTCACTGGCCTCATTCCGGCAAATACCGGCCGAGATATAGGTTAACAAGTGCTCCCGTTCTGGACAAAATCGCTGAAAAATGGCCTATATCTCGTGAATAGGAAACTTTTTCACCCAACGTTGTTCAGCAATTTCGTTGCCCCAAGCCTCCACTAACGATTAGTACTCAAAAAATTATTTCTACTTTATCCAACAGCAAAAGTTCCCTAAAAACAAAGTGAGGAAACCCCGAAATTTGAACAGTTTTCGCTGCCTAACTCCTCCGCATGAAGTCAGATCAAAAAGTTTTCTTCTACAAAGTTGTAGGCCACCAAAAACTCTAAGACTTTGCTTCCCCGACCAAATCTCTAAGACGACATCTTGACTGAATTTTGGCCGATTTTCAATTTTGACCCGTTTTTTACCCATAACTCCCTTATTTCAGAACAATATCCCACCCCGAAACATGTTTTCTCGACGTTTTGGACCATCCTCGACAATATATCAAAAAGTATTTTTTTTTTGCTCCTCAGTTTAAGCGCAAAAATAACGGGATTGTAACCGACATACAAATAAATAAATAGACACATAAACAGGCACACTTTAGACGTTTAAAATTAGTAATTTGACTGATCAAATTTTGCTACAACCAGCACTACTTTTCCTCTTGATTGATGAAACAAATAACATTGTTGTTATCGAGTGACCAGATGCTACTATTCTTATATCTAAGTCTTCCCCAAACACCAAATTAAATTCCCAAAGCAAATACTCAATACATTTAAAATGGTGCCGCAATCGCCTATTTTTTCCATATTTTATGAACCGTATCAACATCACGCGAAACGTAAACAGGCGAAAAATTAAATTTTCGAGGCAAGAGAAACTGTACGTAACACTTACCTTATGTCGGTCGGTCGCACTAAAATTAAATCTCACACAAGAAAAATTGCAAGATTAGAACATTTTTTTTCAAGTAACTCTTCATTTGGTGTGTGTTTTCTCAATGTAAGCGAATATTGTATCACTTAATTTAACTAAAAGACTTCTTGTGGTTTGGAGGTGTTTCATCGTAACATATATTCTGTTCAGTTAGTAAATGTGTTGACAAGGATTAACATTCAGTGCAAAAAAGCTGTTTCCTCGGGGATTATCGGGTTAAATATTTAAGCTTATTTTTCGTTTGCAAGTTTATTGGGTACAGAACGATGCATTGGAACTAATTCTGTCACAAATGAGGCGTCTCCTCATTTTCTTTATCGTAGCAATTCCTATCTCGATGTAAATGACTTTTCGCCATGAGCATCGTCATCTCATTGCTTTGATAGAGGCAAGCGGCTTACCAAAACTCGAAACGATTAACTTTTATTTAACTGTGATGGCGGTTATTTCATGCTCACTTCAATTGTAAATGCTGCCTACGGTAACGGGGAAGTTCGCGCCAGCGTCAGTCACAGTAGAACATTTTCCTTATACGAAATGTCATATTGTGAATGACGCTGGTGCAAAGTTCCACATCGAAGGTAATGTTCTCTATTTCTATGATTCTCTGACTTCTCTCATTTCGCCATTTGAAATAACATACGAAATGTAGGGTTCTTTCGATGTTTGTGTCCGTATAATAGCATTGTGTCCACATCTAATAACATTGTGTCGTATCCGCAAAACTCATTACATACAACTAATGTCATTACCACCGTTCTAGTACCAACATTATAGTCGACATGGTTGAAACCGTCGAATGTTCGAATGATGAAACAGAAGTTCGAAAATATGACAGTCAACATCTTTACTATCGTTTTGATCTATTCTTCAAACAAATTCGAGAAAAAATTAAATTTTAATTGTGTTGTTGTGGTTGGTGGGTAAATTACATGTATTGAAAACTTCTTTCCATATGGAACAGCGAATAAAATAACATACGTTCTATGCTGTGAAGATAATTCATTAATTCGAGATCAATTTTGTGAAATTGGGAACTCACTCTTGAATTTTCGAGCAACTCGCTTTGGAAACTGTTTTTGACGCGGGTGGTTCCACATCTCGCCTTTGGCTCGGAAATGCAAACTCTACATTTGTCGAAAACAGTTTCCAAAGCTTTTTGTTCGAAAACACACTCGTGAGTTCCGCCCATATCACAAAATTGATGTAATGAATTATTTTCCCTGCATAGAACGTAATCTACTCTTTCTGCCAAATTTTATTCTGCTGACCATTCAAAAATGTTTGTATCAGATCATGATCCTAACTTCCGAAATAAAATCTATGGAAAAAGTCTTTCTTCAGCAAAGTTGTTCCTCTTTCATGCTGAACAATTTTGCTGAAGACGAAAAATTTCTATCTCAATTTCCTGAGCAGTTATATAATTAAGACCGGTTGGGTGAAAACAAAGAAGTCGACCCGACGCAATTGTAGGATGGAAACTTTTTCTGGACTTGAGTCATCCTACGCCATGAAGGCTGATTTATAACGTCCTTCATGAATAGGCAGGCGATAGTTCTGATTCCTATGAACTCGCCTTCTTCAAGGAATTTTACTGCATCCATTCAATATTATTAAGTTCGTGAGGATTCACATGTGGATTGCTTCAGTCATTATTATCGCTGAAGGGACACATTAGCTCTGCACATAAACAAAACTTTTGGTCACAACTCACAATAATTTTTTTGGTCATATTATCATTCATATGCAATGCACCTATATTTAGAGTCTAGCTTTTATTATGGATTGTTATGCTATTAAAAAGGAGTAAAAACCTTTTAAAATATATAAAAGTGTAGGCGTAACATCCCTATCCTTAAATTTATTGCACGAAAATTCCTATTTTTTCGCAATGTCGAGTCGACTTTTAGAAAAAAAATCAATAAATAACAAACTTTTTCCATTATCTATTTTTTCTTGGTTTGGTTTAATGACTTGCTAATAATATAAAAATATTTTGGAGAAAATAGATTTCGTAAAAATGTGTGTATTCGATCGAACGAACGAAAAATAGCATCGCATCGTCTTTAATTTCCTTTCCACTTCGTAAATGTTTTATCGGATTTTAAGTGGTGGTAATACAAAATTTTTTCGATTAGTTTGGAATTGTTAATGCTGAAGTGGAAGACGGTCTCGTCGGAAAGAGAAAATACCAAAACATAAATGGAAATTTTACAAAAAAAAGTTAAGCAATTTTTTTCCTTTTTTAACAAGCTTAACATCATTGTTTATTTGGCCCACAATGACGCTGTGCGCTTTATTCGTTTCGAAACATTCTCACTCTATTATACTTTCAACCCTTCTAACCATTTAAATAGCAAGATAAGTTGTGGATATGTGGAATCAGCTTAAATGAAAGAGCACAAAATTAGAAATTGAACCGAATGTAAGCTTTATTTACTCAAAAGATATGACTCACTCACCTTTACTTGTCCTTCAGCAATTTAGTACGGAGGATTAGCATTGTATTAAATAACACTGTGTTATTAACACCATCAGAGAATTGCACTAACAGCAAATGATGGGCGCGTGGTAGTAATGCCTCCGTGACGCAAGTCCACAATACGATCAAATTTAAAAAAATCACAAATTGAAGAACTTTCTGCGATTTCTTAAATTCACGCCATTAGCGCGTCATCGGTTTATGTCAAAGTATACTGAATTTCATGATAATATATACGAACAGTCAATTAGTTGACAGAACACTATTTAGCAATAACTGAGTTTTTTCATTGTATTTGCAGACTAAACATCTTATAATGAAACTCAGTATACTTTGATGTAAGCCGATGACGTGCTAACATCATAGATTGATCTATAGCCAATGCATAATCGTTATATTTTTGTTTCATTTCAAAAGCTTTATTTACTCATCGTTTGTTAGACAATATACCAAATTCCATATTTTAAGTAATTGTAATTGTAGTGCCAGGCATAACTGTGATTGTAGTACCATCTAAAACTGTGACTGTAGTAGGCGCTGTGCTGTCATTTGAAAACATTGCCGGCAATGGGTTGGCGGACAGGTAAGTTTGCTGTAAAACGGAATAACCGTATTAAAAAAATAATTGAAAATGACTCAATTCCATTGAGAGTCCCTACACGACATTGTGGAAAATGAGGGTTTTATTGGATTTCAGAAATTATAAGTAACAAAAAAATCGGGTGCGTTGACGCACGCTAAATTTTTTTGCCGTAGCTAGACTCGAATCTGAGGGTGGGCAATGTCCGAATTAATGAGCATTATTTGAATTCCTCTTAGCGAAATTTTCATTCCCGTGAAGTAACGCCAAAGTCTAATCGCCAAAATGGATTTTGGCGTTTCTTCACACTTTGCCGATTTTTTTTTGCCGTTTCTCCACTTTTTGGCGATTTTTTCTGGTGATTCAAGAAATAGCTACAAAATGATAAATCGCCAAAGTGTGAAGAAGCGCCAAAAAAATCGACAAAAAAGAGAAGAAGCGCCAAATTAATTTATTTCAGCTCTTGGCGTTATTTCATACTTTGACGATTTTTCTTGGCGTTTCTCCACACCTTGGCGATTTTTTTGGCGTTTTTTTCACACTTTGCCGATTTTTTTGGTGATGTATTATTTTGTAGTTATTTCTTGAATCGTCAGAAAAAATCGTGAGAAGAAACGCCAAGAAAAAACGCCAAAGTGTGAAGAATCGACCGAAAAATCGCCAAAATGTGAAGAAACGCCAAAAAAATCAACAAAAAATAGATGATTCTTTCAGTTCATATCGCTATTTAACAATTGCTGTTTCTCTTTGTTACAGTAAATTTGAACAAACAAAATTTAAATTCAGATAACCAGGAAGATGCGGGAAACCCGCATATTTCAAGTACTAAATGAAATCTAAATTTTTGTTCGAATTTCGTTCCTTGATATTTCTTATTTGGAAAATAGCATTTTCTTATAGATTTATCGGTTGGAATGATCAGGTTGGTGATCTTGAAACATATATCTTGCGATAACTTGGGGCATTCACATATGACGAGAATTCCTGTTTCTTCTTCTGATCCACATGGACATCTGGGAGTGACCGACGACAACCTCAACTTATTCATGTTCAGCCCACTATGTCCGGTAAACGCACCCAATACCATTCTTATGCTTTCCCGGTCCATTGCTAGCAAATTTTTATCCCTTTTGGAGTCTGGTTTCGGTAGAACACCTCCATTGTACGTTACCCAGCGTTCTCCATGCCTTAACGCCACCCAATCTTTCAATACTTTCGCACAGACCGTTGGGGCAGCAGAGCCCGCCTTAACTAGCTCATATGCCTTCTTATTGGAGCCGTCCGTGTATATGACTATGCTATTCCCTGGTAGATCAGCTTATAGGCTATCTAGTCAGTCTTCCCTATTTGGAAATATAGCGTTAAATCGCCAATGTGATTCGATCTATGTCTAATTACTGCCTCATAAAACCACAGAACAACCTTTGACGGCAGGTCCCCAGGGAGAAGAGTGTGAAGAAACGCCAAGAGCTGAAAAAAATTAATTTGGCGTTTCTTCTCTTTTTTGGCGCTTTTTTTTGGCGTTTCTTCACACCGGCGCTTTTTTTGGCGTTTCTTCACACCTTGGCGATTTGACTGGCGTTACTTCACGTGAATAAATTTTCCCACAAGGCAAATTACGAGATAATGCAACAATCACAAGAACAAGAAAAGAATCAGAAAATTACCGTTTGAACAAGAGTCGCTCTATTCGGCTATTTGCAATATATTTACTAATCAGCGGCAGGGTGAATCACTAACATGGTTTTTGAAAATGTAACGCGCCAATTTTTCTAAGGGTGAGCTATATAAATGGGTATTACCTCTGGTACTAGACTTGTTAAAGGTTCCATAGTGGGCATTTAAGATTTCAATGGTGGGCAATTGCCCTTTAGTAGCTATGGGCTTGGTTTTTTTTCGCGAAGTAGTTATCGTTTAGATATGAATTAATGACTGTCCGTGGTTTCGTTGTCCTGAATTTCGCTGTGCGGCCGGAAATCCATATTATCGTAACAGAGTTACCTTGTGCAAGCCTTTGCAATACATTTCTGTACTGTAAAAGATTTGATATTATTTGCGCTGATGGCTTTTAGTGCGCTCTCGCTATCTGAGCAAATTACGATCGTTTGGTTCAGGAGATTGTTCGCCAGTGTTTGTTTGCTGCATTGGGCAATTCCAAATGTTTCTGCCGGAAAGATGTTTGCATAAAAGCCGAGCGAGAACGATTTAGCAGTTTGGTTTCGGTGGCAGTAAATGTCAGAACCGGAACGGTTGCTGAATCTGGAACCGTCTGATTACCAGATGAGGGCATTGCCGTTCGTAATCGCTTTGTTTTCTTTCCAGCCAGCTCTTGATGGAAATTCTGTCTGTTGTCAAAACAATAAGTAGGCCTGATCGCGTCATGAGACATTTCGAAAGTAGGACATTCAGTAGTCATAATATTCCAGAGTTTGGCATGGCCTGCGTGGTGTCTAACTAATTGAGAAGATTGATGTAGCCTAAGGCATGTGGCTCTAGCCATTGCTTCGATGTGAATGTGAAGCGGTTCAACATTAAGCAGTGCTTCAAGACTTGATTTCATTGCGCCGGTATTAGTGCTAGTCTCTGAATTTTGGCGAGTTGTTTCATTCATTCACACCTCTATGAATTGTGTCTGTTTCGATAGGACGTGCAATAAAACTTGTTAAAATAACAGTTTCTAAAGCTCGTTATTAATAAACTACACTCTTGATGTTGATTCGTATCACAAAATGCATCCCTCAAGGAATGACTATGCTACCGAACGGTACAATGAAATCGACAATTAAACTCACCTGAGACAATAACATCACAACAAAAATAAGGAAAACAGCGAAAAATTTTATCTGCATATTCGAGAACAATTTTTGCAACGAAACTAAAATAATATTAAAATATCGATCACTTTATATACGATAGAGATATGTAAATTTTAGGTACAAATTTTATTTCGATCCTATTATTAGCTATTGAAAATTGAAAATGTTTGTTTCTGAATTACTTTGCATAATTTTTTAAAATGTTTGCTCAATTTTAGCAATAAAATTAATTGAACCTAAAATTAGAAGGCTACAATGCAAATTTCCACAGGCATTTTTGTTGTTTTCCTTTTGTGAGGTATGAACGTTAATAAAATTTTAAATGTAGATTGTGGATAAAGAATGTTTACATGCAACAAATAATCTAAAGATCATGACACACTGAAAAGAAATAAGAAAACTGCTGTCGCTGTTAAGAGCCATGTTCCTTTTAACGTTATAGTACTAACTTCGTCGTTATCGGACCCATGCAAAGTACAAAGGTTCTTTACGTTCACTACAAACAATTTTATTGCAACATGGGATAGATCGAGGAAGGAATGAGGGTGATGTATTTAATATCGTCTAGAGATGACGAATCAGCGAAAAAGAATCTCCGTCCCGTCATTTTTTTCTAAGCGACTGCTCCGATCACTCTAAACTTTTTTTCCCTGAAAGGTATATATGTCCCATTCACATTCAAAGCAAGATTGGTCAAGTGGTTTCGGAGATATGGTCGAAAAAGTAACCAAAAATATGGTTTTTCGAGGGTCGTTGAAAGTTTCTGCAAATATTTCAGCAAATATAGCACGGAAGTTGTTCATTTTGGTGTCAAATGAAAGCATTTGATCTCACAAAACTGGGAAATTTTTTTTCGTCAAAATTGGGTCAGTGGTCGGGGCACTGGGACCAATGGAATAAACGAAATTGAGTTTCTTGGCTATATAGGAAAGCAGATTGCTTTTCGTCTATATTTGCTCAACTATGCAATATGTAGATTTACTGTCAAAAGCAAAGTTGTAGAGAATAAAATTTTAGCGAAAACGTGTTTCAGGGTTTTAGGGAAAATGGCCCAATCCTGGAATATGACCATTTCTAGAATTGGGCGGGATGACACATATCTCTAGAACTATGAAAGATAGAAAGTTGCTCCCAAAGGCAAAATTGTAGAGAATAAAATTTTAGAGAGTACCTGTTTCAGAGTTTTAAGAAAAAATGACCCAATCTTGGTATATGATCGGGCGGGATGACCTATATCTCTAGAAATATGGAAGTTAGAAAGTTGCTTAAAAAGCAAAGTTGTAGAGAATAAAATTAAAGAGAACACGTATTTCAGGGTTTTAAGGAAAAATACCGTAATCCTGGAATGTGACCACTTCTAGAAATAGGCGGGACGACATATATCTCTAGAACTATTAAAGTTAGAAAGCTGCTTTGAAAGGTGAGCTGTGCTTCAGGGTCTTACGGAAAAGTGGTCCAGTCCTGAAATATGACCTCTTCTAGAATTGGGCGGGGTGACTCATAAATCGGGAATTATGAAAGTTAGAAAGTTGCTTGGAAAGGCAAATTTGTAGAGAATGAAATTGTAGACAACACGTTTTTCAGGGAAAAATGGCCAAAACCTGGGTTATGACAACTTCTAGAATTGTAAGATGTGACTCATATCTCTAGAATTATGGCAGTGAGAAAGTTGCTTCCTAAGGTAAAGTTGTAGAGAATAAAATTTTAGGGAATACATGTTTGAGGGTTTGAGGGAAAAGTAACCTAAACCCCTGATTTATTCATTTCTAGAATTAGGAGGGATGACTCATACCTCCAAAACAACGGCAGTTAGAAAATAACTTCCAAAGGCAAAATTGTAGAATAAAATATAAAATTATGGCAGTTCGAAGTTTGCTTTTTAAGGCAAAGTTGGTGACAATTACATTATAGAAAAAACAGTTTCAGGATTTCTTAAAGAAATTGCTTTGGTCCTTTTTTTAATATGGTGCAGAGGAGAACATTTAGGCCATCAAAATCAGACGTACATTATCTCTGACTTTACGTTTGACATTACCTTGTGTAATTTCTACGGATCCTTGAAAAAAGCAAAATCTTTGGATTGGATTGGATTTGCTCATTTTTATTTTCTATATTTAGATGCGTTCGAGCTTTTTTGCAACATCTGTTCTGTTTGCCACATCTATTCTGATACGTACGGGTCTTTGGCTATGTTCTTACCTTTACTCCTACAGGCACTCGCTATACCTTCGCAAAGCGATTCGCAGAAATACAAGCGTGGGAAATAGAGGAGTCTACCAGATTCTGTGTATATCTGCGATATGATACGTAATCGCGCCGGTTATAACGAGAACCTCAGAGTGACCAATTGTCGGTTGTACTCCGTGAAGTTTTTTACATAATTTAAGTACGGTACGAATGATAGTGTGTGTGTGACACTTTGTAAACGACTAGCTTTTACTGTCTTACACACATAGAAACCCCTGTTTATGTCAACTATATTTTTGGGAAAATTTCCGCTTCGTAGCCGCCTCCGATGTAGGTGAAGTAAACAAGAGATTTCTCTGTGTATTTTGATCAAATTTCACCTGATTTTTTTGGCTCGATCATTATTTTATTTTAAAGAAGTTACTACTTCTTTAGGAATTTTACACCGTCCCCATACGAAAGTTGATCATTACATGTCAAGATTCTCCTGAGAAAATGATCCATTACGTGATGACACACTTTTTGTAACTTTCGCATGGGCGGCAATAAAACATTATACATTGGACCCTGCTACATAAGTCATTACTTCGGAAACAATTCTGTGAACTCGCAAACTCACTCGGTTATTTTGAGCAACTCGCGTTGGAAACTGTTATTTTTACTCGCGTAGTTGGATAATTCGCCTTAGGCTCGGATATGCCTCTACACTCGTAAAACAACAGTTTCCAAAGCTTGTTGTTAAAAAATCCTAGTGAATTTGGCTCTTATCACAAAATTGTGTCCTTATGTAATGAATTACTTTCGCAGGGTCCTATGTAATGTACTATTCTATGACAAGGTGTTCTATAAAGTGTTACCTGACGAGTGTTGTGTCGCCTGTTTCGTCACACGGCTTCGTCTTTTCTTTGTTTGTGTTAATAGAAACAATTATTGTTACACGGTAAGCTGAAGACCATAATTATTTGCCTTTTATTTGACAAATCATCTGAGGCGCTGAACAGCTTCCATTGAATTCATGCTTCGAAAATGGATATTATTCTTATAAATGAACTGCACGAACAACAGCGAACAAGCAATATTTTCAGTAACACAGCTGCTATCACAGCAAAAACATCCTCCACTTTTATCCATTATTTTGCATGAATTACACCGTATTTATAAATTTGATAATTAAACTAAGTACAAGTAATACGCTTAAAGTATCGCTTTCAATAAAGTATACAACATCACAGCCCTTATAGCGTCTATACGAAAGGATTTTCCATGTGAAAATGAGATATTTCAATTTTCGTTTACAGAAGTTGAGGAAGAATTATTTTCATCGTTACGTTTTTGTTTCTAGTATACGCTAGTAATATGAAAAAAGGGCAAAATGAACATTAAATGAGATTTATATGTGAAAATAGGAATGAGTTTGATTCAGATATATAGATGTGTCATGATTAGGTGAATGACCGTCGTCAGTGTACTGGCAGTTTTTTTTATAAATCTAGATGTTCTGATATGATAATTAATCGTACTTTAATTGCAAACAAACCGTGGGACAGTCCGTCTAGACTCAGAGAATCGCAAAAGTGGTTAGAGTATATCTATGAATACGTGAACGATAAAAAAATAAAAGATTGTTTCTCATGACATAATAATTGTCTCATTAGGAATTAAGTGGGAAGAACAACTTAAAACTTTTCTTTCCGTCTAGACATCCTATCCGTCACTGTAAAATTTCCACTGCCGTTCATTATTATAAAAAGCATGACATGACAAAATGAATTACTAGCAGTTAAGGGTTCGATTAGAAGAATATTATTTTCACTTTTATTCTGTGGTAATAATTATGATTTTCATTGAAAAATCTTTCATTGTAATACCAACATTAGTTTGTAACTCAGTGAGATGATGCATTTTCGCATTCGAGGCGAGGGGTTATCCACTGGTCAAAAATTTGTACCAAAAATTCCAATTTCATAAAAAAAATTCCAAAAGTTCAACAAATTTTCCAAGAAATTCCAAAAATTCCATCGAAATTCCAAAAATTCCACAACAT
>CM055405.1:41759896-41769981 GCA_029228625.1 Pseudolycoriella hygida | reverse complement strand
CGATATCTCAGCCAATTTTCAACCGATTTTGATGAGTGAGGGCTCGTTTGAAAGCTGCTGCGACGTAGTTTAGTAGTTTAGTAATTTAGAGGGGGAGGGGGCGAGGGGAAAAAACTCAAAAGTTCGCCTATATATGGCTCCTTGTCCCAAAGGTTTTTGTATGGAGTTTTTTGGGTTTGTGGACGTTTTTTTTGGGGTGTGGGGACTGCGTCACGCCGGCCGTTACCGCTCCGGGCATGATACATAAGGGTTATTTCCACGCCACTTTTGAGGTTCGAAAATTCGAATTTTGGAGTTGGAGGAGTTTTGGAAACGAATTTTTCTTTAGTCTTGACCAAATATCATCACGACACAAACAACCTTTTCCCTAGCTGCTCGTATGCTTCATAACTCTGACGTTTAAAACATCATTTTGACGGTTGCAATAGACTTACATTTGAATCCAACAAACTCAGTTGATAGTTAGCAATATTTTACTTTAACAGTTAATAGTTGAACTATCAAGTGATCAAGCAAAAAGCAAAATACTGATATTTTATTACGTCATTTCAACTCCTACTAGAGTTCTTGATAGTTAGTTACCCCTAACTTCGATGAACTTTAAAATACTGTCCCCAAAATCAATAGAGTTCTTCGTCATGTTGGCTAAATGTGTCAAGACCCTTACAAAACAAAAGAGCTTGTCGGGTCGGGTCCCTAATAATAACCAAAATTCGATAGAATCCATCATATCGGTGGACTTGAATATGTGTTTGTAGCATCGAAAATCGATTTCAAAAAGTGGAAATTTGTGGCAGCAGCTTTTCTAAATCCGAAAAAATTTGCGAAAAGAATTTCTTTTATCTCTCTAGTCTTTCTAGTCACCTTGCAGTTTTCCAATCCTTCTTATTCGAAATATTCGCTTTTTAATCTTTTCCTCTACAACAATAAATCAAGTTTAAATCACGTACCTTTATTTATGTGATATCATATTGTTAAGATATTCCTTTCTCTACGAAATTTTTCAAATTCTTCAAACAGTCGGCTAAGTATTTCGAGCGGATTGAAACCATTGCGAAAATGTAAAACGCATACACACGTTGGAGGTGCTGTGAACAAACAAAACATTTCATTGTTATGTAGGTAGTCAATTCACATCAGAATTTTATATCACGTTCATCGTATCTTCAGTCGTGCTCAAAAGAAAATTTTCAATCATAAAATTAATCATGTTACATACTCAATATATCGTCGATGGAAGAATTTTTTTTTATTCATTTACTTCTATCATAAAAAAGACGGCTGAAAAGGAGGTGATTTACACCAAACGGTGAAAGAACATTTTTTTGCAGGCCCCATCTGAAGGTTCATCGTTACAATCGTATTTAGAAAATTTAATTTTTTTAGCAATTCTTTTCTTCGCAGATTTGTTTCAGTCGCCGATTTTGATATTACATCATTTCTGTTAGAAAAACCCCTAATGTCCGTCCGCCAGTCTATCTGTCATTTCGTTAAAGTTATCATGGGCGCGAGGTAGCGATGCGCCCGTGACACAAGTCCACAAACGAACAAAAAATTATGAAACATTTTTTTCGTAGACTGCGGAACCATATATACAGCTATGTTTAGATTTCTCCCCTTTGCGACGTACACCCCGGAAAATATTTTTCCCGGATTGTATGGAAAATTCTAAGGCGGAGTCTCTTTTCACTGGCGTTTGAGCGCTAGGGCACTTAGAAGGCGTCATATAAAGCCCATATGTATGTATTTGTGTGTGTAATGTGAGAGTATGGTAGGGTTGGGACAAGGTTGGGTGTTCGAGATAGAGGTTTGGTGTCAAAGTGAAAGCTGTTGGGCTGGGTGACCGCCAAAATGGCGAAAAATAGGCGGAAGCTCAAATAAAACTTTTGATATGTTGTAGAGTCAGTTGTGAGGACCATTTTCGCCCAGGGAAGTAGGCACCGGCGGCGGTGGTGGCTCGAAAAAAGTTTTATATAATTTGTCAAAAACAATTTTCCTACTTCAAAAAGAACTGATATCACAACAAAAATCCTTTTTAAAAGGGAAATGTGAGCAGAAACGTAAAATGTTACATGTAACATTTGAAGAATTTTAAATATGTGCACCAGCTGATATGGGTTTGCACACATTTAAAGTTCTTTAAGTGTATCGTAAAGATCGTAAATATTTTTCCAATTGGAAGTCAGTGAAGCACGTACAATGTATGTACGTGTAAAAATGAGCTTATAGGCATCATTGGTATATCTTAAATTTCTATTTCTTTGAAGGTTTAGCTTAAATGTCGTAGCTCATCATTATATTTTGTCATCAAATCAAAAAGTAATTAAAAACGGTCGACCTATTATTATCCACAAAAAATAAAAATAAAAATCATTTAAACAAGAGATATTTTAATGACCGAGAAAAATCCCCCAGGATGTTATCATCCAATGATATAATTATATGTTCTGTACATGAGATGGTATTATCACCCACGGGACGGAAATAAGTACAAAAAAAAGCTCGGGCGACTTTATTGTCAACGCAACAATGGTATTGTCTAATTAATGCGACATCATCGTGTTTTGAAACATTTAATTGAATTTTGTGTGAAATATTTTCATGTTAAATAATTTTTCTCGTGAGGAACTATATTGGGTTTAGATAATGAATGAAAGAATTAATTCCCTTCTGCGTTATCATTTGTTTAAAACTTTTGCATTGTAAGCTCACATGGTGTTACAAAATAGATATGTGAAAATTTACCTAATTTTTGGTATCTACCGTCCCAATTAGGGTCATATCAAATGATTCCGTAACTCATGCAGCGCGTGTACTCGTTGCGCATTTATTTAATATTTAAATAAAATAATAGAGCACTAAATGTTAGTTGTTGTAGGTAGAGAGCTAACTACATGCACAGAAATCTAATACTAAACATCTATGGGTTTGTGTTGTGCCTTTATTCCATTTAGGCTTTGGGACTTTAATACTTGCAATCAGACTCGTTAACCAATGCGCTAGTAAAATCGAGATGAAACATATGGAAGGGACCCGTACGCATGAAAATAGATGTTGCAAGAGAACAGATGTAACAAAAAGACTCGAACTAAATCTAAATAAATATTGGATTGTGAAATTACGTCGACGTTGAAGGGCAATATTGAAAAACCCGTCCGAAGCAACTGTGAAAAAAAATTGTAAAAAAAATTAAAAACAAAAAAATTTTGGGCTAGGCCAACATTAGAACCGACCCAGAGCCCTAAAGAGAGGATTCGGATAAATACTTTAATGCATAAAAAAATTCCCCTCAATTTACTCCACAACCAGGGCCTTTTTAAACATACAAGCTCGGAGGAAAAGCGCCCACGTCAGTGCATCCCACTTTTCATAAGTACACCCAGTGAGACTACATGACACATATATACAGAGTGAATAATCTTGATTTGGAACGACATTCGAATTTGAACCATAATAACCAAAGAGTCTATATAAACATTGTGCCTTCCTTAAAAGTTGTGTCATTACTTCGGCATTTCAACAGTTTCATCCTTAGTAATCAAAGTCTCGAATCGAATCGAAAAATCTCAAAAAAAAATAGGTAGACACTAAATAAAGCCTAATCGCACAATGTGCGAATAGTGACTATTCGCACATTGTACGAGTAGTCATGTGACAGCTATTTGCACAATATTACACAGACAATAAAATTAAATGCAACTTGCGCGCAGAAAGAATAGCCACAGAGCAGTGCGAATAGTCTCTTTATAGTACGATGGCTATTCACCCTCATATTATTCTCTTAGTAGTAGTTAAATCAACTAAGTCAAAATGGAATGTGTTTCGTTACTCACCTAGTCTTCGTGACATTCTGTAAAAGGAAACATTCCTAAGCGTCGTCTTCAGCCACCTACTTTTTGTGACATTTTGCAAAAGGAAAAGCTTTCTAGTTTTGTTAGCCACCTAGGTTTTTGTGGTGTTTATTTAAAGCGCAAATTCCCTAGTTTTCTCAGCTACATAGTTTTGTGGCATTTCGTAAAAAGAAAAGCTTCCTAGTTTTGTTGGCCACATAGGTTTTTATGGCTTTTTATAAAAGCGCAAATTCCCTAGTTTTGTCAGCTACATAGTTTAGTGACATTTTGTAAAAGGAAAAGCTCACTAGTTTTGTTGGCCACATAGGTTTTTGTGACATTTCGTAAAAGGACAAATTCCTTAGCGTCGTTAACCATATAGTTTTTGTGAAATTTCGTAAAAGGAAAAGCTCCCTAGTTTTGTTAGCTACCCAGGTTTTTGTGGCATTTCATTAAAGCGCAAAATCCTGGCTTTGTTAGCCACCGAGTCTTCGCGACGTTTCGTAAAAGGTAAAAGTCCCTAGCTTCGTTATACACCTAGGTTTTAGTAACATTTTGTAAAAGGAGAAGCTACCTAGTTTTGTTAGTCACTAGGATTTTGTGGCGTTTCATGAAAGCGCAAAATACCTAGTTTTGTCAGCCACCTAGTTTTGTGACATTTAGTAAAAGGAAAAGCTCCCTCGTTTTGTTGGCCACCTAGGTTCGATTAGCCATCTAATTATCAATTTGAATTTGAAATTGGCTCACATACTAAGAGGAAAAACCTTGCAAGCATTTTTATAGTTTAAATTTTCTTCTTCATTACTCATTACGACAACATGTTCTTCATTGTAAACAAATTCATCAAGTACTTTTCGTCGATGTGCGAATAGTCCTCTTATGGCTATTCGCACATTGTGCGATTAGACTTTATTTCACTCATCGCACATTGTGCGATTTCACTATTCGCACATTGTGCGATTTCACTACTCGCACATTGTGCGATTTCACTATTCGCACATTGTGCGATTAGACTTTATTTCACTATTCGCACATTGTGCGGAAAGCCTTTTCAAAAAAAATATTTGATAGCTAGGCTTGACATTGAGTCCGACCTTTGTGCCCTATGACCCCAGGTTTCATTGAAACGAATGATCGTATGTTAGTAGCGACGGAAGATATGGGCCCCATCTGAATGTCTTGCCACAAGCAAGATATTTTATTTTGGGCTGGGGTCGACCTTAGGACCAACCGAAGGCCCTAAGAAAAGGCCTGAGACACTAACTATAGTGTAGTGTCGCGTTACGTGTGTTAGGCCTACCCCTACACTAAGGTCCCTACAGCCCGAATCACTAAACCAATTTTTGTTAATTTTATTCGTGATTTCTACGAAATCGGAAGAAATTTACTCGAGTTGTGTACAAAAGACCCAAAACCACTTAGGTGGTCCTAGCTAAGTGCCCTTTCGTTCAAAAATGCGCATCTGCAATATCAAACCCACTTTTGGTACTACCTTTCAGTGGAAAAAATTTTTGAAAATTGGTCACCATTTGCTCGAGTTGTGTTTACAGACAGACGGACTGACGTACGGACAAAATTTTTTTTACATTTTTCTCTCATTTAGACCCTGAAACGAAAAAGTAACCAATTCGCGAATCGAAATTCGACTGGTTACAAACGTCGTCGTAAGCGCAACAGACCTCTTTTCGTACGGGTCTAAAAACCATAGCCAGCAGAATGAGCCTACGTGCGTGTTTTACTGTTGTAAACGTCTAACATATATAATAATTACAAAAATTGTTCGAGATTTCACGCCAACTCGACTAGAGCACAGAAAAACCCGAAAACATGTTGACGCTTTTTGCAAAATTGTTAAGGATGCGATTCACAACATTATTGAATGTTATTCGTCTTATAGAGTACATCCACCTCGCGTCGTTAATACACTTTAAAAATGCTTTCATGATCGAGCAGAATAATTTGGTGCTTGAGGTAATGATAAATGCTCCTCTTTTTAGTTCGTGATGCTAAAATTTATTACCAACGAAATCCTTTATTGGATCAATAATTTGATTGGAAATTGGTTTTCTATATCAAAGTAATAGGATTATGGCTTTGGATACGATTTGAATTGGTGAAGGACAATGTAAATACATTCCAAAGTTAAGAGCGTTTGGTGCCTTTTTTGTTTTTCGTCTAATTCTCGTAATAGGAACTGACAGTGGGGCGTTCATACAACATTCGTTAATGACACATTTTAGAGATTTTACTCATCGGTTAGGAGTTTTTTGTTTTCCAATTGATAAGTGCGTTTAAAGTCGTTATTTATAAGTGAAGTCGACATGAAGTCGCCGACATCTACTGTCGGTCAAATGTGCGTAATGTGAAGAAAAAATTGTAGACAAAATACCGCTTTTAAAAACAAATTTGTCATGGGCGCGCGGTAGCGATGCGTCCGTGACGCAAGTCCCCATACGAACAAAAAATTCAGAAAATTTTTTTTCGTAGACTTCGAAACAATATGTGACTTTTTTTCCCTTGCGTTGTACCCCCCTGAGACCTAGTTTTTCGGATTCTACGTAAAATTTTGATTGAAATTAACATTTTACTCATTAAAATCAGTCCAGTGGATCCGAAGATATGACCTTTAGAAAATCGTCTTTTTCCGTACTAAATATGCTACTTCATAGAAGCCAAAGTTAATGCAAACATCCTTCGTTAGTTGGTGGGTTAGTTAGTTAGTTCCAGAGCCATTTGTATGAAAACCGACTTTTTTGGCTCGAGCTCCAAAACGGCTTTGCAGGGACCTTCGGGTGGGCATTGTACGCCATATTAGATTTTAAAAAAGGGGGGTACCGGCCTCGTTTGGGTGCCAGGGCTCTTAGAAGGCGCCATATAAAAGAATGTTTTGTATGTGTGTGTGAGTGTATTCAAATTTTTGGACTGTGTTAGGATGGGGATAGGTGTTGGGTGTCAAAGGAAAAGCTATTGGGCTGGGTCAGGGTGACCAACAAAATGGCCGACAGTGGTATAGGAAGTTTTTAGGGGCAAAATTGATTTTTTGAAATGTTTTTTTGTTGAAGATAGATGTTCCGTGTACGAGAAAATTTTGTTTTCGCCAACATTTTTTTTCGCCAAATTTTTTTTTCGCTGAAAATTTTTTTTCGTCAGAAATTTTTTTCGCCGGAAATTTTTTTCGCCAAAAACTTTTTCGCCGACAATTTTTTTTCACCGCAAATTTTTTTCCTAAAAATTTTTTTCGCCGGAAATTTTTACTCCAAAATTTGTTTCTTCTTTTCTTCCAAAACTACTAATATCACAACAAAACCCCTTTTTAAAAGGGAAACGTGACGCAAGTCCTCGTCTCTTCTTCCAAAACAACTGATATCAATTTGGGTGACGCTTACAGCTTCGGAACGCAAAAAATTCTTTTGAAATATTTTCACATTTGATTCAAAAAATGCGTCACAAATGCCGGATCCCCCAACGTAATAATTTTTCTGCGCTTTCAGATTTCGCACGCCAAAAATTTCTCTACCCGTACTCCACACATCACGCAAAACTTAATTTTTTTTTTCGTGTCAAATCTGAAAGAACACAAAAACTATAACATTGGTGGGTCCGGCATTTGTGACGCATTTCTTTAATCGAAAATGAAAATATTTCAAAAGAACTTTTTTCCGTTCCGATATTATGATGTTGATGCCGCCAAGGCATATCCTCACTATGATTATGACAGTGCTGACAGACCAGATTACCTTACAAACCTTGTTTTATTCTCAATAACGAACGCTTTATTCGTAACGCCTTTTTTATGTAAAAAGTCTAAACTTTTGGTTGCAGTCATTTTTGATGAACGAAAAGCGTTATACCCCGAAAATATTTCGGCTTATGTTAATTAAACGTCTGGAACAGAGCAATACAATAAATTTTTCGAAATGAGCTTAAAAATTTGGGTGTTAGTTGGCTCTAGTATGGCGAATCGTAGCACTAAACTTCTTTTTGTGTCTACTTTTCATCCATTCCAGTAAATAGGCACATTGTATCTATAAATAGCGAAGAATTTTCTAATTAAACCTCCCCCCGCTCCCTTCGTTGTGATGCACACAACTTTAAGCAAACGCATAAAGAAAGTGGCATCATGATTCGAGTTTCATTCTATTTTCGGTAAGCAACAATATAACCGTAATTATAACTCCTTGTAAGTGGAGTCGAACAGATATATAAATTTGCGTTAGTGGTGTACATGGCAGAGATTAGTTATGTGTTGAGAAATTTCATAGACAAAAGAATAGAATTTTAATTGTCTCGACTTTTATTTCAAGTATTCTTTCTTTCATTTCATTAATAAACGTATGAAATAGAAAATGGGTTTCATTCATTGTTGTTTTTGACATAAACAAATAATTGGATTTGGAGAGCTGAGACGAATATGATTGTTTTCGACGAGGTAATTAAATAAGTTTGTATGTATTACACTCGCTGCGCTGTGAATATACCGTAAATCCTGAATATTTTGCGAAACTATTGCATCTCATGTTTATCAGTTTCCAGAGTCGAGAAAAGTGCCCAAGGTACGAAACAAATGTCACTCACGGCTCAAAACCTTCGATCTGATATCACAAAGAAAACTCTTTAAAAAGTGAGATGTGACGCTAGTCCTTGTTTTCTCTTTTCAAAGGGCTTTTCTACTGAACTTTATGTTGGTTTCATTGGAATTTTTTCGACTCTAAAGAAACTACACAAACTCCTAAAACTTGAAAAAAATGGATTCGAAATTCTTATAAGTGTCTCTTCTGGAATCAGTCATTCGAATCGAAAATATTGCCTGACATGTAAATCGATAACGTAATGATACCAAGTGTACCTTTGTAATATCATTATTGTCTAGCCACGACGTTGCTACACTACTTGAATAAAACCATCGCTCTGCTTTCTCCACTCAGACATAAAAACTAAAATAAAATTTTGTTTTTATGATTACTCAAAATTCATATGAATGTTAAGCTGCAATAAATTTACCTTTTTTTCATTTTGAATCTTTTTAACGTTGAAATATGCAACGTGCGTAAAGTAGAAAAAGAATTTAGAATATAGAAATTCAATGTACTTAGAGACGATATAGATGTAGTAGACGTATGAAAAGATTGTAGCTAAACTACTCTATGCGATTACAATAAGACGAATGAACGTTGAACTAAACATGTAAGCTAAACATTCACTTCGTTATCCTCCATCCAAATCCACAAAGTCATTCCCCCATATACTTATGCAACAAATGCCAACAGAATCGAAATGTGTAAGATCACACCTTCTTTATATTCAAATGTTATTAATGAAAAGTCAACCTCTGGCAAAATGAAAAAGATAAAAAATGTTAACCACAATCTCGAAGGACATTTATTTCCATATTTTTTTTACCGTTTTTTTGTTTTACACCACACATGACGTTATTACGTATGACATTCAAATCAACGGCAATGAAATGGAAAAATTTTAAATTGTTCAATGCCGGGTTGACGATGTGATCGACAAATTGTAGGAATGAAAAGAATAATCAATAAAAGATTGGTGTGTCGGTCAATTTTATTGGACTTCCGTTCATTCATAAAAAATGATCCAGCGGCCAATTTTTTTTCAGGGGCGAGACGGTCGGCATCGACACACACATGAGTGAGTTTTTGAGATAGAATTTCATACAATGTCTATCTCAAAAACTAATATCTCAGATTTTCTTGATTTTCTTGCGTGGTAGAGCAATCAGGAGATATGGTGCGTTCGAATTTAAGTTATGGGTAAAGTATTCGTAAGGGTTTTAAAGACATTGCGAAGGTCAATCGCTGGGAGCATTATGACAACCACAATAATAACGATGATGAAATTTAGGGGTGTTGTCGGAAGAGGAAGCTGTAAGAGTTAGCTGACGGCGATAGCTTTGTAACGTGACGGCATTCCACCGCACATTCCAAATAATTAAACAAATATTTAAACATAACCAAAGACCCGTACATATCAGAATAGATGTGACAAACAGAATAGATGTGGCAAAGTGACTCCAGCGTACCTAAATATACAAATAAGCAAACAATCCAACGTTTTCTGTTCTTTTATAACTGTAAGAATTTCAAAAATCCATAGAAATTACCCGTTTTTCCCTAAAACCCAGAAACACGTGTTATCTAAAATTTTATTGTCTACAACTTTGTCCTTGGAAGCAACTTTCTACCTCTCATAGTTCTGGAGATCTGGGTCATCCTGCCCAATTATGGAAGTGGC